>CM075730.1:117306563-117439668 GCA_037974335.1 Prionace glauca | reverse complement strand
TCACGTGCTCACTGTGTAACTCCCCCCCCCCGCCCTCTCCGGCAACTCCCCCCCCCCCGCCCTCTCCGGCAACTCCCCCCCCCCCGCCCTCTCCGGCAACTCCCCCCCCCCCCGCCCCTCTCCGGCAACTCCCCCCCCCCCCGCCCTCTCCGGCAACTCCCCCCCCCCCGCCCTCTCCGGCAACTCCCCCCCCCCGCCCTCTCGGCCGGTAACTCCCCCCCCGCCCTCTCCGGTAACTCCCCCCCCGCCCTCTCCGGGCAACTCCCCCGCCCTCTCCGGTAACTCCCCCCCCGCCCTCTCCGGCGACTCCCCCCCCCGCGCTCTCCGGCGACTCCCCAAGCCCCTCACCATGCACGCTGCCTGTACAGCCTCTGATAGGCCAGCAGCGTTAGGTTCACACCAAACATGTGACAGTCAAACTGGTCTGGACCAAGCCGCCATGATGAAGGCGAAGGAATGAACATCTCGACCAACACCCATAAAGCTGAGAAAAACGCACTCGGCACTCCGACACAATCTCATCACTCTGAAAATTAAACAGCAAAACAGCACCATCAGTGGAGGCAGAGAAACAGGGGGACCAGGAGGAACAGATTACCTGGGCAGGGGGGGTTAGTGTACATGGGGGTGTGGGAGGGGGAATGGGGAGAGTCAGTGATAGGGGAGAGTGTACATGGGGATGTGGGAGGGGGAATGGGGGAGAGTCAGTGATAGGGGAGAGTGTACATGGGGGGTGTGGGAGGGGGAATGGGGGAGAGTCAGTGATAGGGGAGAGTGTACATGGGATGTGGGAGGGGGAATGGGGGGAGAGTCAGTGATTGGGGAGAGTGTACATGGGGGTGTGGGGGGAGGGAGAGTGTACATGGGGGGTGTGGGAGGGAGAATGGGGGGGGGAGAGTCAGTGATAGGGGAGAGTATACATGGGGGTGTGGGAGGGGGAATGGGGGGGAGAGTCAGTGATAGGGGAGAGTGTACATGGGGGTGTGGGAGGGGGAATGGGGAGAGTCAGTGATAGGGGAGAGTGTACATGGGGGTGTGGGAGGTGGAATGGGGAGAGTCCAGTGATAGGGGAGAGTGTACATGGGGGTGTGGGAGGGGGAATGGGGGAGAGTCAGTGATAGGGGAGAGTGTACATGGGGGTGTGGGAGGGGGAATGGGGGGGGGAGAGTTAGTGATAGGGGTTAGTGTACCATGGGGGTGTGGGAGGGGAATGGGGAATGGGGGAGTCAGTGATAGGGGAGAGTGTACATGGGGGTGTGGGAGGGGGAATGGGGGAGAGTCAGTGATAGGGGAGAGTGTACATGGGGGTGTGGGAGGGGGAATGGGGAGAGTCAGTGATAGGGGAGAGTGTACATGGGGATGTGGGAGGGGGAATGGGGGAGAGTCAGTGATAGGGGAGAGTGTACATGGGGGTGTGGGAGGGGGAATGGGGGAGAGTCAGTGATAGGGGAGAGTGTACATGGGGATGTGGGAGGGGGGAATGGGGGAGAGTCAGTGATTGGGTGAGAGTGTACATGGGGGTGTGGGAGGGGAAATGGGGGGGAGAGTCAGTGATAGGGGGAGAGTGTACATGGGGTGGTGTGGGGGGGAGATTGTACATGGGGGTGTGGGAGGGAGAATGGGGGGGGGGAGAGTCAGTGATAGGGGGAGGAGTATACATGGGGGTGTGGGAGGGGGAATGGGGGGGAGAGTCAGTGATAGGGGAGAGTGTACATGGGGGTGTGGGAGGGGGAATGGGGAGAGTCAGTGATAGGGGAGAGTGTACATGGGGGTGTGGGAGGTGGAATGGGGAGAGTCAGTGATAGGGGAGAGTGTACATGGGGGTGTGGGAGGGGGAAATGGGGGAGAGTCAGTGATAGGGGAGAGTGTACATGGGGGTGTGGGAGGGGAGAGGGGAATGGGGGGGGGAGAGTTAGTGATAGGGGTTAGTGTACATGGGGGTGTGGGAGGGGGGAATGGGGGGGGAGTCAGTGATAGGGGAGAGTGTACATGGGGGTGTGGGAGGGGGAATGGGGGAGAGTCAGTGATAGGGGAGAGTGTACATGGGGGTGTGGGAGGGGGAATGGGGAGAGTCAGTGATAGGGGAGAGTGTACATGGGGGGTGTGGGAGGTGGAATGGGGAGAGTCAGTGATAGGGGAGAGTGTACATGGGGGTGTGGGAGGGGAATGGGGGAGAGTCAGTGATAGGGGAGAGTGTACATGGGGGTGTGGGAGGGGGAATGGGGGGGGGAGAGTCAGTGATAGGGGTTAGTGTACATGGGGGTGTGGGAGGGGGTGTGGGAGGGGGAATGGGGGGGAGTCAGTGATAGGGGAGAGTGTACATGGGGGTGTGGGAGGGGGAATGGGGGGAGAGTCAGTGATAGGGGAGAGTGTACATGGGGATGTGGGAGAGGGAATGGGGGGAGAGTCAGTGATAGGGGAGAGTGTACATGGGGATGTGGGAGGGGGAATTGGGGGGGGAGAGTCAGTGATAGGGGTTAGTGTACATGGGGGGTGTGGGAGGGGGAATGGGGGGGAGTCAGTGATAGGGGAGAGTGTACATGGGGGATGTGGGAGGGGGAATGGGGGGGAGAGTCAGTGATAGGGGAGAGTGTACATGGGGATGTGGGAGGGGGGGATGGGGGGGGGAGAGTCAGTGATAGGGGGAGAGTGTACATGGGGGTGTGGGAGGGGGAGAACGGGGTGTGGGAGGGGGAACGGGGGGGTGGGGGGGGAGAATCAGTGATAGGGGAGAGTGTACATAGTGCTAGCTAAACTAGCACTAAATATAAAAAAAAGGACAGTAAAACGTTTTTACAAATATATGAAGAAGAGGAGGCTGGCTAGAGTGAATGTTGGACCCTTAGAGGATGAGAGGGGGATTTAGTGGTGGGAGACGAGGAAATGGCTGAGGCTTTAAATAAGTTTTTTGCCTCAGTCTTCAGGAGGAGGACACAAATAGTTTGCTGATATTAAATTTAGAAGGCATGGTAGGAGTTGAGGGCCTGAATGCAATTACTGTCACTGGAGAGGTAGTGCTTGATAGACTAATGGGACTGAAGGTGGACAAGTTCCAGGACCAGATGGAATGCATCCCAGGGTCCTGAAGGAAATGGCAGAGGTGATAGTGGATGCCTTAGTAATTATTAACTAAAATTCACTGGATTCCAGGGAAGTGCCGGAAGATTGGAAAACGGTTAATGTTACGCCGCTGTTTAAAAAGGTAGCAGACAAAAGGCAGGGAATTATAGGCTGGTTAGTTTACACGTCTGTAGTTGGAAAAATGCTGGAATCCGTCATCAAAGAAGAAATAGCGAGGCATCTAGAAAAGAATGGTTTGATAGAGCAGATGCAGCACGGATTCGTTAAGGGGAAGTCGTGTTTGACGAATTTATTAGATTTCTATGAGGATGTGTCTAGTGCAGTAGACAGAGGGGAACCGGTGGGATGTGGTGTGTTTTTAGATTTCCAGAAGGTATTTGATAAGGTGCCTCATAAAAGGTTACAGAAGGTTCGGGTGCACAGAGTTGGGGGTAAGGTGTTAGCGTGGATAGAGGATTGGCTGTCAAATAGGAAGCAGAGAGTTGGTATCAATGGATGCTATTCTATTGGCGGTTGGTGACTAGTGGGGTGCCCCAGGGGTCGGTGCTGGGGCCTCAGCTATTTACCATTTATATAGATGATCTGGAGGAGGGGGCTGAGTGTAGGGTGATGAAATTGCAGATGACACGAAGATGAGTGGAAAAGCAAATTGTGTGGAGGGTGTGGAAAGTCTGCAGAGGGATCTGGATAGGCTGAGCGAGTGGGCGAGGACCTGGCAGATGGAGTATAATGTTAGCAAGCGCGAGGTTATCCACTTTGGTAGAAATAATAGTAGGAGGGATTACTATTTAAAGGGTGAAAAGCTGCAGCATGCTACGGTGCAGAGGGACCTGGGGGTCCTTGTGCATGAGTTGCAAAAACCCAACCTGCAGGTGCAGCAGGTGATCAAGAAGGTGAATGGGATGCTGGCCTTCATAGCGAGGGGGACAGAATATAAAAGTAGGGAGGTCTTGCTGCAACTGTACAGGGCACTGTGAGGCCGCAGCTGGAGTACTGTGTGCAGTTTTGGTCGCTGCACTTGGGCAAGGATATTTTGGCCCTGGAGGGAGTGCAGAGGAGGTTCACTAGGCTGATAATGGAGATGAGGGGGTTGGACTATGAAGAGAGACTGAATAGACCGGTGTGAACTTGTTGGAGTTTAGAAGGATGAGGGAGGATGTTATAGAGACGTATAAGATAATGAAAGGGATGGATAGGGTAGAGGTAGATTCTTCCCGCTTAGAAAGGACAGCAGGACTAGAGGGCACAGCCTCAAGATAAGGGAGGGGGGGGGAGTTTAGAACGGAGTTGAGAAGGAACTTCTTCACTCAAAGGGTGGTGAGCCTCTGGAATTCCCTGCCCGGTGAAGTGGTGGAGGCTGCCTCGCTAAATATATTTAAGTCACGGGTAGGTAGGTTTCTGATAGACAAGGGAATTAAGGGTTATGGGGAGAAAGCGGGAAAGTGAAACTGATCCACTTCAGATCAGCCATGATCTTATTGAATGGCGGGGCAGGCTCGAAGGGCTACATGGCCTACTCCTGCTCCTATTTCTTATGTTCTTACATGGGGGTATGGGAGGGGGAATGGGGGAGAGTCAGTGATAGGGAGAGTGTACATGGGGGTCTGGGGAGGGGGAATGGGGGGGGAGAGTCAGTGATAGGGGAGAGTGTACATGGGGGTATGGGAGGGGGAATGGGGGAAAGTCAGTGATAGGGGAGAGTGTACATGGGGGTGTGGGAGAGGAAATAGGGGGGAGCGTCAGTGAGAGGGGAGAGTATACATGGAGGTGTGGGGGGGGTAGAGTCAGTGAGAGGGGAGAGTGTACATGGGGGTCTGGAGGGGGAAATGGGGGGTAGAGTCAGTGATAGGGGAGAGTGTACATGGGGGTGTGGGAGGGGGAATGGGGGGGGAGAGTCACTGATAGGGGAGAGAGTCCATGGGGGTGTGGGAGGGGGGAGAGTCAGTGATAGGGGAGAGTGTACATGGGGGTGTGGGAGAGGGAATGGGGGGGAGAGTCAGTGATAGGGGAGAGTGTACAAGGGGGTGTGGGAGGGGGATGGGGGGGAGAGACAGTGATAGGGGAGAGTGTACATGGGGATGTGGGAGGGGGAATGGGGGAGAGTCAGTGATAGGGGAGAGTGTACATGGGGGTGTGGGAGAGGGAATGGGGAGGGAGAGTCAGTGATAGGGGAGAGTGTACATGGGGGTGTGGGAGAGGGAATGGGGGGAGAGTCAGTGAGAGGGGAGAGTGTACATGGGGGTGTGGGAGGGGGAATGGGTAGAGTCAGTGATAGGAAAGAGTGTACATGGGGTGTGGGAGGGGGAATGGGGGTAGAGTCAGTGAGAGGGGAGAGTGTACATGGGGGTGTGGGAGAGGGAATGGGGGGGGGAGAGTCAGTGAGAGGGGAGAGTGTACATGGGGGTGTGGGAGGGGGAATGGGGGAGAAACAGTGATAGGGGAGAGTGTACATGGGGGGTGTGGGAGGGGGAATGGGGGAGAGTCAGTGATAGGGGGAGAGTGTACATGGGGGTGTGGGAGGGGGAATGGGGGGAGAGTCAGTGATAGGGGAGAGTGTACATGGGGGTGTGGGAGGGGGAATGGGGGGGAGAGTCAGTGAGAGGGGAGAGTGTACATGGGGGTGTGGGAGGGGGAATGGGGGGAGAGTCAGTGATAGGGGAGAGTGTACATGGGGGTGTGGGAGGGGGAATGGGGGAGAGTCAGTGATAGGGGAGAGTGTACATGGGGTGTGGGAGGGGGAATGGGGGGGAGAGTCAGTGAGAGGGGAGAGTGTACATGGGGGTGTGGGAGGGGGAATGGGGGGGAGAGTCAGTGATAGGGGAGAGTGTACATGGGGGGTGTGGGGAGGGGGGAATGGGGGGGGAGAGTCAGTGATAGGGGAGAGTGTACTTGGGGGTGTGGGAGGGGAATGGGGGAGAGTCAGTGATAGGGGAGAGTGTACATGGGGGGTGTGGGAGGGGGAATGGTGGGGAGAGTCAGTGATAGGGGGAGAGTGTCCATGGGGGGTGTCGGAGAGGGAATGGGAGGGGAGAGTCAGTGATAGGGGAGAGTGTACTTGGGGGTGTCGGAGAGGGAATGGGAGGGGAGAGTCAGTGATAGGGGAGAGTGTACATGGGGGTGTCGGAGAGGGAATGGGAGGGGAGAGTCAGTGATAGGGGAGAGTGTACATGGGGGTGTGGGAGGGGGAATGGGGGGAGAGTCAGTGATAGGGGAGAGTGTACATGGGGGTGTGGGAGGGGGAATGGGGTGGTAGAGTCAGTGATAGGGGAGAGTGTACATGGGGGTGTGGGAGAGGGAATGGGAGGGGAGAGTCAGTGATAGGGGAGAGTGTACATGGGGGGTGTGGGAGGGGGAATCGGGTGGGGGAGAGTCAGTGATAGGGGAGAGTGTACATGGGGTTGTGGGAGGGGGAATGGGGGAGAGTCAGTGATAGGGGAGAGTGTACATGGGGGTGTGGGGGGGAGAGTGTACATGGGGGTGTGGGAGGGAGAATGGGGGGGTAGAGTCAGTGATAGGGGAGAGTGTACATGGGGGTCTGGGATGGGGAATGGGGGGGAGAGTCAGTGATAGGGGAGAGTGTACATGGGGTTGTGGGAGGGGGAATCGGGGGGGGGAGAGTCAGTGATAGGGGAGAGTGTACATGGGGGTGTGGGAGGGAGAGTGGGGGGGGGGGGGAGAGTCAGTGATAGGGGAGAATGTACATGGGGGTGTGGGAGGGGGGAATGGGGGAGTGGGAGGGGGAATGGGGGAGAGTCAGTGATCGGGGAGAGTGTACATGGGGGTGTGGGAAGGGGGAATGGGGGAGAGTCAGTGATAGGGGAGAGTGTCCATGGGGGTGTGGGAGGGGAATGGGGGGGAGTCAGTGATAGGGGAGAGTGTACATGGGGGTGTGGAGGGGGAATGGGGGGAGAGTCAGTGATAAGGAAGAGTGTACATGGGGGAGTGGGAGGGGGAATGGGGGAGAGTCAGTGATAAGGGAGAGTGTACATGGGGGTATGGGAGGGGGAATGGGGGGGAGAGTCAGTGATAGGGGAGAGTGTTACATGGGGGTGTGGGAGGGGGAATGAGGGGGGAGAGTCAGTGATAGGGGAGAGTGTACATGGAGGTGTGGGAGGGGGAATGGTGGGGAGGGTCAGTGATAGGGAAGAGTGTACATGGGGGTGTGGGAGGGGGGGAATGGGGGAGTGGGAGGGGGAATGGGGGAGAGTCAGTGATAGGGGAGAGTGTACATGGGGGTGTGGGAGGGGGAATGGGGGGGAGAGTCAGTGATAGGGAAGAGTGTACATGGGGGAGTGGGAGGGGGAATGGGGGGAGAGACAGTGATAGGGGAGAGTGTACATGGGGGTGTGGGAGGGGGAATGGGGGGGAGAGTCAGTGATAGGGGAGAGTGTACATGGGGGTGTGGGAGGGGGAATGGTGGAGAGTCAGTGATAGGGGAGAGTGTACATGGGGGTGTGGGAGAGGGGAATGGGAGAGAGTCAGTGATAGGGGAGAGTGTACATGGGGTTGTGGGAGGGGGAATCGGGGGGGGAGAGGTCAGTGATAGGGGAGAGTGTACATGGGGGTGTGGGAGGGGGAATGGGGGGGAGAGTCAGTGATGGGGAGAGTGTACATGGGGGTGTGGGAGGGGGAATGGGGGGGAGAGTCAGTGATAGGGGAGAGTGTACATGGGGGTGTGGGACGGGGAATGGGGGGGAGAGTCAGTGATAGGGGAGAGTGTACATGGGGGTGTGGGGGGGGGGAAATGGGGGGGAGAGTCAGTGATAGGGGAGAATGTACATGGGGGTGTTGCTTGTTGTAAGAATGCCCATTTCTCATCATATTTCCCCAGTAAGTTTCAAAATGTTCAGTGTGTAGATATCTGACAGAGCCCACGGTGTTTGTGCTGATCACTGAGATACATCTGTTGTCTGTATTAGCAGAAAGCCTGTGGCTCGCTGGTCAGTCGCAGTCCTCTTACCTCCTCATTGATAATAGTGAGAGTTGCTGAGGCCACATTGACGATAACTGGCAGCCAGCTCTGCTTGCTGCTGCTGAGGATGGTGTTCTCCAGCGCACTGTTAATCACATCCATACCTTGGGAAGCAGAGCACAGCAATGAGTTATCTCAAGAACACGAGGCCACTCAGCCTCTCGAGCCTGCTCCCCCATTCAACACAATCATGGCTCCTCATCTACTCAACTGCATCTTCCTGAAATGTCACAACTCCATAAGTGAAGAAATTCCATCTCAGTCCTAATCAATCAGCCCCTTTTCCTGAGATTGAGACCCATGTTCCCCCAGCTCGGGGGAATGCCCTCCCAGCAGCTTTTTGGTGAGCCCTCACTGGATTCAACCCTCACGTATAACTACTACTCATAATATTATAACAAGGAACAAAGAAAAGTACAGCATAGAAACAGGCCCTTCGGCCCTCCAAGCTGTGCTTGGAGGGATACAGATCCTTACTTGGTCTGTATCCCTCTATTCCCTCCCTATTCATGTACCATCTGGATGTCTCCTAAATATTGCCAATGTGCCTGCTTCCACCATGTACAAGGCATGGTTAGTAAATTTGCAGATGATACTAAATTAAGAGGTATTGTTGATAGTGAAGAAGGTTATCAGAAATCTTGCTCAGTTGGGGAAGTGAGCCAAGGTTGGGGAAATGGATTTCAATACAGATCAGTCTGGGGTGTTGCATTTTGAAAGTCAAACCAGGTAGGATTTATACAGTGAAGGGTAGGATCCTGGGGAATGTTGAGGAATAGAGGACACCTGGGACTACAAGTACATAGTTCATTAAAAGTGGTATCACAAGTAGACAGAGTGGTGAAGAAGGCGTTTTGCACACTGGCCTTCAGCAGTCAGGGCACCGAGTATAATAGTTGGGACATTGTGTTACACTTGTGTAAGTCATTGTGAAGCCACACTGGGAGTATTGTGTACAGTTTTGGTCACCCTGCTATAGGAAAGACATTGATAACTGGAAAGGACACAGAGAATATTTATGAGGATGTTTCCAGGACTCATGGGCCTGGGTTAGAGGGAACAATTGGTCAGGTTAGGGCTTTAATACGTAGAACGAGGGGTGACCTTATTGAGGTGCATAAAATCATGAGGGGGCAAAAATAGGATGAACGCACATAGTCTTTTTCCCAGGAAGGGGAAACTAGAGGGCACAGGTTTAAGGTGAGAGGAGAAAGATTTAAAAGGGACTGGAGGGGCAACATCTTCACACAGAGGGTGGTGCGTGGTATGGAATGAGCTGCCAGAGGAAGTAATTGAGGCAGGTTCAATAGCAACATTTAAACAGCATTTGGATAAGTAGATGGATGGGTCAGGATTAGAGGGATTATGGGCCAAATGTGGCCATTTGGGATTTGCTGGGAGGGTACCATGGTCAGTTTGGACTGTTTGGGCTGAAGGGCCCGTTTCTGTGCTGCTCTATGACACACTCTGGCAGCCTGTTCCTTTCAGTCTAATATTATCCTTATCATTATTAGTTCCCCCACAGACAGCTCACTTCCCTCCTTGTTTCTCCCTCTTTAGGGTTAACGGTGGAATGAATGTCACTGGACTAGTCATTCAGAGGTCCAGGCTAATGCTGTGAGAGCACCAGTTCAAATCCCACCTCGACAGTTCATGGAGTTTTAATTCAATTAATTAATTGGGAAATAGTTGTTAATCTCAGTAATTACAGCTTCAAGGCTATCACTGACTGTTGTAAAAACTAATACACTTTAGGGAAGGAAATCTGCCATCCACACCAGTCTGGCCTACAAGCCAAAGAACCCTTCCAGTGATAAACGGGAGGGAGAGCAGGTGGGGGGGAAGGGCAGGGCGGGTGTGGGGTGGGGGGTAGGGGCAGGGCGGGTGTGGGGTGGGGGGAGGGGCAGGGCGGGGTGTGGGGTGGGGGGAGGGGAGGGGCAGGGCGGGGTGTGGGGTGGGGGGAGGGGCAGGGCGGGTGTGGGGTGGGGGGAGGGGCAGGGCGGGTGTGGGGTGGGGGTAGGGGGCAGGGTGGGTGTGGGGTGGGGGGGAGGGGCAGGGCGGGTGTGGGGGGAAGGGCAGGGCGGGTGTGGGGGGAGGGGCAGGTGTGAGGTGGGGAGGGGCAGGTGTGGGGTGGGGGGGAGGGGCAGGGCGGGTGTGGGTGGAGGGAGGGGAGGGGAAGGTGTGGGGTTGGGGGGGGAGGGGGAGGGCAGGGCGGGGTGTGGGGGTGGTGGGGGGAGGGGCAGGGCGGGTGTGGGGTGGAGGGAGGGGAGGGGTAGGGTGGGTGTGGGGTGGGGGGTGGGGCAGGGCAGGGCAGGTGTGGGGTGGGGGGGAGGGGGAGGGCGGGTGTGGGGGTGGGGGGAGGGGAGGGGGCAGGGCGGGTGTGGGGTGGGGGGAGGGGCAGGGCGGGTGTGGGGTGGGGGGAGGGGAGGGGCAGGGCGGGTGTGGGGTGGGGGGGGAGGGGCAGGGCGGGTGTGGGGGTGGGGGGGGAGGGGCAGGGCGGGTGTGGGGTGGGGGGGGGGAGGGGCAGGGCGGGTTGGGTGGGGTGGGAGGGGAGGGGCAGGGCGGGTGTGGGGTTGGGGGGAGGGGAGGGGCAGGGCGGGTGTGGGGGTGGGGGGGGAGGGGAGGGGCAGGGCGGGTTGGGGTGGGGGGGGAGGGGCAGGGCGGGTGTGGGGTGGGGGGGAGGGGCAGGGCGGGTGTGGGGTGGGGGGGAGGGCAGGGCGGGTTGGGGTGGGGGGAGGGGCAGGGCGGGTGTGGGGTGGGGGGGAGGGGCAGGGCGGGTTGAGGTGGGGGGAGGGGCAGGGCGGGTGTGGGGTGGGGGGGGAGGGGCAGGCGGGTGTGGGGTGGGGGGGGGAGGGCAGGGCGGGTGTGGGGTGGGGGGGGAGGGGCAGGCGGGGTGTGGGGTGGGGGGGAGGGGAGGGGCAGGGCGGGTGTGGGGTTGGGGGGGAGGGGAGGGGCAGGGCGGGTGTGGGGTTGGGGGGGAGGGGCAGGGCGGGTGTGGGGTGGGGGGGGGAGGGGCAGGGCGGGTGTGGGGTGGGGGGGAGGGGAGGGGCAGCGCGGGTTGGGGTGGGGGGGGGAGGGGCAGGGCGGGTGTGGGGGGTGGGGGGGAGGGGCAGGGCGGGTGTGGGGTGGGGGGGAGGGGGCAGGGCGGGGTGGGTGGGGGGGGGAGGGGCAGGGCGGGTGTTGGGGTGGGGGGGGAGGGGCAGGGCGGGTGTGGGGTTGGGGGGGGGGAGGGGCAGGGCGGGTGTGGGGTGGGGGGGAGGGGCAGGGCGGTTGTTGGGGTTGGGGGGGGGAGGGGAGGGGCAGGGCGGGTTGGGGTGGGGGAGGGGCAGGGCGGTGTGGGGTGGGGGGGAGGGGCAGGGCGGGTTGGGGTGGGGGGAGGGGAGGGGCAGGGCGGGTTGGGGTGGGGGGGAGGGGAGGGGCAGGGCGGGTTGGGGTGGGGGGGAGGGGAGGGCAGGGGGCGGGTGTGGGGTGGGGGGGAGGGGCAGGGCGGGTGTGGGGTGGGGGGGGAGGGGCAGGGCGGGGTGTGGGGTGGGGGGGGAGGGGCAGGGCGGGTGTGGGGTGGGGGGGAGGGGCAGGGCGGGTGTGGGGTGGGGGGGAGGGGCAGGGCGGGTGTGGGGTGGGGGGAGGGGAGGGGCAGGGCGGGTTGGGGTGGGGGGGAGGGGAGGGGCAGGGCGGGTGTGGGGTTGGGGGGAGGGGAGGGGCAGGGCGGGTGTGGGGTTGGGGGGAGGGGAGGGGCAGGGCGGGTTGGGGTGGGGGGGGAGGGGAGGGGCAGGGCGGGTGTGGGGTTGGGGGTGGGGGGAGGGGCAGGGTGGGGTGTGGGGTTGGGGTGGGGGGGAGGGGCAGGGTGGGTTGGGGTGGGGGGGAGGGGAGGGGCAGGGCGGGTTGGGGTGGGGGGGGAGGGGAGGGGCAGGGCGGGTGTGGGGTTGGGGTGGGGGGAGGGGCAGGGTGGGTGTGGGGTTGGGGTGGGGGAGGGGCAGGGTGGGTGTGGGGTGGGGGGGGAGGGGCAGGGCGGGTGTGGGGTGGGGGGGGAGGGGCAGGGCGGGTTGGGGTGGGGGTGGGTGGGACGGTGGAGGAAGTGGATGTCTGTCATTGAGAAGATGAGGGATCAGAAACCTGTCTCCTTGGAAACACTGAGCAGCAAACAGCGAGAGGGAGGTGCTGATTGGACAGAGCTGCTTCTCCATCATGTCCCACCTGATGGCTGCAACATTAGAAACCGGTCCCCCCCCCCCCCCCCCCACCCCCCCACCCCCCCCCACCCCCCCTCCCCCCGCCCGGTTTGGAGGCCCCCTGTGTCCCCCACCATCATCCCAGAAAAGCTTTGGGACTGACTGGGACCAGCTGCAGAATTCTTTGCTCTCGATGCTGTCAGATTGTTCATTCTGTCTCCGTTATGAGCAAAGCTCTGTGACATTGAGCAACAAAGAGACTGAGGAGGAGGAGAGACAGGAAACAGATGGAGACGCTGGTGGGCAGACAATAAGATCCAAAATATTCACTGCACCAAACAGGTGTGAAAGATTTCAAATCAAAGACAGGAATGCAAACTGGAATTATTATCCCTGTCTTATACTCCTGATAAAACTGTGGCTCCACATTGGGGAGGCATCAATTCTCCTTTCCCGCACTCAGACTTTCCAGGAAGTGGCCACCCGCCTCTCGGTCTCCCAATCTGTATCTCACACAGTGAGGAATGCAGTCAGCATTGTGGTTTCAAATCTCACTCCAGAAACTGAGGCACACTGAGGGAGTGCCACACTGTCAGAGGGTCAGTGCTGAGGGAGTGCCGCACTGTCAGAGGGTCAGTGCTGAGGGAGTGCCGCACTGTCAGAGGGTCAGTACTGAGGGAAGTGCCGCACTGTCAGAGGGTCAGTGCTGACTGAGTACCGCACTGTCAGAGGGTCAGTACTGAGGGAGTGCCACACTGTCAGAGGGTCAGTACTGAGGGAGTGCCACACTGTCAGAGGGTCAGTGCTGAGGGAGTGCCGCACTGTCAGAGGGTCAGTGCTGACTGAGTACCGCACTGTCAGAGGGTCAGTACTGAGGGAGTGCCACACTGTCAGAGGGTCAGTGCTGAGGGAAGTGCCACACTGTCAGAGGGTCAGTACTGAGGGTGTGCCGCACTGTCAGAGGGTCAGTGCTGAGGGAGCGCCGCACTGTCAGAGGTCAGTGCTGAGGGAGCGCCGCACTGTCAGAGGGTCAGTGCTGAGGGAGTGCCGCACTGTCAGAGGGGTCAGTGCTGAGGGAGTGCCGCACTGTCAGAGGGTCAGTGCTGAGGGAGTGCCGCACTGTCAGAGGGTCAGTGCTGAGGGAGTGCCGCACTGTCAGAGGGTCAGTGCTGAGGGAGCGCCGCACTGTCAGAGGTCAGTGCTGAGGGTGTGCCGCACTGTCAGAGGGTCAGTACTGAGGGTGTGCCGCACTGTCAGAGGTCAGTGCTGAGGGAGTGCCACACTGTCAGAGGGTCAGTACTGAGGGAAGTGCCGCACTGTCAGAGGGTCAGTACTGAGGGAGTGCCGCACTGTCAGAGGGGTCAGTACTGAGGGAGTGCCGCACTGTCAGAGGGGTCAGTACTGAGGGAGTGCCACACTGTCAGAGGGTCAGTACTGAGGGAGTGTCGCACTGTCAGAGGGTCAGTACTGAGGGAGCACCGCACTGTCAGAGGGTCAGTACTGAGGGAGTGCCGCACTGTCAGAGGGTCAGTGCTGAGGGAGTGCCGCACTGTCAGAGGGTCAGTGCTGAGGGAGTGCCGCACTGTCAGAGGGTCAGTGCTTGAGGGGAGTGCCACACTGTCAGAGGGTCAGTGCTGAGGGAGTGCCGCACTGTCAGAGGGTCAGTGCTGAGGGAGTGTCGCACTGTCTGAGGGTCAGTGCTGAGGGGAGGTGCCGCACTGTCAGAGGGTCAGTGCTGAGGGAGTGCCGCACTGTCAGAGGGTCAGTGCTGAGGGAGTGCCGCACTGTCAGAGGGTCAGTGCTGAGGGAGTGCCGCACTGTCAGAGGGTCAGTGCTGAGGGAGTGTCGCACTGTCTGAGGGTCAGTGCTGAGGAAGTGCCGCACTGTCAGAGGGTCAGTGCTGAGGGAGTGCCGCACTGTCAGAGGGTCAGTGCTGAGGGAGTGCCGCACTGTCAGAGGGTCAGTGCTGAGGGAGTGCCGCACTGTCAGAGGGTCAGTGCTGAGGGAGTGTCGCACTGTCAGAGGGTCAGTGCTGAGGGAGTGCCGCACTGTCAGAGGGTCAGTGCTGAGGGGAGTGCCGCACTGTCAGAGGGTCAGTGCTGAGGGAGTGCCGCACTGTCAGAGGGTCAGTGCTGAGGGCGTGCCGCACTGTCAGAGGGTCAGTACTGAGGGAGTGCCGCACTGTCAGAGGGTCAGTGCTGAGGGAGTGCCGCACGGTCAGAGGGTCAGTGCTGAGGGAATGCCGCACTGTCAGAGAGTCAGTACTGAGGGAGTGCCGCACTTGTCAGAGGGTCAGTGCTGAGGGCGTGCCGCACTGTCAGAGGGTCAGTACTGAGGGAGTGCGCACTGTCAGAGGGTCAGTGCTGAGGGAGTGCCGCACGGTCAGAGGGTCAGTGCTGAGGGGAATGCCGCACTGTCAGAGAGTCAGTACTGAGGGAGTGCCGCACTGTCAGGAGGGTCAGTGCTGAGGGCGTGCCGCACTGTCAGAGGGTCAGTACTGAGGGAGTGCCGCACTGTCAGAGGGGTCAGTGCTGAGGGAGTGCCGCACGGTCAGAGGGTCAGTGCTGAGGGAGTGTCGCACTGTCAGAGAGTCAGTACTGAGGGAGTGTCGCACTGTCAGAGGGTCAGTACTGAGGGAGTTCCGCACTGTCAGAGGGTGAATAAACTAGGCTTGTACTCGTTAGAGTTTAGAAGAATGAGGGGAGATCTCATTGAGACGTATAAGATGATGAATGGGATGGATAGGATAGAGGTGGAGAGACTGTTCCCGCTCAAAAAAGACAGTAGGACTCGGGGGCACAGCCTCAAGATAAAGGGGGGGCGGTTTAGAACAGAGTTGAGGAGGAACTTCTTCACTCAAAGGGTGGTGAATCTCTGGAATTCTCTGCCCGTTGAAGTGGTGGAGGCTGCCTCGCTAAATATTTTTAAGAAACGGGTTGATGGGTTTTTGATAGAGAAGGGATTAAGGGTTATGGGGAGAGGGCGGGAAGGTGGAGCTGAGTCACGACAGATCAGCCATGATCTTATTGAATGGCGGGGCAGGCTCGAAGGGCCAGATGGCCTACTCCTGCTCCTATTTCTTATGTTCTTATGTTCTTATGTCAGTACTGAGGGAGTGCCGCACTGTCAGAGGGTCAGTACTGAGGGAGTGCCGCACTGTCAGAGGGGTCAGTGCTGAGGGAGTGCCGCACTGTCAGAGGGGTCAATAGTGAGGGAGTGCCGCACTGTCAGAGGGTCAGTGCTGAGGGAGTGCCGCACTGTCAGAGGGTCAGTGCTGAGGGAGTGCTGCACTGTCAGAGGGTCAGTGCTGAGGGAGTGCCGCACTGTCAGAGGGTCAGTACTGAGGGGAGTGCCGCACTGTCAGAGGGTCAGTGCTGAGGGAGTGCCGCACTGTCAGAGGGTCAGTACTGAGGGAGTGCCGCACTGTCAGAGGGTCAGTACTGAGGGAGTGCCGCACTGTCAGAGGGTCATTGCTGAGGGAGTGCCGCACTGTCAGAGGGTCAGTAGTGAGGGAAGTGCCGCACTGTCAGAGGGTCAGTGCTGAGGGAGCGCCGCACTGTCAGAGGGTCAGTACTGAGGGAGTGCTTGCACTGTCAGAGGGTCAGTGCTGAGGGAGTGCCGCACTGTCAGAGGGTCAGTGCTGAGGGAGTGCCGCACTGTCAGAGGGTCAGTGCTGAGGGAGTGCCGCACTGTCAGAGGGTCAGTGCTGAGGGAGTGCCGCACTGTCAGAGGGTCAGTGCTGAGGGAGTGCCGCACTGTCAGAGGGTCAGTACATTGTTCCCTATCACTCTGTACTCACTGGCTCCAGACAAGCAACATCTCTATTCTAAAATTCTCATCCTTCTTTTTAAATTTCTCTATCTCGGTCTATCCAGAGCACACAGTGAGCACGTGAGATCATTGAAGAACAGTGGAGAGTGGTTGTGTAAGGGGAGGCGTTTGGTGATGGAGCTGGGGGGTGGTCAAGAACGTGTGTGGCGTGCTGGCTTTCACTGGTCGGGGTGTCGAGTGATGGAACTGGAAAATCATGTTGCAGTTGTACAGGTTCAGCAGTGTTTGGAGTATTGTGTACAGTTCCGGTCGCCACACTACCGGAAGGATGTTGATGTATTGGAAAGGGTGCAGTGGAGATTTATCAGGATGTTGCCTGGTTTTCAGGATATGGACTATGAAGAAAGGCTGAACAAACTTGGATTGTTTTCATTGGAGCGTCAGAGAATGAGGGGGAACCTGATAGAGGTTTACAAGATTATAACAGGCTTGGATAGAGTGGAGAGTCAGAGTCTTTTTCCCAGGGTCGAAGGGTCAGATACTCAGGGACGTAGGCTGAGTGAGAGGGGGAAAGTTTGAGAGAGATGTAAGGGGCAGGTTTTTCACACACAGGGCGGTGAATGTCTGGAACGCACTGCCGGAGGAGGTGGTGGAAGCAGATTCTATAACAATGTTCAAGAGGGATCTGGATAGATCCATGAATAGACAGGGAATAGAGGGATAGGGACCACATAAAGGCAAGAAAATATCAGATTCCTCTTTTAGGAATGTGTTGGTACAGACTTGGTGGGGCCAAAATGCCTGTTCCTGTGCACTTCTTTGTTCTAACGCTCTGGTTTCGCTTGTAGTCACTGAGGGGGGCGACAAGTGGGTGAGGAATGGGAGGGCCAAGGATGGATCTTTGGGGGTCACCAGAGGGAACGGGACGGGGTCAGGGATGGAAGCAGGGGAGGGCAGAGCACCCAGCTGGGCAATGGGGGTGCGTGTGTCGAGGTGGGGGGGGGGGTGCTCCGAGGAGGATGGGCAGGTCACCGGGTCAAAGGCTGCAGAAAGCTGGAGGGGGATGAGGGGGGAAAGTTTTTCTCTCAAACTCGCACAGGATGTCAGGGATTCGAACATGGAATTCTGGGAAAGAGGGGATGGATTTGGGAGGTGACAATATGTTCAAGCAGGGGTTGGCGGGGTGGGGTGATGTGGAGATGGGAGGGTAGTTCACAAGTACACACGGGTCATGGCTTTTTATTTGAGGAGAAGATGATGGCACTGATTTGAAAGCAGAGGCAGTACCTGCAGAAAGAGAATTTTTCATTGTTTCAGCTAACACGGGGATGAGGAGGGGTAGCACAGCGGGGACAGGGTCTCAGGAACAGGAGTTGGGTCTCATAGAATCCTACAGTGCTGAGGGAGACCATTTAGTTCATCGAATCTGCACCAACCACAATCCCACATAGGCCCTTTCCCCATGCATTCACCCTAGCTAGTACCCCCTGACACTAAGGAGCAATTTAGCATGGCTAATCCACTTAACCTGCGCATCACTAGACTGTGAACAAGATGAGCTCAGAGAGGAGATAGGAGAGAAGCTGGACAAAGATCTGAGTTCAGGGCTAAAGAACAAAAGAACAAAGAACAAAGAACAATCCAGCACGGGAAACAGGCCCTTCGGCCCAACGAGCCCGCGCCGCCACATCACCCTACACCTATTCTACCCTGCATATCTATGAATGGAACCCTACTCAGTCAGATTCAGGGAAGAAATAGTGTCAATTTGGTAAAAACCGATTAGCCTGAGAGCACATTTTTGGGGTGTGGGAGGAAACCGGAGCGCCCGGAGGAAACCCACGCAACCACAGGGAGAATGCGCAAACTCCCACAGACACAGGCCCAAATCCATGTATCTGCACAGCCAGCAGTGCTAGTCACTGAGCTGTTGCGGCACCTGTCTACCGGTCCAGGATCAAGCACACACACCGACATGAAGTACTAGGCCACTCCTGGAACTCCAAGAGCAGCCCAGGCACGACCCGCCGTGTGAATGCCCCTCGTTTGACACGAGGTGGACCTCCACCTGTGGAATAAAGTCAAAAATATTAATCTTACAGTCTGCCTTTCCGGTGTCTCCCGAGGTTTAACCCTATTTAATAGCCCCTTACCATATCCCTCCATTCTCGTTTCACTCATGTGCCTATCTAACTGCATCTTAAACGAGTCCAACGTTCCTGCCTCCACCACCCTACTCGGTAGCGCGTTCCAGACCCCCACAACTCTCTGCGTAAAGAACCTTCTTCTCACCTCCAAATTATACCTCTCCCCCCTCACCCTTAAATGATGACCTCTCGTGTTTGTATCCAGGCTAGGGGGAGGGGAGGGGTGCAGTGGGGGCATTAATCGAAGTCTGGTCCTGTGGGCTAGTGAAAGAGAGGCAGAGACAGAGGTTGCAGATCAGATTGTTTTCATCTTAGTGATAATGTAGCCCATGAAGCTCTCACAATAGTTGGAGGTGAGGGTGGAGAGAACTGAGGAGAGATTTAGGAAGACATTTTGCAGTGAAGGTGGGGAGTTGGGATTATCTCTTCTTTCCGGAATGATAAGACCATAAGACAAAGCAGCAGAATTAGGCCACTCGGCCCATCGCGTCTGCTCCGCCAATCATGGCTGATATTTTTCTCATCCCCATTCTCCTGCCTTTTCCCCGTAACCCCTGATCCCCTTATTAATCAAAAACCTATCTATCTCTATCTTAATGACCCGCCTCCACAGCCTTCTGCGGCAGAGAGTTCCACAGATTCCCCACTCTCTGGCTGAAGAAATTCCTTCTCCTCTCTGTTTTAAAGGGTCGTCCCTTCAGCCTGAGTTTTTCCTACTAGCGGAAACATCCTCTCCACGTCCACTCTATCCAGGGCCTCGCAGTATCCTGTAAGTTTCAATAAGATCCCCCCTCATTTTTCTGAACTCCAACGAATACAGACCCAGAGTCCTCAACCGTTCCTCATGATCTGCGATAGCAGTTTTAGAAAGCAGGCAGGATCTAATTGGTGATTTTATTTTTTCTATTGCTTGTGGCTGTTGCTGCCAAATCTGGTATTTGCTGCCATTCCTAATTAACCCTGAGAAGGCAGTGATGTTCGAGTCAAATCAGAGAACAAAGAACAAAGAACAACCCAGCACGGGAAACAGGCCCTTCGGCCCAACGAGCCCGCGCCGCCACATCACCCTACACCTATTCTACCCTGCATATCTATGAATGGAACCCTACTCAGTCAGATTCAGGGAAGAAATAGTGTCAATTTGGTAAAAACCGATTAGCCTGAGGGGTGTGGGAGGAAACCGGAGTGCCCGGAGGAAAACCACGCATCCACAGGGAGAATGAACCCACAGGCTAGCTCCAATCTCTGATTTCTCTACCATTTTCAGCCAAACATCGAAAACATGAAGATTACTTTTTAAAATCTTGAGCTCCTGGTACCTTGTACCTGGTACCTGCAACTCCCTACCTGATCTCTGCAGCCCTGAGCCACGGCTGGCTCCCAGCATCCCTGATCTCGAGAAGTGTCTAGTGTCTGGTAAGAGGAAGGGTCACTCGTGAATCTTGAAAGTTGATAAAAAGTTGCTTGTTTTAACAAGTTACTGAGGTGATAGGTTAGAGGTCATGATTGGATGATAGAACAGACTGACAGTAGTGTTAGTACAGACCCATCAGCCTCTTTTCCAGAGGGAGGAGGGGCAAAACAAAGATAGAGTTACCCTTGAGTTACCCTCCAAAAACTAATCAACTAACCACTAGTTATAGAGCTTTGCTGTGTGAAAACTGGCTGCCTCACTTAACAAGGAACTGAGAGAAAGTGAGAGCGAGTGAGAGTGTGTCCCCGTATGTGTGTGAGAAGGCAAGTTTGTGAAGTTTTACCAGATGTCTGTGGGACATGGGAGCAGCTACACTGAAGGAAGTTACTGAAGATAGGCCTGTCATAGGCAGGTGCTGCAAAAAGACATTTTGTCAAAGTTTTTCGTCTTGCACTCATCACGACAATCACAAGAATACCATTCTCAAGGAAAAAATCTCTTTACTGTATGAGAACAGAGTGCTGCTCAATATCATCAAACAACCTTGCTTGAAATTAAGCTAAAAAAGGCTTTCTGTGTAAGAGCGATGAGCTGCCTCATGATATTTATGACAGGGTTTGCCCTCACGGTTAACTGCATCCATGTCAGCATGGGCTGCTGAACACACACAAAAGTCAAATTCTTTTATGCCCCATCTTAACTCTGACCGATTTTTCACAGCAAGAACTGGCCAAACATAATCACTCTGAAACAATCTCTGTAATCAGGGGTTCTCTCTCTCTCTCTGTAATCAGGGGTTGTCTCGCTCTCTCTCTCTGTAATCAGGGGTTGTCTCTCCTCTCTGTAATCAGGGGTTGTCTCTCTCTCTCTGTAATCAGGGGTTGTCTCTCTCTCTCTGTAATC
This sequence comes from Prionace glauca, assembly GCA_037974335.1. Lineage (NCBI taxonomy): Eukaryota > Metazoa > Chordata > Chondrichthyes > Carcharhiniformes > Carcharhinidae > Prionace > Prionace glauca. The sequence goes on along the minus strand of CM075730.1, from coordinate 117,419,211 downwards.
AGGGGTTGTCTCTCTCTCTCTGTAATCAGGGGTTGTCTCTCTCTCTCTGTAATCAGGGGTTGTCTCTCTCTCTCTCTCTGTAATCAGGGATTGTCTCTCTCTCTCTGTAATCAGGGGTTGTCTCTCTCTCTCTCTCGTAATCTGGGGTTGTCTCTCTCTCTCTGTAATCAGGGGTTGTCTCTCTCTCTCTCTCTGTAATCAGGGGTTGTCTCTCTCTCTCTCTGTAATCAGGGGTTGTCTCTCTCTCTCTCTGTAATCAGGGGTTGTCTCTCTCTCTCTCTGTAATCAGGGGTTGTCTCTCCTCTCTCTGTAATCAGGGGTTGTCTCTCTCTCTCTCTCTCTGTAATCAGGAGTTGTCTCTCTCTCTCTCTCTGTAATCAGGAGTTGTCTCTTTCTCTCTGTAATCAGGGGTTGTCTCTCTCTCTCTCTGTAATCAGGGGTTGTCTCTCTCTCTCTGTAATCAGGGGTTGTCTCTCTCTCTCTCTGTAATCAGGGGTTGTCTCTCTCTCTCTGTAATCAGGGGTTGTCTCTCTCTGTAATCAGGGGTTGTCTCTCTCTGTAATCAGGGGTTGTCTCTCTCTCTCTGTAATCAGGAGTTGTCTCTCTCTCTCTGTAATCAGGGGTTGTCTCTCTCTCTCTGTAATCAGGGGTTGTCTCTCTCTCTCTGTAATCAGGGGTTGTCTCTCTCTCTCTGTAATCAGGGGTTGTCTCTCTCTCTCTGTAATCAGGGGTTATCTCTCTCTCTCTGTAATCAGGGGTTGTCTCTCCTCTCTCTGTAATCAGGGGTTGTCTCTCTCTGTAATCAGGGGTTGTCTCTCTCTCTCTGTAATCAGGGGTTGTCTCTCGCTCTCTCTCTCTGTAATCAGGGGTTGTCTCTCTCTCTCTCTGTAATCAGGGGTTGTCTCTCTCTCTCTCTGTAATCAGGGGTTGTCTCTCTCTCACTGTAATCAGGGGTTGTCTCTCTCTCTCTGTAATCAGGGGTTGTCTCTCTCTCTCTCTGTAATCAGGGGTTGTCTCTCTCTCTCTCTGTAATCAGGGGTTGTCTCTCTCTCACTGTAATCAGGGGTTGTCTCTCTCTCTCTGTAATCAGGGGTTGTCTCTCTCTGTAATCAGCGGTGTCTCTCTCTCTCTGTAATCAGGAGTTGTCTCTCTCTCTCTCTGTAATCAGGGGTTGTCTCTCTCTCTCTGTAATCAGGGGTTGTCTCTCTCTGTAATCAGGGGTTGTCTCTCTCTCTCTCTCTCTCTCTGTAATCAGGGGTTGTCTCTCTCTCTCTCTGTAATCAGGGGTTGTCTCTCCTCTCTCTGTAATCAGGGGTTGTCTCTCTCTGTAATCAGGGGTTGTCTCGCTCTCTCTGTAATCAGGGGTTGTCTCTCTCTCTCTGTAATCAGGGGTTGTCTCTCTCTGTAATCAGGGGTTGTCTCTCTCTCTCTGTAATCAGGAGTTGTCTCTCTCTCTGTAATCAGGGGTTGTCTCTCTCTCTGTAATCAGGGGTTGTCTCTCTCTCTCTGTAATCAGGGGTTGTCTCTCTCTGTAATCAGGGGTTGTCTCTCTCTCTCTGTAATCAGGGGTTGTCTCTCTCTGTAATCAGGGGTTGTCTCTCTCTCTCTGTAATCAGGGGTTGTCTCTCTCTGTAATCAGGGGTTGTCTCTCTCTCTCTGTAATCAGGAGTTGTCTCTCTCTCTGTAATCAGGGGTTGTCTCTCTCTCTGTAATCAGGGGTTGTCTCGCTCTCTCTGTAATCAGGGGTTGTCTCTCTCTCTCTGTAATCAGGGGTTGTCTCTCTCTGTAATCAGGGGTTGTCTCTCTCTCTCTGTAATCAGGGGTTGTCTCTCTCTCTCTGTAATCAGGGGTTGTCTCTCTCTCTGTAATCAGGGTTGTCTCTCTCTGTAATCAGGGGTTGTCTCTCTCTCTCTCTGTAATCAGGGGTTGTCTCTCTCTCTCTGTAATCAGGGGTTGTCTCTCTCTGTAATCAGGGGTTGTCTCTCTCTCTCTGTAATCAGGAGTTGTCTCTCTCTCTGTAATCAGGGGTTGTCTCTCTCTCTGTAATCAGGGGTTGTCTCTCTCTCTCTGTAATCAGGGGTTGTCTCTCTCTCTCTGTAATCAGGGGTTGTCTCTCTCTGTAATCAGGGGTTGTCTCTCTTCTCTCTCTCTCTGTAATCAGGGGTTGTCTCTCTCTCTCTGTAATCAGGGGTTGTCTCTCTCTCTCTGTAATCAGGGGTTGTCTCTCTCTGTAATCAGGGGTTGTCTCTCTCTCTCTCTGTAATCAGGGGTTGTCTCTCCTCTCTCTGTAATCAGGGGTTGTCTCTCTCTGTAATCAGGGTTGTCTCTCTCTCTCTGTAATCAGGGGTTGTCTCTCTCTCTCTGTAATCAGGGGTTGTCTCTCTCTGTAATCAGGGGTTGTCTCTCTCTCTCTCTCTCTCTCTCTCTCTCTGTAATCAGGGGTTGTCTCTCTCTGTAATCAGGGGTTGTCTCTCTCTGTAATCAGGGGTTGTCTCTCTCTCTCTCTGTAATCAGGGGTTGTTCTCTTCTCTCTGTAATCAGGGGTTGTCTCTCTCTCTCTGTAATCAGGGGTTGTCTCTCTCTCTCTGTAATCAGGGGTTGTCTCTCTCTCTCTGTAATCAGGGGTTCTCTCTCTCTCTCTGTAATCAGGGGTTATCTCTCTCTCTCTGTAATCAGGGGTTGTCTCTCCTCTCTCTGTAATCAGGGGTTGTCTTCTCTGTAATCAGGGTTGTCTCTCTCTGTAATCAGGGGTTGTCTCTCTCTCTGTAATCAGGGGTTGTCTCTCGCTCTCTCTCTGTAATCAGGGGTTGTCTCTCTCTCTCTGTAATCAGGGGTTGTCTCTCTCTCTGTAATCAGGGGTTGTCTCTCTCTCACTGTAATCAGGGGTTGTCTCTCTCTCTGTAATCAGGGGTTGTCTCTCTCTCTCTGTAATCAGGGTTGTCTCTCTCTCTCTCTGTAATCAGGGGTTGTCTCTCTCTCACTGTAATCAGGGGTTGTCTCTCTCTCTCTGTAATCAGGGGTTGTCCTCTCCCTGTAATCAGGGGTGTCTCTCTCTCTCTGTAATCAGGAGTTGTCTCTCTCTCTCTGTAATCAGGGGTTGTCTCTCTCTCTCTGTAATCAGGGTTGTCTCTCTCTGTAATCAGGGTTGTCTCTCTCTCTCTCTCTTCTCTGTAATCAGGGGTTGTCTCTCTCTCTCTCTGTAATCAGGGGTTGTCTCTCTCTCTCTGTAATCAGGGGTTGTCTCTCTCTGTATCAGGGGTTGTCTCGCTCTCTCTGTAATCAGGGGTTGTCTCTCTCTCTCTCTGTAATCAGGGGTTGTCTCTCTCTGTAATCAGGGGTTGTCTCTCTCTCTCTGTAATCAGGAGTTGTCTCTCTCTCTGTAATCAGGGGTTGTCTCTCTCTCTGTAATCAGGGGTTGTCTCTCTCTCTCTGTAATCAGGGTTGTCTCTCTCTGTAATCAGGGGTTGTCTCTCTCTCTCTGTAATCAGGGTTGTCTCTCTCTCTCTCTGTAATCAGCGGTTGTCTCTCTCTGTAATCAGGGGTTGTCTCTCTCTCTCTGTAATCAGGGGTTGTCTCTCTCTGTAATCAGGGGTTGTCTCTCTCTCTCTGTAATCAGGAGTTGTCTCTCTCTCTGTAATCAGGGGTTGTCTCTCTCTCTGTAATCAGGGGTTGTCTCGCTCTCTCTGTAATCAGGGGTTGTCTCTCTCTCTCTGTAATCAGGGGTTGTCTCTCTCTGTAATCAGGGGTTGTCTCTCTCTCTCTGTAATCAGGGGTTGTCTCTCTCTCTGTAATCAGGGGTTGTCTCTATCTCTGTAATCAGGGGTTGTCTCTCTCTCTCTGTAATCAGGGGTTGTCTCTCTCTGTAATCAGGGGTTGTCTCTCTCTCTCTCTCTCTCTGTAATCAGGGGTTGTCTCTCTCTCTCTCTGTAATCAGGGGTTGTCTCTCTCTGTAATCAGGGGTTGTCTCTCTCTCTCTGTAATCAGGAGTTGTCTCTCTCTCTGTAATCAGGGGTTGTCTCTCTCTCTGTAATCAGGGGTTGTCTCTCTCTCTCTGTAATCAGGGGTTGTCTCTCTCTGTAATCAGGGGATGTCTCTCTCTGTAATCAGGGGATGTCTCTCTCTGTAATCAGGGTTGTCTCTCTCTGTAATCAGGGGTTGTCTCTCTCTGTAATCAGGGGTTGTCTCTCTCTGTAATCAGGGGTTGTCTCTCTCTGTAATCAGGGGTTGTCTCTCTCTGTAATCAGGGGTTGTCTCTCTCTCTCTCTGTAATCAGGGGTTGTCTCTCTCTCTCTGTAATCAGGGGTTGTCTCTCTCTCTCTGTAATCAGGGGTTGTCTCTCTCTCTCTGTAATCAGGGGTTGTCTCTCTCCCTCTCTGTAATCAGGGGTTGTCCTCTCTCTCTCTGTAATCAAGGGTTGTCTCTCTCTCTCTGTAATCAGGGGTTGTCTCTCTCTCTGTAATCAGGGGTTGTCTCTCTCTCTCTGTAATCAGGGGTTGTCTCTCTCTCTCTCTCTGTAATCAGGGGTTGTTCTCTCTGTAATCAGAGGTTGTCTCTCTCTCTCTCTGGAATCAGGGGTTGTCTCTCTCTGTAATCAGGGGTTGTCTCTCTCTGTAATCAGGGGTTGTCTCTCTCTGTAATCAGGGGTTGTCTCTCTCTGTAATCAGGGGTTGTCTCTCTCTGTAATCAGGGGTTGTCTCTCTCTGTAATCAGGGTTGTCTCTCTCTGTAATCAGGGTTGTCTCTCTCTGTAATCAGGGGTTGTCTCTCTCTGTAATCAGGGGTTGTCTCTCTCTGTAATCAGGGGTTGTCTCTCTCTGTAATCAGGGGTTGTCTCTCTCTCTCTCTGTAATCAGGGGTTGTCTCTCTCTCTCTCTGTAATCAGGGGTTGTCTCTCTCTCTCTCTGTAATCAGGGGGTTGTCTCTCTCTCTCTGTAATCAGGGGTTCTCTCTCTCTCTCTGTAATCAGGGGTTGTCTCTCTCTCTCTCTGTAATCAGGGGTTGTCTCTCTCTCTGTAATCAGGGTTGTCTCTCTCTCTCTGTAATCAGGGGTTGTCTCTCTCTGTAATCAGGGGTTGTCTCTCTCTCTCTCTGTAATCAGGGGTTGTCTCTCTCTCTGTAATCAGGGGTTGTCTCTCTCTCTCTCTGTAATCAGGGGTTGTCTCTCTCTGTAATCAGGGGTTGTCTCTCTCTCTCTCTGTAATCAGGGGTTGTCTCTCTCTCTCTGTAATCAGGGGTTGCATCGCTGCTTTCTGTAACCAGCTCTGATTTCAGAATCAAAGGTATGTCCAGCAGTGTGACCATTGCTTCATTGTGCCTATTCTGGTGCCACATTAGAGCTATGGGGTAAGTGCTGGTACATGGGAATGGATGAGAGATCAGGCATTTCTCACTTATTGGAAACTCAATTTTCCACATAGCATGAGGATAGACAGCTGCAGAATAATGCAATCTCCCAAATCATTTCCCATACTCTCCAGTGTGTTTTTGCAACCCCTCCTACAGGCTGACACTCTTGATCTTAACAGCTTCCTCCCTTTTGGATGGATCCCTTTTCCTCATAAAAATTCTTCTCCCTTCATCACCCCAGTTTCTTGTCCCCTTGTTGCCAATCCCTCCACTAGCAAGAACTTCCTTTCACTCCAAACACTTTCGGCATTCCCTGAACTTTCACTGTCCCAATCACTAAGGACCTGCAACTTCATATCATTTACTGTCCCTCTCTCCCAAGGTCACACCTTGATGATCAACACTGTTCCCATGTCTCCAGCAATCCTGCCATCTGCACCCTCACTTTCTCTGGAATTCAATGGGTGTTAATCATCACTGTGTTACATAACATTGTAATATTAAAGTCCAAATACATCCAGAATATTCCTGTTATTTATCCAGGAATTGCCTCAATAACATTATTTACTCAAGTATGTCCCATTCATTACAGCTCCAGAATCGCTCACATCTCTGGTGCTTGTTAAGGTTATTCCCCATCACAATCTGGTGGTTTTCACCAATTGACAATAGATCCTAAAAGTTTATCCCTCATTTGGAAATTTTTGCCAGCCTTGTTCTGTTTCAGATAAGGTTTGCCATGGAAATAGACAGGAGCGCATCATCAAGAATGCAGCATGGAGGGGAGAGGGTGATAGAGTGAGGTTGGAGTGCTGGAGGAAGTTACAGAGTTAGGAAGGGGGTGTAAGGGGCTGAAGGAGATTACAGAGATAGGGAGGAGTATAGGAGCGGATGGTGACTAGTGGAGTGCCCCAGGGGTCGGTGCTGGGGCCTCAGCTTTTTACCATTTATATAGATGATCTGGAGGAGGGAACCGAGTGTAGGGTGTCGAAATTTGCAGATGACACCAAGATTGGGGGAACGGCAAATTGTGCGGAGGGTGTGGAGAGTCTGCAGAAGGATCTAGATAGGCTGGGCGAATGGCCAGGAAATAGCAAATGGAATTTAATGTTGGCAAGTGTGAGGTGGTCCACTTTGGAAGGAAGAATGGTAGGAAGGACTATTACTTACGTGGCGAAAAACTGCAGCAGGCGACGGTGCAGAGGGACCTCGGGGTCCTTGTGCATGAGTCGCAAAAACCCAGCTTGCAGGTGCAGCAGGTGGTCAGGAAGGCGAATGGGATGTTGGCCTTCATAGCGAAGGGGATTGAATATAAAAGTAGGGAGGTCTTGCTGCAGCTGTATAGGGCATTGGTGAGGCCGCAGCTGGAGTACTGTGTGCAGTTTTGGGCGCCGCACCTGCGCAAAGATATTTTGGCCTTGGAGGGAGTGCAGAGGAGGTTTACTAGGCTGATACCGGAGTTGAGGGGGTTGAGCTATGAGGAGAGGCTGAATAAACTAGGCTTGTACTCGTTGGAGTTTAGAAGAATGAGGGGAGATCTCATTGAGACGCATAAGATGATGAATGGGATGGATAGGATAGAGGTGGAGAGACTCTTCCCGCTCAAAAAAGACAGTAGGACTAGGGGGCACAGCCTCAAGATAAAGGGGGGGCATTTTAGAACGGAGTTGAGGAGGAACTTCTTCACTCAAAGGGTGGTGAATCTCTGGAATTCTCTACCCGTTGAAGTGGTGGAGGCTGCCTCGCTAAATATTTTTAAGATGCGGGTTGATGGGTTTTTGATAAGAGAGGGGATTAAAGGTTATGGGGAGAGGGCCGGAATGTGGAACTGAGCCACGACAGATCAGCCATGATCTTATTGAATGGCGGGGCAGGCTTGAGGGGCCAGATGGCCTACTCCTGCTCCTATTTCTTATGTTCTTAGCTGGAGGAGGTTACAGAAATAGGGAGGACTGTAGGAGCTGAAGAAGGTTAGAGATAGGGAAGGGTGTAAGGGGTTGCAGTAGGTTACAGACATAGGGAGTGGTGTAAAGGTTGGACGAGGTTACAGAGTTAGGGAAGGGCACGTAGGGGCTGGAGGAGATTACAGATATAGGGAGGCAGGTATAGGGGCTGGAGGAGGTTAGAGAGAGGGGTGTAAGGAGTTGGAGGTGGTTACAGGGTCAGAGGTAGTTACCCATGAATTTAATCGGGGATACAGGTCTGTTAGGTAAATAAAGGCTGGAAACTGAGCAGGTTTGTTAAAAGTTGTAAGGGGGTCAGAGAGAACAGGGTTGATTCAGCAGAGGCAGGGAGGAGAGCACGAAAAGGGGAATTATGACGGACAGGCTGAACTTCCTTTGCTCTCTGGGCAGTAGGGCATTCCTGGAATGTTGTTTTTATTATAATGTGGGTATGCCGGCGTTGGACTGGCGTAAACACAGTAAAAAGTCTGACAACACCAGGTTTTAGAACAACCTATTTATTTGATAATATACTCACAAGCTTTTGGAGTTAGCCCCTTCGTCAGGTGAATGGAGAGTTCTGGCCTCAGACAGAGCATATAAAGCACAGACAGTTTAGAGATTACTGATTAGAATGCGAATCCTTACACCTAACCTGCTGTTCAAGACCTGAAGTGGCTGATAATGTGAGTGGAAGGAGCACTGATCACAGTTTAAAGAGATGTGTATTGTCTCCAGACAGTACAGTAAGTGAGGTTTTGCAAACCCAGGCAAGTCACGGGGGTTGGAGAATGCTTACCCGAAGGTCAGAGTAGTCACGGGCATTCGGCCTCTGACCTTCGGGTAAGCATTCTCCAAGGCGGCACAGTAGCACAGTGGTTAGCACTGCTGCTTCACAGCTCCAAGGTCCTGGGTTCGATTCCCGGCTCGGGTCACTGCCTGTGTGGAGTTTGCACATTCTCCTCGTGTCTGCATGGGTTTTCTCCGGGTGCTCCGGTTTCCTCCCACAGTCCAACGATGTGCGGGTTAGAGGGATTAGCAGGTAAATGTGTAGGGATATGGGGATAGGGTCTGGGTGGGATTGTGTTCGGTGCAGACTCGATGGGCCGAAGGGCCTGTTTCTGCACTGTAGGGTACTATAAAAAAAAAGACGGCCTTCACGACACACGACAGCGCAGAGTGGCTGAACAGAGACTGATAGCCAAGTTCCGCACACATGAGGACGGTCTCAACAGGGATCTTGGGTTCATGTCGCACTATCTGTAACCCCCGTGACTTGCCTGGGTTTGCAAAACCTCACTTACTGTACTGTCTGGAGACAATACACATCTCTTTAACCTGTGATCAGTGCTCCTTCCACTCACATTATCAGCCACTTCAGGTCTTGAACAGCAGGTTAGGTGTAAGGATTCGCATTCTAATCAGTAATCTCTAAACTGTCTGTGCTTTATATGCTCTGTCTGAGGCCAGAACTCTCCATTCACCTGACGAAGGGGCTAACCCCGAAAGCTTGTGAGTATATTATCAAATAAATAGGTTGGACTAAAACCTGGTGTTGTCAGACTTTTTACTGTTTTTATTATATACAGAGGAGCCACTGACATGCCTGAGGCTAGAGTGAGCTGGGGAGCATGAGGTGAGGAGAGATGTGATTTCAGCCTCTTGTGAACTACTGCTTGCAGAGCTTACTAGGCACAAACCACCAGAGAGACAAGGGAGGCAGGACTGAGTGGATACATATCACACACAACATACCAAAGCACCTTGTTCACTCACACACTCCCACTCACACTTAGACACGCCGGGGTATGTGCATACGCACACACTCATTCACACATGGACACGCACACACACACCTGTGCGCACACACGCACACTACACACACAGACACAATCAAACTCACATGCGATCAGACAAGGAAAGTGAAAACAATTAAAAACTGATGCACTTAGTGAAGGCAAAATGAATGATGAGTTAAATACTAATGATGGAAACAGGAGTGACATAGTAGCCTGGGCTTGACATAGTTAGTCAATGATATTGGTAGATTTGGAGAGTTGGGAATGTCTGGAATGGGAAGCAACCCTCTTCCTCATTTCCATTTGATGCCATTGCCAAGCTATCAGAGATGAGGGTTAGAATGAGCAACACACCTGTTAAACAGTGAGGTTTGTTTCTTACCTACAGGCTTGGTCACCGGGATATTTCCCAAATACAGCACCTGGAACCTCTGAACCAGCTCACTCTTGGGGACGGGGAATTCCACTGTAGACATGGTCCAGAGACACAATACAAAGCAGAAAGGAAGATTTAGAGCAAATGGTACAAGGTTGACACAACGACACCGTTGATTAAATATGGGAACATAAGAACATAAGAAATAGGAGCAGGAGTAGGCCATCTGGCCCTTCGAGCCTGCCCCGCCATTCAATAAGATCATGGCTGATCTGTCGTGACTCAGCTCCACCTTCCCGCCCTCTCCCCATAACCCTTAATCCCTTCTCTTATCAAAAACCCATCAACCCGTTTCTTAAAAATATTTAGCGAGGCAGCCTCCACCACTTCAACGGGCAGAGAATTCCAGAGATTCACCACCCTTTGAGTGAAGAAGTTCCTCCTCAACTCTGTTCTAAACCGCCCCCCCTTTATCTTGAGGCTGTGCCCCCTAGTTCTACTGTCTTTTTTGAGCGGGAAGAGTCTCTCCACCTCTATCCTATCCATCCCATTCATCATCTTATACGTCTCAATGAGATCTCCCCTCATTGTTCTAAACTCTAACGAGTACAAGCCTAGTTTATTCAGCCTCTCCTCATAGCTCAATCCCCTCAACTCCGGTATCAGCCGAGTAAACCTCCTCTGCACTCCCTCCAGGGCCAAAATATCCTTGCGCAGGTGCGGCGCCCAAAACTGCACACAGTACTCCAGCTGCGGCCTCACCAATGCCCTATACAGCTGCAGCAAGACCTCCCTACTTTTATATTCAATCCCCTTCGCAATGAAGGCCAGCATCCCATTCGCCTTCCTGACCACCTGCTGCACCTGCAAGCTGGGTTTTTGCGACTCATGCACAAGGACCCCGAGGTCCCTCTGCACCGTCGCCTGCTGCAGTTTTTCGCCACGTAAGTAATAGTCCTTCCTACCATTCCTCCTACCAAAGTGGACCACCTCACACTTGCCAACATTAAATTCCATTTGCCATTTCCTGGCCCATTCGCCCAGCCTATCTAGATCCTTCTGCAGACTCTCCACACCCTCCACACAATTTGCCTTTCCCCCAATCTTGGTGTCATCAGCAAATTTCGACACCCTGCACTCAGTTCCCTCCTCCAGATCATCTATATAAATGGTAAATAGCTGAGAAGCTTCCCTTAAAGGTTTGTTGAGGGTGTTAATCAGCGACAGTGATGATACTTTGGGGAAATCTTAGTAGAATCAGGAGTGTAAATGTACGTTCCTGGATTATTAATTTGATAACCTTTACTGCCAATGACAACGTGGCACTAAGGACCTGGCATTCCAGCTTCCATACTCAACAGATTTGCATCAATGTAATGGACACAAACCATGGTCAGGCTGTCAGGTTACACACAGGTCAACAAGACATGATCCTATCACACGGTTACACATGGCGTGGCAACTTAACCCAGACTGCTGTCTCCAAGCCAACAGTCACGTGGCAACTTAACCCAGACTGCTGTCTCCAAGCCAACAGTCAGAGATAGTACCTTGAAAAGGGACATCAACAAGCTTGGAATGGTCGAATAAGATTCCGTTCATTGAAGTCTTGGTGTCCTTTCTGTCAGCCATGATCTGTGGAGATAGAGAGATGTGTCAGTTAGTAGGGAAAGACAACAGGCCACAATCTATAGGATGGTCACAGACTTGGATTGGGGGGGTGGGGGGGCTGGAATTGGAATCAGAAGAAGGTCTAACTAATACAAAGAAGCTGCCTCTCAGGAAACAAATAAACCCAAAATATCGCAGGGCCAACAAGGGAGGAAAATACTCTGGGGAATTCCTCCTAGACATGGGGAATAAATTCAGGGGATCACTAGTACCAATCACAGAATTGCTCTCGAGGTGGTGGGAGGTGATACGGGACAGATTGCTATCAACGTGTTTCTCTGCACAATGTCTCAAGTGTATAAATGATGCTGGGTTGCAAGCTGCACTCTCTGGAAGAGGTTTCCCCACCCTCACTAAACATGCCCCTGCTCATCCAGGTACTTCTTAAAGGATATGAGGCAACCCGCCTCCACCTCTCTCCCAGGCAGCGCATTCCAGACCATCACCTCCTCACATCCCCCCAAACCTCCTGCTCTTTGTAACTGACCCTTCAATTAAGGGGAACAGCTGTTCCTTATCCACTCTGTCCGTGTCCCTCGTAACCTTGTACATCTTGATCAGGTCACCCCTCAGTCTTCTCTGCTCCAATGAAAATAGCCGAAGCCCACCCAACCTCTCTTCATAACCGAAACGTTCCATCCCAGGCAGCATCCTGGTGAATCTCCTCCGCACCCCCTCCAGTGCCATCACATCCTTCCTATAATGTGGTGACCAGAACTGCACACAGTATTCCAGCTGTGGCCTCACCAAAGTTCGATACAACTCCAACTGACTTCCCTGCTTTTGTAATCTATACCCCGATTGATAAAAGCATGTGTCTCATATGTCTTTTTCACCACCCTATTAACACACCTTTCTGCTTTCAGAGATCTGTGGGCAAACACACCAAGGTCCCTTTGTTCCACAGAACTTCCTACTGTCTTACCATTCGTTGAGTACTTTCTTGACAAATTATTCCTTCCAAAGTATATCATTTCACACTTTTCAGGGTTAAATTCCATCTATTTGACCATTCTGCCGATACCTTCTTGTAGCCCAAGACACTCTGCCTCACTGTTAACCACCCGTCCAATCTTTGTGTCATCCACAAACTTACTAATCTACCCCCCACATAACCATCAATGTCATTTATATAAACAATGAGTAATAGGGGCCCCAGCACAGGTCCCTGTGGTATACCATTGGACACTGGCTTCCAGTCACTAAAGCAGCTTTCTGTCATTCCACTCTATCTCCTACAACTGAGACAATTTTGAATTCACTTTATCAAATTACTCTGTATCCCATGTGAACTTACCTACCTAAAAAGTCTCACATGGGGGATCTTATCAAAGGCTTTGCGGAAATCCATACAAACTACATCGACTGCACTACCCTCGTCTATACAGCTGGTCACCTCCTCAAAAAATTCAATCAGAAATGATGGTGTGAGGCCATGATGGACTGGGAAACATTACGGAAAGGAAAGACAGTGGACAGGCAATGGCAGGCATTTAACGAATGAATAGGTGAACTCCAGAAGTTGTTTATTCCTGTTTGGCTCAAGAGTGGTAAGGGAATGGTGGCCAAACCATGGCTTACAGGGAAATTAGAGATTGTATCACATTCAAGGAAGAAGCATACAAATTGGCAAGAAAAAGTATTCGATCTCAGGATTGGGAGCAGTTAAAATTCAGCAAAAGAGGACCAAGGGATTGATTAAGAAGGGAAAAATACAGTATGAAAGTGAGCTAGTGGAGAGCATAAAAACTGACTGTAAAAGTTTCTATAGGTTTGTAAGGAGTAAAAGATTTGACATGAAAACGGGAGAATTCATAACGGGGAATAAAGAAATGGCTGAGGAATTAAATTTATACTTTGCTTCAATCTTCACAAAGGAAGACATGAATAATGTGCCAGAAGTGCTGAGAGAAACATGTTTTAATGTGAGGAGCTGAAGGAAATCAGCATTAGTAGAAATGCTTCAGTGTGATTTGGACAGGCTGTGTGTGTGGGCATATGCATGGCAGATGTAGTATAGTGTGGATAAATGTGAGGTTATCCACTTTGGAGCAATGATAGGAAGAAAGATTACTACTTGAATGAGCGTAAATTGAGAGAGGTGGATACTCAGTGAGGCCTTGGTATCCTTGTGCATTAGTCACTGAAAGCAAGCACTCAAATGGTCCTTTAGCCTTCATAGTGAGAGGATTTGAGGGGTAGGGATGTTTTGCTACAAAGAACAAAGAAAATTACAGCACAGGAACAGGCCCTTCGGCCCTCTAAGCCTGCACCAACCATGCTGCCCAACTAAACTAAAGGCCCCCTACCTACCAGGGATCATATCCCTCTAATCCCATCCTAATCATCTATTTGCCCAGATGCCCTTTAAAACTCACTTTCATATCTGCTTCCACTCCCTCCCCTGGCAGCGAGTTCCAGGCACCCACCCTCTGTGTAAAAAATCTGCCTCGTACATCTCCTTTAAACCTTGCCCCTTGCACCTTAAACCTGTGCCCCCCGAGTAACTGACTCTTCCACCCTGGGAAAAAGCTTCTGACTATCCACTCTGTCCATGCCCCTCATAATCTTGTAGATTTCTATCAGGTCTCCCCTCAACCTCCGTCCCTCCAGTGAGAACAAACCAAGTTTCTCCAACCTCTCCTCATAGCTAATATCCTCCATACCAGGGCAACATCCTGGTAAATCTTTTCTGTACCCTCTCCAAAGCCTCCACATCCTTCTGGTAGTATGGTGACCAGAATTGAACACTATATTTTAAATGCGGCCTCACTAAGGTTCTATAAAGCTGCAACATGACTTGTCAATTTTTAAACTCAATGCCCCAGCCAATGAAGGCAAGCATGCCGTATACCTTCTTAACTACCTTCTCCTACACTGCCACTTTCAGTGACCTGTGTGCCTGTACACCTAGATCCCTTTGCCTATCAATATTCCTCAGGGTTCTGCCATTTATTATATATTTCCTATCTTTATTAGGCCTTCCAAAATGCATTACCTCACATTTGTCCAGAAAAAGGGAACCAGATGGGTTTTTCCAACAATTGAAAGTAGGTCATCAGTAGACTCCTAATTCCAGATTTTTTTATTGAATTCAAATTCCACCATGTGCCATGGCGAGATTCGAACCCCTTCCCCAGAACATGAGCTGAATTTCTGGATTAATCATCTGGCGATGATTAATCCAGAAATACCAAGGGGCCAGTGCCTCCCCCCCCGTAAGTGTTTTTGATAGAATCATAGTGCAGGAGGAGGCCATTCGGTCCATAACTTTGCACTATCCCCATAACCCAATGCATTTATGCTATCTGGTCTCCCTGACCCTAAGGAACAATTTAGCATGGCCAATCAGCAAATTGCAATTGTATAGGGCATTGGTGGGGCCACACTGGAGGACTGTGTGCAGTTTTAGTGTCCTTATCTGAGAAGGTGAGAGGGCATGGGATCCAAGGGCCTTTGGCCTTGTGGATCCAGAACTGGCTTGCCTGCAGAAGGCAGAGAGTGGTTGTGGATGGGGCTTTTTCTGAATGGAGGTCAGTCACCAGCGGAGTGCCTCAAGGATCTGTTCTGGGACCCTTGTTGTTTGTCATTTTCATAAATGACCTGGATGAGGAAGTGGAGGGATGGGTAAGTAAGTTCGCTGATGACACTAAGGTCGGTGGTGTTGTGGATGGTCTGGAAGGATGGCAAAAGTTGCAGCAGGACATAGATAGGATGCAGGACTGGGCGGAGAAGTGGCAGATGGACTTCAACGCGGATAAATGCGTAGTCGTCCATTTTGGCAGAACCAACGGGATGAACGAGTACACTATCAAGGGCAGAAGTCTGAGTAGTGTTGAAGAGCAGAAGGATCTAGGGGTCCGGGTCCACAGGACTCTTAAATCGGCCTCGCAGGTGGAGGAGGTGGTCAAGAAGGCGTATGGTGTACTGACCTTCATTAATCGAGCGATTGAGTTTAGGAGTCGGGAGGTAATGCTGCAACTTTATAAGACCCTTGTCAGGCCTCATTTGGAGTACTGTGCGCAGTTCTGGTCGCCTCACTATAGGAAAGACGTAGAAGCTATTGAAAGGGTGCAGAGGAGATTTACAAGGATGTTGCCTGGACTGGGAGGCATGCCTTATGAAGATAGGTTGAGGGAGCTGGGACTCTTTTCCCTGGAGAGGCGAAGGTTGAGAGGCGACCTGATAGAAGTTTACAAAATGTTGAGAGGAATAGATAGGGTGGACTCTCAGAGGCTATTTCCCCGGGTTGAAAGGGTTGCTACGAGAGGACACAGATTTAAGGTACAGGGAGGGAAGTTCAGAAGTGATGTTAGGGGTAAGTTTTTCACTCAGAGGGTGGTGAGTGAATGGAATCGGCTGCCGTCAGTGGTGGTGGAGGCGAACTCGCTGGGGTCTTTTAAAAGACTTCTGGATGAGTATATGGGGTTTAATGAGATTGAGGGTTATAGATAGGTCTGTAGGTTGGTAGGTGTTGATGTGATCGGCGCAACTCGTGGGCCGAAGGGCCTGTTTGTGCTGTAGTGTTCTATGTTCTAAGGATGTCCTTGCTACAGAGAGAGTGCAAAGAAGTTTACCAGGCTGATTCCTGGGCTGGGGGCAGATCTGTTTCCTCTGTAGAGACTAAGTCTTAATGACATTACTGTTACTAGAGAGGCGGTGCTCGACAGACTGGAGGGGCTGATTGTGGACAAGTCCCCAGGGCCGGATGGAATGCATCCGAGGGTTCTGAAAGAAATGGCGGAGGTGATAGTGGATGCCTTGGTGGTTACTTTCCAGACATCGCTGGATTCCGGGGAAGTGCCGGATGATTAGAAAACGGCTAATGTTACGCCGTTGTTTAAGAAGGGTGCCAGGCAAAAGGCGGGGAATTATAGGCCGGTTAGTTTAACGTCTGTGGTAGGTAAAATGTTAGAATCTGTCATTAAGGAGGAAATTGCAAGGCATCTTGAAGGGAATTGCTTGATAGAGCAGACGCAGCACGGTTTCATTAAAGGGAAGTCGTGTCCGACAAATTTACTGGAGTTCTATGAGGATGTGTCTAGGGCAGGGGATAGAGGAGAGCCGGTGGATGTGGTCTTTCTAGATTTTCAGAAGGCGTTTGACAAAGTACCTCACAAGAGGTTATTGCAGAAGGTCGAGGGACATGGAGTTGGGGGTAGGGTGTTAGCGTGGATAGAGGATTGGTTGTCAAATAGGAGGCAGAGAGTGGGGGTCAACGGGTGCTATTCGGATTGGCGGATGGTGACTAGTGGAGTGCCCCAGGGGTCGGTGCTGGGGCCTCAGCTTTTTACCATTTATATAGATGATCTGGAGGAGGGAACCGAGTGTAGGGTGTCGAAATTTGCTGATGACACCAAAATTGGGGGAACGGCAAATTGTGCGGAGGGTGTGGAGTGTCTGCAGAAGGATCTAGATATGCTGGGCGAATGGGCCAGGAAATGGCAAATGGAATTTAATGTTGGCAAGTGTGAGGTGGTCCACTTTGGTAGGAATAATGGTAGGAAGGACTATTACTTATGGGGCGAAAAACTGCAGCAGGCGACGGTGCAAAGGGACCTCGGGGTCCTTGTGCATGAGTCGCAAAAACCCAGCTTGCAGGTGCAGCAGGTGGTCAGGAAGGCGAATGGGATGCTGGCCTTCATAGCGAGGGAGATTGAATATAGAGGTAGGGAGGTCTTGCTGCAGCTGTATGGGGCATTGGTGAGGCCGCAGCTGGAGTACTGTATGCAGTTTTGGGCGCCGCACCTGCGCAAAGATATTTTGGCCTTGGAAGGAGTGCAGAGGAGGTTTACTAGGCTGATACCGGAGTTGAGGGGTTGAGCTATGAGGAGAGGCTGAATAAACTAGGCTTGTACTTGTTAGAGTTTAGAAGAATGAGGGGAGATCTCATTGAGACGTATAAGATGATGAATGGGATGGATAGGATAGAGGTGGAGAGACTCTTCCCACTCAAAAAAGACAGTAGGACTAGGGGGCACAGTCTCAAGATAAAGGGGGGTGTTTTAGAACGGAGTTGAGGAGGAACTTCTTCACTCAAAGGGTGGTGAATCTCTGGAATTCTCTGTCCGTTGAAGTGGTGGAGGCTGCCTCGCTAAATATTTTTAAGACGCGGGTTGATGGGTTTTTGATAAGAGAGGGGATTAAGGGTTATGGGGAGAGGGCGGGAATGTGGAACTGAGCCACGACAGATCAGCCATGATCTTATTGAATGGCGGGGCAGGCATGAAGGGCTGGATGGTCTACTCCTGCTCCTATTTCTTATGTTCTTATGTTCTAATGTTAAGTCGGTCAGGATTGTACTCACTGGAGTTTAGAAGAGTGAGGGGATCTCATAGAAGCTTATAAAATTCTAACAGGGTAGAAAGAATGTTCCCGATGATGGGGGAGTCCAGAACTAGGAGTCATACTTTGAGGATTAGAGGTAAACCTTTTAGAACTGAGATGAGGAGAAATTTCATCACCCAGAGGATAGTGAATGTGTGGAATTCACTCCCACAGAATGTAGTTGAGGTTAAAATGTTGTCTGATTTCAAGAAGAAATTAGGTATAGCCCTTGGGGCTAAAGGGATCAAGTAGTAGGGTTGGGTGGGATCAGGATATTGAATTTGCTGAACAGCCATGATCAAAATGAATGCTGGAACAGGCTCAAATGGCCAACTCCTGCTTCTGGTTTCTATGTTTCTATGTTAGGCATGACCTCTCTCTGACAAAGTGATGCTGACTATCCCTGATCAAGCTTTGCCTCTCCAAGTGGAGATAGATTCTCTCTTTGAGAAGTTTTTCCAATAGTTTCCCTACCACTGACATGAGACTCACTGGACTGTAGATCCTTAGTTTATCTCTACAACTCTTCTTAAATAGTGGAACCACTTAGCTGTTCTCCAGTCATCTGGCACCTTCCCCATGGCCAAAAAGGATTTGAAAATGCAGGTCAGAACCCCTGCAATCTCCTCCCACCAAACTTGAGGGGTTAGGAAATACACCACCACTTAAAGGGCAAAGCAAATCAAAATCAAAAGAACAGGTGCCAAAAGGAGTAATCAGGGCTATTTAAATTAATCCTCCTCTTCCTGTCTGGAACCATCTGTCCAAGCAGCACATTCCAAAAAACACCAACCTAGGGGTAGCTTTTCACAGTAACTTCATTCCAGTGTTAATGTAGGCCTATGAGGAGAGACTGAGGGATTTGGGGTTGTTTTCGTTAGAAAGAAGTCAGCTAAGAGGGGATCTTATTGAAACATATAAGATGATTAGAGGTTTAGATAGGGTGGACAGTGATAGCCTTTTTCCTCGGATGGAGAAATCTAGCACGAGGGGGCACGACTTTAAATTAAGGGGGGGTAGTTATAGGACTGATGTCAGGGGTAGGTTCTTTACCCAGAGGGTGGTGAGGGATTGGAATGCTCTGCCTGCTGCAGTTGTAAATGCGCCTAGTTTGGGGGCGTTTAAGAGATCCGTGGATAGGTTTATGGATGGAAAGGGTTTGGTTTAGGTTAGAGGGTCATTGTTTTTTAACTGGTCGGCGCAACATCGTGGGCCGAAAGGCCTGTTCTGCACTGTAATGTTCTATGTTCTATGTACATGTGACACTAATAAATAAACCTGCTTCTCATCTCCCCTCTGGATTTTTTTGCTCAATATTTTGACCTAGATCTTCCAGTCTCTGGACAGTCAGTTACAGATGTACCTCAGAAGATGCACGAGGTACTCTGCAGGAACTGTCCGAGAAATTTGAACTTCTAACAGGCAATTCCTCTGCTCCCGGGGACCTCTGATAAAGTCTCCAACTCTAAGTTAGACTGATCCCATCTACTTACCTGAATAGGTACTTAGAAAAATCTTAGTCTAAATCCTGTGTAATCATACAACTGATTCCTCCCACCTAACTCCCATTCCCCACTGCCCTACCCAATCACTCCCACTACAGTAACTAGAGAACAGTGCAAGTGGAGGACCCTGGGACAGGCAGTCACTTCTACTGATAGTATTTGGGGAAATTGATGGGATTGAAGGCTGATAAATCCCCAGGGCCGGATCATCTACATCCCAGAAAGAGTGGATGCATTAGTGCTCACCTTCTTAAATGCTATACACTGTGGAACAATTCCTACAGATTGGAGGGTAGCTAATGTAACCCTATTAGAGAAAAAGGGAGGTAGAGAGAAAACAGAATTAGAGACCTGTAAGCCCGATATCAGTAGTGGGGGAAATGTTAGAGTCCATTATAAAATATTTCGTAGGAGAGCACTTGGAAAACAGCGGCAGGATTGAACAGAATCAACATGGATTTACAAAAGGCTTGACAAATGTGTTGGAATTCTTCAAGGGTGTAACAAGTAGAATTTCGTGAGGGCTAAGTCCTGCCTCTCAAATTTGACTGAATTCTTTGAGGAGGTAACTAAGTGTGTAAATGAAGGTAGAGCAGTTGATGTCATATACATGGATTTTAGTAAGGTGTTTGATAAGGTTCCCCATGGTAGGCTCATGAAGAAAGTAAGGAGGTGTGGGATAGAAGGAAATTTGGCCGATTGGATAAGTAACTGGCTGTATCATAGAAAGACAGTAAGAAGTCTGACAACATGGGCGGCATGGTAGCACAGTGGTTAGCACTGCTGCTTCACAGCTCCAGGGACCTGGGTTCAATCCCCAGCTCGGGTCACTGTCTGTATGGAGTTTACACATTCTCCTCATGTCTGCATGGGTTTTCTCCGGGTGCTCCGGTTTCCTCCCACAGTCCAAAGATGTGCAGGTTAGGTTGATTGGTCACATTAAAAGTGACCCTTAGTGTCCTGGGATGTGTAGATTAGCGGGATTAGTGGGTAAATATATAGGGATATGGGGATAGGGCCTGGGTGGGATTGTGGTCGGTGCAGACTTAGATACATAGATACATAGAACATTACAGCACAAACAGGCCCTTAGGCCCTCGAGTTGCGCCGATCACATCAACCCCACCAATCTATAGACCTATCTATAACCCCCAATCCCATTAAACCCCATATACTCATCCAGAAGTCTTTTAAAAGATCCCAGCGAGTTCGCCTCCACCACCGATGACGGCAGCCGATTCCATTCACTCACCACCCTCTGAGTGAAAAACTTACCCCTAACATCACCTCTGTACTTCCCTCCCCGCACCTTAAATCTGTGTCCTCTCGTAGCGACCATTTCAACCCGGGGAAATAGCCTCTGAGAGTCCACCCTATCTATTCCTCTCAACATTTTATAAACTTCTATCAGGTCGCCTCTCAACCTTCGCCTCTCTAGGGAAAAGAGTCCCAGCTCCCTCAACCTATCTTCATAAGGCATGCCTCCCAGTCCAGGCAACATCCTTGTAAATCTCCTCTGCACCCTTTCAATAGCTTCTACGTCTTTCCTATAGTGAGGCGACCAGAACTGCGCACAGTACTCCAAATGAGGCCTGACAAGGGTCCTGTAAAGTTGATGGGCCAAAGGGCCTGTTTTTGCACCATAGGGTTCTATGTTCTATTACCAGGTTCTTACTGTGTTTATCCCAATCCAACACCGGCATCTCCACATCATATCTCATAGAAGACAGAGGGTGATGGTGGAGGGAAATTTTTCAGACTGGAGGCCAGTTACCAGCGGTGTACCACAGGGATCAGTACTGGGTCCTCTGCTATTTGGGATTTTTATCAATGACTGGAAGAGGGGGCTGAAGGGTGGGTTAGTAAATTTGCTGATGACGCCAAGATTGGTGGAGTAATGGATGAGTTGGAGGGGTCTTGTAGGCTGCAAAGAGACATTGATAGGATGCAGAGCTGGGCTGAAAAGTGGCAGATGGAGTTTAACCCTGATAAGTGCGAGGTGATTCATTTTGGTGGGACAAACTTGAATGCGGATTACAGGGTCAACGGCAGGGTTCTGAGGAATGTGGAGGAGCAGAGAGATCTTGGGGTTCATATCCACAGATCTCTGAAGGTTGCCACTCAAGTGTATAGAGCCGTGAAGAAGGCTTATAGTGTATTAGTGTTTATTACCAGGGGGTTTAAGTTTAAGAGCTGTGGGGTTATGCTGCAATTATACAGGACGTTGGTGAGACCACATTTGGAGTACTGTGCGCAGTTCTGGTCACCTCACTATAAGAAGGATGTGGAAGCATTGGAGAGAGCGCAGAGGAGATTTACCAGGATGCTGCCTGGTTTAAAGGGTAGGTCATATGAGGAAAGGTTGAGGGAGCTGGGGCTTTTCTCTTTGGAGCGGAGGAGGATGAGAGGAGACTTAATAGAGGTTTATAAGATGATGAGGGGGATAGATAGAACGGACGTTCAGAGACTATTTCCTCGGGTGGATGTAGGACTATTTCCTCGGGTGGGGGCACAACTTTAAGGTTCATGGTGGGAGATATAGGAGGGATGTCCGAGGTAGATTCTTTACTCAGAGAGTGGTTGGGGTGTGGAATGCACTGCCTGCTGTGATAGTGGAGTCGGACACTTTAGGAACTTTCAAGCGGTTATTAGATAGGCACATGGAGCACACCAGAATGATAGGGAGTGGGATAGCTTGATCTTGTGTTTGGACAAAGCTCAGCACAACATCGAGGGCTGGAGGGCCTTTACTTTGCTGTACTGTTCTATGTTCTAATGATGAGGAGGCACCAGTTGGTGTGATTTATTTGGACTTTCAGAAGGCTTTCAATAAAGTTCCATAAGAAGTTAGTGTATAAAATTAAAGAGCATGGGAGTAGGGGTAGTATATTGAGATGTGTAGGAAATTGGTTGGCAGGCAGGAATAAAAAGGAGGAAATAAATAGGTCTTTTTCCAAGCGGCAGGCAGTGACTAGTGAAGTTCTGCAGGGATCAGTGCTGGGACACCAGCTATTCACAACCTATATTAATGATTTAGGTGAAGGAACTAAATGTAAGTTGAACTAAATGTAAATGTTGAAGTGGTGGAGGCTGCCTCGCTAAATATTTTTAAGAAACGGGTTGATGGGTTTTTGATAAGAGAAGGGATTAAAGGGTTATGGGGAGAGGGCGGGAAGGTGGAACTGAGCCACGACAGATCAGCCATGATCTTATTGAATGGCGGGGCAGGTTCGAAGGGCCAGATGGCCTATTCCTGCTCCTATTTCTTATGTTCTTATGTAATATCTCCAAAGCTGGATGGAGGCTGAGCTGAGAAGAGGATGTACAAATCCTTCCGTGTGATTTGGACAAGCTGAGCGAGTGGACAAACGCATGGCAGATACAGTATAATGTGGATAAATGTGAGAACATAAGAAATAGGAGCAGGAGTAGGCCATCTAGCCCTTCGAGCCTGCCCCGCCATTCAATAAGATCATGGCTGATCTGTCGTGTCTCAGTTCCACCTTCCGGCCCTCTCCCCATAACCCTTAATCCCTTCTCTTATCAAAAACCCATCAACCCTCGTCTTAAAAATATTTAGCGAGGCAGCCTCCACCACCTCAACGGGCAGAGAATTCCAGAGATTCACCATCCTTTGAGTGAAGAAGTTCCTCCTCAACTCCGTTCTAAGCCGCAGCTGGAGTACTGTGTGCAGTTTTGGGCGCCGCACCTGCGCAAGGATATTTTGGCCCTGGAGGGAGTGCAGAGGAGGTTTACTCGGCTGATACCGGAGTTGAGGGGATTGAGCTATGAGGAGAGGCTGAATAAACTAGGCTTGTACTCGTTAGAGTTTAGAAGAATGAGGGGAGATCTCATTGAGACGTATAAGATGATGAATGGGATGGATAGGATAGAGGTGGAGAGACTGTTCCCGCTCAAAAAAGACAGTAGGACTAGGGGGCACAGCCTCAAGATAAAGGGGGGGGCGGTTTAGAACAGAGTTGAGGAGGAACTTCTTCACTCAAAGGGTGGTGAATCTCTGGAATTCTCTGCCCGTTGAAGTGGTGGAGGCTGCCTCGCTAAATATTTTTAAGAAACGGGTTGATGGGTTTTTGATAAGAGAAGGGATTAAGGGTTATGGGGAGAGGGCGGGAAGGTGGAGCTGAGTCGCGACAGATCAGCCATGATCTTATTGAATGGCGGGGCAGGCTCGAAGGGCCAGATGGCCTACTCCTGCTCCTATTTCTTATGTTCTTATGTTCTTATTATCTTGAGGCTGTGCCCCCTAGTCCTACTGTCCTTTCTGAGCGAGAAGAGTCTCTCCACCTCTATCCTATCCATCCCATTCATCATCTCATACGTCTCAATGAGATCTCCCCTCATTCTTCTAAACTCTAACGAGTACAAGCCTAGTTTATTCAGCCTCTCCTCATAGTTCAACCCCCTCAACTCCGGTATCAACCTAGTAAACCTCCTCTGCACACCCTCCAAGGCCAAAATATCCTTGCGTAAGTACGGCGACCAAAACTGCACACAGTACTCCAGCTGCGGCCTCACCAATGCCCTATACAGCTGTAGCAAGACCTCCCTACTTTTACATTCAATCCCACTCGCTATGAAAGCCAGCATCCCATTCGCCTTCCTGACCACCTGCTGCACCTGCAAGCTGGGTTTTTGCGACTCATGCACAAGGACCCCGAGGTCCCTCTGCACCGTCGCATGCTGCTGTTTTTCGCCACGTAAGTAATAGTCCTTCCTATCAAAGTGGACCACCTTGCACTTGCCAACATTAAATTCCATTTGCCATTTCCTGGCCCATTCGCCCAGCTTATCTAGATTAGTAACAAAAACAGGAAGGCAGATTATAATCCAAGTGTCTATAGATTGAGAGAGGAGAATGTGCAACGAGAACTGGGTGGTCTTATGAACAAGTCACTGAAGGTAAGCATAAAGGTGCACCAGATGGTGAAAAAGGCAAAGGGTACATTAGCCTTCACAGTGAGCGGATTCAAGTACAGGAGCTGAGATGTCCTGCTGGAATTAAACAGGACCTTGGTGAGGCCACACTTGGAATTTGTGCACAGTTTTGAACAAAGAAAAGTATAGCACAGGTACACGCCCTTTAGCCCTCCAAGCCTGGACCGATCATTATGCTCTCACTAAAAAAATTTTCTACCCTTACTCAGTCCCTCTATTCCCTCCCGATTCATGTACCCATCCAGATGCAGAGGAGGTGCTTCCACCAGCTCCTCTGACAGCACGTTCCGGACACCCTCTACTCTCTATGTGAAAAACTTCCCTTGCACAATTTCCTTAAACTTTTCCCTCTCATCTTGAACCTGTGCCCCCTTGTAACTGACACTTCCATCCTTGGGAAAAAGCCTCTGATTATCCACTCTGTCTATGCCTCTCATAATTTTGTAGACCTCTATCAGGTCTCCTCTCAGCCTCTGTTTTTCCATGTAAACAATCCAAGCTTATCCAACCTCTCGTCATAGCCAACACTCTCGAGACTAGGCAACATCCTGGTGAATCACCTGGAACTTGTTTACCTTAATGCAATTTAAGACACTCAATACTTCCTCCTTCGATATATTGACATTCTCCAGAGTGTTCACACACCTATCCCTGACCTCAACATCTGTTATGTCCGTTTTAGTCTCCTTGGCTGAAGAAGAATGTTCTTGCTATAGAGGGAGTGTACCAGACTGATTCCTGTGTTGGCAGAACTGACATATGAAGAGAGGTGAAGTCAGTTAGGATTGCATTTGCTGGAGTTCAGAGAACAAGGGGAGATCTCATAGAAACTGAGAAAACTCAACAGGGTTAGAGAGGATAGAAGCAGGAGGATGTTTCAAATTGCGAGGGAGTCCAGAACTAGGGGGTCACAGTCCTGAGGATAAGGGGTAGACCACTTAGGACTGAGATGTGGAGAATTCCTTCACACAGAGAGTGGTGAGTGTGTGAAATTCTCTACCACAGAAAGTAGTTGAGGCCAAAACATTCTATGTTTTCAGGAAGGAGTCGATTACAGCAACTGGGGAGAAGGGATCAAAGGATATAGGGGAAAGTGGGAACATCGTTACTAAGTTGGATGATCACAATGAGCGGGGGAGCAGGCTCAAAGGGCTGACTGGCCTACCCTGCTTCTATTTCTCTATTTGCCTCCCTCTCTTGACCAGCCCCTATCACATGACTATCCCTGGCCCTTTGACCCTCCTGACCCAACCTGTCTAGCTTCCACCACCTGACCTCCAACTCCCCCACTGACTTGGTCTGACCCCACCTACCAACACTCTTTAGCCCCCTCTCTCCCTGACCTGACCACATCACCGTACCCACCTAGCACCTCTTATGCACTGTCTTCACTACCCTATCTCCTTGGCCATTTATCTTCCTCCTTAGCTTTGCAAGGGAGCTTTGGCACATTTAAACTCTTTACTTACAGAATATGGCAACTAGTGCTGTCAAAAGGAATGACAGTCTCTGCAGGGATTCCCGTTGTTGATGTCTACAAGCTTTCCTGTGCTGAGTAAGTTTGGAAGGATCATTCATCAGAAGATTGCCCTGAAAACTCAGAGGAAGGTAAGAGTGCATTTTCTGTCTGAATAGGGTTGGAAAAAGGATTCTCACTCAGTCTGGATGTTTGGGGCCTTTATATTTCAATCCTCTTACCAATGCTCCTGCCCGTGGAAACAGTTTCTCTTGGACTTCTCTGTGCTTGCTATAGAGGGAGTGTACCAGACTGATTCCTGTGTTGGCAGAACTGACATATGAAGAGAGGTGAAGTCAGTTAGGATTGCATTTGCTGGAGTTCAGAGAACAAGGGGAGATCTCATAGAAACTGAGAAAACTCAACAGGGTTAGAGAGGATAGAAGCAGGAAGGATGTTTCAAATCACGAGGGAGTCCAGAACTAGGGGGTCACAGTCCTGAGGATTTAATTCTTATTTCACTTGTTCTGATCCTGAACTTCCTAACTCACAGACCACAATCAGTAAGGATAGGCAACAACACCTCTTCCACAATCATCCTCAACACCGGTACCCCATAAGGCTGTGTTCTCAGCCCCCTACTTTACTCCGTATACACCTATTCCCCATCAACTTGATTTTCAAGTTTGCTGACGACACCCTGGTGGGCTGGATCTCAAACAATGATGAGACAGAGTACAGGAGTGAGATAGAGAACCTGGTGCGGCAACAATAACCTCTCACTCAATGTCAACAAAACAAAAGAGATGGTCATCGACTTCAGAAAGCGTAAAGAACAACATGCCCCTGTCTACATCAAAGACGATGAAATAGAAATCGTCAAGAACTTCAAGTTTTTAGGTGTCCAGATCACCAACAACCTGTCCTGGTCCCCTCATGCCAATACTATAGTTAAGGAAGCCCACCAACGCCACTATTTTTTCAGAAAACTAAGGAAATTTGGCATGTCAGCTATGACTCTCACCAACTTTTACAGATGTACATAGAAAGCATTCTTTCTGGTTGTATCACAGCTTGAATTGGCTTCTGCTCTGCTCAAAACTGCAAGAAACTACAAAAGGTCGTGAATGTAGTGCAATCCATCACGCAAACCAGCTTCCCAACCATTGACTCCGTCTACACTTCCCACTGCCTCGGCAAAGCAGACAGCATAATTAAGGACACCCACACACCCTGGACTTTCTCTCTTCCAACTTCTTCCATTGGGAAAAAATACAGAAGTCTGAGATCACGTACCAACTGACTCAAGAACAGCTTCTTCCCTGCTGCTGTCAGACTTTTGAAAGGACCTACCATTTATTAAGCTGATCTTTCTCTACGCCCTAGCTATGACTGTAACACTAAATTATGCACTTTCTCCGTTCTTTCTCTATGAACGGTATGTTTTATCTGTAAAGCATGCACGAAACAATACTTTTCACTGTATGTTAATACATGTGACAGCAATAAATCAAATCAAACTTTTTCCTCCCCAGTGGTTTTTGAAAAGCTGGTGATGATTCTCAGCTGTGACCTCATATTTAGTTGTATTTGATGTGCTGGTTGGATGTGGTTTCAAGCCCCCCTCCAGGACTTGAGCTGATTATCTAACTCAGTGCCCATGAACAGCGCTCAGTGAAGGGACATTGTCAAAGATGTCATTCTGTAGGTGAAATTTTAACAAAGGTTCAACTTCTCCCTCAAGATCCAGACCAACACCTCTCTGAACCCCTCCAGAACACAATAAAATCTGCTTTGATATCACACCTTTCACAACCTCATACTCTTCACAACTCATGAGCTACATTTAAAGTGTAGTCACGGTTTTAACGTAGGAAGCATGGCAACCACTTTACACAAAGTAAGATCCCATAAGCAGCAATGTGATAAAGAGCAGATAATCTATTAGTGATGCTGAGTGTATAGGACCTCCGGGAGAGCCATAAAATAATAAGATATAGGAGCAGAATTAGGCCATTCAGCCAATCAAGTCTGCTGCACTATTCAATCATAGCTGATGTTTGAAAGAAGAGGGGATTAAGGGTTATGGGGAGAGGGTGGGAATGTGGAACTGAGCCGTGACAGATCAGCCATGATTTTATTGAATGGCGGGGCAGGCTCGAGGGGCTAGATGGCCTACTCTTGCTCCTATTTCTTATGTTCTTATTTCTTATGTTCTCAACAACATTCTTTTATCTTTTCACTGTAACCTTTGATCCCCTTATCAGTCAAGAACCTATCTATCTCTGTCTTAAAGACGCTCAATGACCTGGCTCCAAAGCTTTCTGTAGCAATGAATTCCACAGAAACACCATCCTCTGGCTGAAGAAATTCCTCCTCATCCCGATTCTAAAGATTCGTCCCTTTTTTCTGGATCCTAGTTTCTCCTATTAATGGAAACAGCTTCCTCACATCCACTCTATCCAGGCCTTTTAGTATTCTGTAAATTTCAATCAGATCCCTCCTCATCCTTCTGAACTCCACTGAGTACAGACCCAGAGTCGCCAAACACTCCTTATTCACAAGCCTTTCATTCCAGGGTCATTCTGGTGAATCTCCTCTGGACCCCCTCCAAAGCCAGCACATCCTTCCTTAGATATGGGGTCCAAAACCACTCACAATGCTACAAATGGGGTCCAACCAGACCCTCATACAGCCTCAGAAATACATCCCTGCTCTTGTATTCTAGCCCTCTTGACATGAATGCTAATATTGCAATTGCCTTCCTAACTGCCAACTGAACTTGCATGTTAACCTTCAGAGAATTTCCTGCTCCTCTTTGGACTTGTGTCAAGGAATCTTTTACACCCATCTGAGGGGACAGGTGGGATTTTGGTTAAAATTACCAGCTGAAAGATAGAAACCCATAAAATAGTTCATCCATTTCATTCTCGATAGTGAGATCTTGCTGTGCTTAAATTATGCTTTAATTGTTGAACTGTTTAGCAATACTTCTGTGCAACATGGTAAGGGATTGGATAGATGTTAATCTCTCTGCTGCCTCGACTGTGAACTCACTCTGAATTCGCAGCACAATAAAGTCCAAAGGTGCTCAGGAACCAACAGGAATGTATCAGCAGCTGTGTGTTTAACTGTGTATGAGAGACAAGCTGTAGGTTAGCCAGTGAGAGGTGTGGCCCATGGATAATGTGTACCTAGCAGCCTGACCAGCGCGATTACCTTGGAGCAGATTTCATGCAGCCTGGTGGCAATGGCCTTTGCTGGAGTGTCACATCGGAACACGTGACATTTCAGCACCCGGGTCAGTTTGTCTCTGGCGACATAGGCAAAATCCCTAAAACGAGAAGAAGAAGACAGTGAAACCAGAGAGACAGGAATGATATTCACATATAGTGGAATAGACACAATGCATATGGACACAATCTCCCCACTGGGGTGAGCAACAGACTAAGAACAAGGTAACACAAACATTTCTAAGCTTTGAACTAAAGTTGGAAACACAAATTGGTACTATGAATTAGGGAGACACTGAATGAGGAAAAGAATTGCATTTCTATAGCATCTCAGCACAACCTAAAGCACTACACAGCCAACAAAATATGTTTTCTAAATTTTTACAGCATTTTTAAAGTTATAGAGTCAATGTGCTGAGCAGATGGAGCAGTCTGAATCCAACATTTTTAATCCAAAATCCAAATTCAAGCTGAATCCAATTCAATGCTCCCCGCAGAGAGACAAACACTATCCATGTTGACAAGAAAAGGACATTATATGCCAGCTTGGGCAGAAAACATGGCACAGGCTTGTGCACATGGCACAGTGGTTAGCACTGCTGCCTCACAGTGCCACGAACCCGGGTTCAATTCCCGGTTTGGGTCACTGTCTGTGTGGAGTATGCACATTCTCTCCATGTCTGTGGGTTTCCTCCAGGTGCTCCAGTTTCCTCTCCATACTCCAAAGATGTGCGGGTTAGGCGGATTGGCAACGCTAAATTGTCCTAAGTGTCAGGGTGATCAGCAGGGTAAATGCATGGGGTTATGGGGATAGGGCCTGGGTGGGATTGTGGTCAGTGCAGACTCGATGGGCCAAATGGCCTCCTTCTGCACAGTATGATTCTATAATTCTATGACATAATGAGCAATGTCACAATAAACATTCCATCTGTTTTTATGCTGTTAACAGAGGGATAAATATTGGTCAGGGCACCAGAGTTCCCTGCCCTTGGGTGAAATGGAAATTCTCAAACGCAAGAGGAGAGGGCCTTTCTGAAAGATGACCCTCTGACAGTGCGGCACTCCCTCAGCACTGACCCTCTGACAGTGCTGCACCCCCTCAGCACTGACCCTCTGACAGTGCGGCACTCCCTCAGCACTGACCCTTTGACAGTGCCGCACTCCCTCAGCACTGACCCTCTGACAGTGCGGCACTCCCTCAGCACTGACCCTCTGACAGTGCTGCACTCCCTCAGCACTGACCCTCTGACAGTGCGGCACTCCCTCAGCACTGACCCTCTGACAGTGCGGCACTCCCTCAGCACTGACCCTCTGACAGTGCGGCACTCCCTCAGCACTGACCCTCTGACAGTGCCGCACTCCCTCAGCACTGACCCTTGGACTGCTGTTCTGGATCTTATCCTGTCTGGAGTGATGTTTGAACCCATGACCTCTGAGTCAGGGTTGAGAGTGCCAAGCTGCTGAACAACAAAGAGACACTCTGAGGAATGACTGATCAGATCAGGTTAAAGGCTACAGAGATTCGGGCCTGATTTCCAGCCTGCTCAGATGCAGCAGGTGAAATACCTGCAAGAGGGACTCACACACAAGAAGCAAATAAATGAAATGTGATGAAGCACAGGCAGGCAATAAACTGGGATACAAATGCAGCAGCTTCTATTTTTGGAAACTAGTTTCATTAAAAATGTGTTCACGCAGATTGGAAGATGACAAAATGAGGTGAGAGATGTGAGAAATGGAGGCTGCAGTACTGTACCTCTCACTGCATCATAGCCAGACAAGCCAGAGGAGAGAAAAATCACATTAGATCATTACACCATGCAAAAAACATCCTGTACAATGTACAACAAGACAGGCAGTACTCTCCTCCCCAGGGAGAGATCTGTACCCAGACTGGTGTCTCTCAACCTCCTCTATTTTTCTCAGGGAAGTATCTGTACACTGGTATCTCTCAGTCTTTCTCTCTCTCAGGGAGATAGCTGTACACTAACTGGTGTCTCTTAGTCCTCGATTTATTTCTCTCTCTCAGGAAGATATCTGGACACAGACTGGTGTCTCTCAATCCTCTCTCTCTTCCAGGGTGATATCTGAGTGGTGTCTTAACTGTTAAATAAGTTAAGGGCCCATGGTGTTAAGGATAAGATCCTGGTATGGATAGAGGATTGGCTAACTGGCAGAAGGCAGAGAGTGGGAATAAAGGGGTCTTTCTCAAGGTTGGAGCCGGTGACTGTTAATGTGCCTCAGGGGTCAGTGCTGGGACCACAGCTTTTCACAACATACATGAACAATTTGGAAGAAGGAACTGAAGGCACTGTTGCTGAGTTTGCAGATGGCATTTGCAGGGGCATTTTGGACAGGTGCAGGAAGAACAGAGTGGTTGTAGTGTGTGATTTTAATTTTCCTGGAGTGAATTGGAGGGGGCCTAGAGCTGGGGGTACGGAGGGAGAGGAGTTTGTGAACTGTGTTATGGAAGGGTCGCTAGAACAGTATGTAACTAGCCCGACTAGGGGAGAGGCTATACTGGATCTAGTGTTGGGAAACGAACCAGGGCAGGTGGGTGAGGTAGAGGTAGGCGAACAAGTGGCGAACAGTGACCACAAGTCCGTCTACTTTAGGATAAAAATGGAAAGGGACGAGTGCCGTCCGAATGGGAGTGTGCTGAACTGGGGAAAGGCGAGCTATGGCAGGATTAGAAGGGAGCTGCAGCAAACTGATTGGGAGGGACTGTTAGCTGGCAAGTCCACGGTTGGCAAGTGGGAGGCATTTAGGGACAAAATGAAATGGTTGCAGGGGAGGTATGTTCCGGTTAAGCGAAAGGATGGGAAAGGAAGGATTAGACAGCCGTGGATTACGGAGGATATTGAAGACTTGGTCAGGAAGAAGAGGGAGGCGTATGTTAGATCAAAACAAATGGGTATGGAGAGTGCGCTAGAAGAATACAGCGAGAGTAGGAGGGAACTAAAAAGGGGAATTAGAAGGGCGAAGAGAGGGCATGAGATGGCTTTGGCTGGTAGGATTAAGGAAAATCCAAAGGCATTTTATTTCTATATCAGAGGCAAGAGAGTAGTTAGAGGGAAAATTGGTCCTCTTAGGGACAAGAGTGGTGAGTTGTGTATTGAGTCGGAGGGGATGGGGGAGCTCCTGAATGAATACTTTGCGTCGGTATTCACAAAGGAGAGGGGTTCGGAATCGTGTGGTCTCTTGGAGGGAGTGGAGGTTTATTTGCAGGATATAGTTATTACGAGAGAGGAAGTGCTAGGGCTTTTAGGTAGCGTAAGGACGGATAAAGCTCCGGGGCCTGATGGTATTTATCCCAGGCTGCTTAGGGAGGCGAAAGATGAAATTGCTGGGCCTCTGGCTCAAATCTTTGTCTCTTCTTTGGACACAGGTGAGGTCCCAGAAGACTGGAGGGTAGCAAATGTGGTCCCGTTGTTCAAAAAAGGCAGTAGGGATAACCCTGGGAATTATAGACCGGTGAGTTTGACGTCGGTGGTAGGGAAGTTAATGGAAAAAATACTTAGGGGTAGGATGTATGAGCATTTGGAGCGTTGCGATCTGATTAGGGATACGCAACATGGCTTTGTTAGAGGGAGGTCTTGCCTTACGAATCTGGTGGAATTCTTTGAGGAGGTGACAAAAACGGTTGACGATGGGAGAACCGTTGATGTCATCTATATGGATTTCAGTAAGGCGTTTAAGAACATAAGAACATAAGAACATAAGAAATAGGAGCAGGAGTAGGCCATCTGGCCCTTCGAGCCTGCCCCGCCATTCAATAAGATCATGGCTGATCTGTCGTGACTCAGCTCCACCTTCCCGCCCTCTCCCCATAACCCTTAATCCCTTCTCTTATCAAAAACCCATCAACCCGTTTCTTAAAAATATTTAGCGAGGCAGCCTCCACCACTTCAACGGGCAGAGAATTCCAGAGATTCACCACCCTTTGAGTGAAGAAGTTCCTCCTCAACTCTGTTCTAAACCGCCCCCCCTTTATCTTGAGGCTGTGCCCCCTAGTCCTACTGTCTTTTTTGAGCGGGAACAGTCTCTCCACCTCTATCCTATCCATCCCATTCATCATCTTATACGTCTCAATGAGATCTCCCCTCATTCTTCTAAACTCTAACGAGTACAAGCCTAGTTTATTCAGCCTCTCCTCATAGCTCAATCCCCTCAACTCCGGTATCAGCCGAGTAAACCTCCTCTGCACTCCCTCCAGGGCCAAAACATCCTTGCGCAGGTGCGGCGCCCAAAACTGCACACAGTACTCCAGCTGCGGCCTCACCAATGCCCTATACAGCTGCAGCAAGACCTCCCTACTTTTATATTCAATCCCCTTCGCTATGAAGGCCAGCATCCCATTCGCCTTCCTGACCACCTGCTGCACCTGCAAGCTGGGTTTTTGCGACTCATGCACAAGGACCCCGAGGTCCCTCTGCACCGTCGCCTGCTGCAGTTTTTCGCCCCGTAAGTAATAGTCCTTCCTACCATTCTTCCTACCAAAGTGGACCACCTCACACTTGCCAACATTGAATTCCATTTGCCATTTCCTGGCCCATTCGCCCAGCCTATCTAGATCCTTCTGCAGACTCTCCACCCCCTCCGCACAATTTGCCTTTCCCCCAATCTTGGTGTCATCAGCAAATTTCGACACCCTGCACTCGGTTCCCTCCTCCAGATCATCTATATAAATGGTAAATAGCTGAGGCCCCAGCACCGACCCCTGGGGCACCCCACTAGTCACCAACCGCCAATCCGAATAGCATCCATTGACCCCCACTCTCTGCCTCCTATTTGACAACCAATCCTCTATCCACGCTAACACCCTACCCCCAACTCCATGTCCCCTGACCTTCTGCAATAACCTCTTGTGAGGTACCTTGTCAAACGCCTTCTGAAAATCTAGAAAGACCACATCCACCGGCTCTCCTCCATCCACTGCCCTAGACACATCCTCATAGAACTCCAGTAAATTTGTCAGACACGACTTCCCTTTAATGAAACCGTGTTGCGTCCGCCCTATCAAGCAATTCCCCTCAAGATGCCTCGCTATTTCCTCCTTAATGACGGTTTCTAACATTTTACCTACCACAGACGTTAAACTAACCGGCCTATAATTCCCCGCCTTTTGCCTGGCACCCTTCTTAAACAACGGCGTAACATTAGCCGTTTTCCAATCTTCCGGCACTTCCCCGGAATCCAGCGACGTCTGGAAAATAACCACCAAGGCATCCACTATCACCTCCGCCATTTCTTTGACAAAGTTTGACAAAGTCCCTCACGGTAGGCTGGTAGAAAAGGTTAAGGCGCATGGGATACGAGGCCAGGTAGCTAGGTGGATTGAGAACTGGCTGGGAAATAGGAGACAGAGGGTAGCTGTGGAAGGGACCTTGTCGGGCTGGAGGCCAGTGACCAGTGGTGTGCCGCAGGGCTCAGTACTGGGACCTCTCCTCTTTGTAGTCTACATAAATGACTTGGAAGAGGGCGTAGGTGGTGTGATTAGCAAGTTTGCTGATGACACCAAGATGGCAGGGTTGGCGGGTACGGAACTGGATTGTCAGGTGATACAACAGGATATAGATAGGTTGGTGCAGTGGGCAGATAGGTGGCAGATGGCATTTAATCCTGACAAATGTGAGGTGATGCATTTTGGACGGAATAATGCAGAGAGAGCTATGTGAATAAAGGGAGGCCGATTAGGAGTATAGACATTCAGAGGGACCTGGGAGTGCAGGTTCACAAATCCATGAAGGTTGCATCACAAGTGGAGAAGGTTGTTAGGAAGGCTTATGGGATGTTGGCCTTTATAGGAAGGGGCATAGAGTATAAAAGCTGCCGTCTAATGCTTCAGTTGTACAGAACGTTGGTTAGACCGCATTTGGAGTACTGCGTCCAGTTCTGGTCACCTTACTACCGGAAGGACGTGGAGTCTCTGGAAAGGGTGCAGAGGAGGTTTACCAGGATGTTGCCTGGCATGGGGGGACTGGGTTACGAGGAGAGGTTGAAGAAACTGGGACTATTCTCCTTGGAAAGGCAGAGATTGAGAGGGGACATGATAGAAGTATATAAGATAATGAAGGGAATGGATAGAGTTAATAGTGAGAGACTGCTCCCTAGACTGGATACGAACACGAGAGGTCATCATTTAAGGGTGAGGGGGGAGAGGTATGATTTGGAGGTGAGAAGAAGGTTCTTTACGCAGAGAGTTGTGGGGGTCTGGAACGCGCTACCGAGTAGGGTGGTGGAGGCAGGAACGTTGGACTCGTTTAAGATGCAGTTAGATAGGCACATGAGTGAAACGAGAATGGAGGGATATGGTAGGGGATATTAAATAGGGTTAAACCTCGGGAGACACTGGAAAGGCAGGCTGTAAGATTAATATTTTGACTTTATTCCACAGGTGGAGGTCTACCTCGTGTCAAACGAGGGGCATTCACACGGCGGGTCGTGCCTGGGCTGCTCTTGGAAGTTCCAGGAGTGGCCTAGTACTTCATGTCGGTGTGTGTGCTTGATCCTGGACCGGTAGATGGGCGCCGCAACAGCTCAGTGACTAGCACTGCTGGCTGTGCAGGCACATGGATTTGGGCCTGTGTCTGTGGGAGTTTGCACATTCTCCCTGTGGTTGCGTGGGTTTCCTCCGGGCGCTCCGGTTTCCTCCCACACCCCAAAAATGTGCTCTCAGGCTAATCGATTTTTACCAAATTGACACTATTTCTTCCCTGAATCTGACTGAGTAGGGTTCCATTCATAGATATGCAGGGTAGAATAGGTGTAGGGTGATGTGGCGGCGCGGGCTCGTTGGGCCGAAGGGCCTGTTTCCCGTGCTGGGTTGTTCTTTGTTGTATGATACAAAGATATGCAGTTGGACACGTTCTATTGAGAAGCGGGGGAGCTGCAGTAGGATGTGGACAGGTTAGAAGACTGGGCAAAGAACTGGCAGATGGAATACAATGTGGTAAGTGTGAGGTTATGCACTTTGGAAGGAGGAATGGAGGCATAGACTATTTTCTAAATGGGGAAATGCTTAGGAAATCAGAGACACAAAGGGACTTGGGAGTCATTGTTCAAGATTCTCTTGAACATTGATTCAAGATTCAAGAACGTGCAGGTTCAGTTGGCAGTTAGGAAGGCAAATGCAATGTTAGCATTCATGTCGAGAGGGCTCGAATACAAGAGCAGGGGTGTACTTCCGAGGCTGTATAAGGTTCTGGTCAGACTCATTTGAAGTATTGTGAGCAATTTTGGGTCCCGTATCTAAGGAAGGATGTGTTGTCCTTGGAAAGGACCCAGAGGAGGTTCACAAGAATGATCCTTGGAACGAAGAGCTTGTCTTATGAGGAACGGTTGAGGACTCTGGGTCTGTCCTCGTTGGAGTTCAGAAGGATGAGGGGAGGATCTTATTGAAACTTACAGGATACTGCGAGGCTTGGATAGAGTGGACGTGGAGAAGATGTTTCCACGAGTAGGAAAAAATTAGGACCAGAGGGCACAACCTCAGATTAACGGGACAATTCTTTAAAACAGAGATGAGAAGGAATTTCTTCAGCCAGAGTGTGGTGAATCTGTGTAGCTGTTTGCCGCAAAAGGCTGCAGAGGTCAGGTCATTGAGTGACTTTAAGACAGAGATAGATAGGCTCTTGATTAATAAGGGGATCAGGGGTTATGGGGAAAAGGCAGGAGAATGGGGATGAGAAAAATATCAGCCATGATTGAATAGCAGAGCAGACTCGATGGGCCAAGTGGCCTAATTCTGCTCCTATGTCTTATGGCCCCTCAGTCCCTCCGCTCTCTCTCAGGGAGATATCTGTACACTGATCAGTGTCTCTCAGTCCTCTCTCTCTTTCTCAGGGAGGTATCTGCACAATGCCTGCACCAGCTGCTGAGCAAAACAAAAAATCACAAGAATTACAATTTTTAAAAAATGAGCAATAAAGACAAACAGAGTGTAACTGGTTGAGAGTGTGCATTGCCAGCTCACTCCTAACCTCAGAGTGTTCACTCAGTCACAGTGGGTGAAAGTGCTTGATGGCATGTGACGCTGAATGAAAACCCCGGGACTGAGTGAGCCAAAGACATAGTCTCCCCCTTCCCTCAGACCCTTCTCAAAACACACACACAAACACTAAGTTCTGCAAGTCATTGTGAGGATCGAGGCATTAAACTGAAAAGCAGAACTTCGGATGTCCTAAACTCTGAATTATTACCCAAGCTACATGCACCTGGATAAAGAAGATTTGAGAGATGAACATGTGGTCAGAAACTGTTGTGTGTGTGTGTGTGTGTGTGTGTGTGTGTGTGTGTGTGTGTGTGTGTGGGGGGGGGGGGGGGGTGGTGGTGGTGGAAGTAGACTTCTGTTCATGGGGAACTGGAACCAACACTGGGGAAAGTGGGGCAGTACCGCTGGGACCGACTACACCAGTGTACACTCAGCGAGCCACATAAGTAGAGAAGTAGGGGTTTGAGACTGAATAGTGGCTGCAAATTGGGGAAGGTGATGTGAATCAAACAATAGAGACAAGGCAAGAAAGTATTCATGTAGAAAATGATAAACGGCCATAAAAGGAAGACACTGAGAGTACAAATCTAAGAGTGAAACAGCATTCAAAACTAGAGGTTACAAAAATAATAAAACCAAAGGCTCTGTGTCTGAATGCACGTAGCATTAGGTATTGAATAACGTTTTTGTTTCTGTCTTCACGGAGGAGGACGTGAATAATTTGCCGGGTGTTAGCGATGGAAAGGTGGTAGGACTGGAGGGTCTTAATGACATTACTGTTACTAGAGAGGTGGTGCTCGACAGACTGGAGGGGCTGATTGTGGACAAGTCCCCAGGACCAGATGGAATGCATCCGAGGGTTCTGAAAGAAATGGCGGAGGTGATAGTGGATGCATTGGTGGTTATTTTCCAGACGTTGCTGGATTCCGGGGAAGTGCCGGAAGATTGGAAAACGGCTAATGTTACGCCGTTGTTTAAGAAGGGTGGCTAGCAAAAGGCAGGGAATTATAGGCCGGTTAGTTTAACGTCTGTGGTAGGTAAAATGTTAGAATCCATCATTAAAGAGGAAATTGCGAGGCATCTTGAAGGGAATTGCTTGATAGAGCAGACGCAGCACGGTTTCATTAAAGGGAAGTCGTGTCTGACAAATTTACTGGAGTTCTATGAGGATGTGTCGAGGGCGGTGGATAGAGGAGAGCCAGTGGATGTGGTCTTTCTGGATTTTCAGAAGGCGTTTGACAAAGTACCTCATAAGAGGTTTATGCAGAAGGTCAGGGGACATGGAGTTGGGGGTAGGGTGTTAGCGTGGATAGAGGATTGGTTGTCAAATAGGAGGCAGAGAGTGGGGGTCAACGGGTGCTATTCGGATTGGCGGTTGGTGACTAGTGGGGTGCCCCGTGGGTCGGTGCTGGGGCCTCAGCTTTTTACCATTTATATAGATGATCTGGAGGAGGGAACCGAGTGTAGGGTGTCGAAATTTGCGGATGACACCAAGATTGGGGGAATGGCAAATTGTGTGGAGGGTGTGGAGAGTCTGCAGAAGGATCTAGATAGGCTGGGCGAATGGGCCAGGAAATGGCAAATGGAATTTAATGTTGGCAAGTGTGAGGTGGTCCACTTTGGAAGGAAGAATGGTAGGAAGGACTATTACTTACGTGGCGAAAAACTGCAGCAGGCGACGGTGTAGAGGGACCTCGGGGTCCTTGTGCATGAGTCGCAAAACCCCAGCTTGCAGGTGCAGCAGGTGGTCAGGAAGGCGAATGGGATGCTGGCTTTCATAGCGAAGGGGATTGAATACAAAAGTAGGGAGGTCTTGCTGCAGCTGTATAGGGCATTGATGAGGCCGCAGCTGGAGTACTGTGTGCAGTTTTGGGTGCCGCACCTGCGCAAAGATATTTTGGCCTTGGAGGGAGTGCAGAGGAGGTTTACTAGGCTGATACCGGAGTTGAGGGGGTTGAGCTATGAGGAGAGGCTGAATGAACTAGGCTTGTACTCGTTGGAGTTTAGAAGAATGAGGAGAGATCTCATTGAGACGCATAAGATGATGAATGGGATGGATAGGATAGAGGTGGAGAGACTCTTCCCGCTCAAAAAAGACAGTAGGACTAGGGGGCACAGCCTCAAGATAGAGGGGGGGCGTTTTGGAATGGAGTTGAGGAGGAACTTCTTCACTCAAAGGGTGGTGAATCTCTGGAATTCTCTACCCGTTGAAGTGGTGGAGGCTGCCTCGCTAAATATTTTTAAGAAGCGGGTTGATGGGTTTTTGATAAGAGAGGGGATTAAGGGTTATGGGGAGAGGGCCGGAATGTGGAACTGAGCCACGACAGATCAGCCATGATCTTATTGAATGGCGGGGCAGGCTCGAAGGGCTAGATGGCCTACTCCTGCTCCTATTTCTTATGTTCTTATAAACAGGTGAATGGATAACACAAACAGAATTTAATCGATCTGATTGTCATTACAGAGACATGATGTAGGGATGACACAGACGGGACCTGAATATTGAAGGGTTTGTGACTAGGAAGTTAGGAAGCAGTGGTGGAGTGGCTCTGGTAATTAATGATGCACCCTACCACTGTCGGGAGTGATAAACAGAAACCAGGGTATCGCTGCAGTTTGGATTAAGATACGAAATGATAAAGACAAAAAGTCATTTTTGGAAGTGCATAAATGCAGAATAGTGACAAGACAGAGTATAAAGGAAGACACAATGGGAGCTTGTCAGAAAGGTACAATAATACCTTTGCAGACAAAAGGCAGGGAATTATAGGCCGGCTAGATTAACGTCTGTAGTTGGAAAAATGCTAGAATCCGTCATCAAAGAAGAAAGAGCGAGGCACCTAGAAAAGAATGGTTTGATCGAGCAGACGCAGCACGGATTCGTTAAGGGAAAGTTGTGTTTGACGAATTTATTGGATTTCTATGAGGATGTGTCTAGTGCCATAGACAGAGGGGAACCGGTGGATGTGGTGTTTTTAGATTTCCAAAAAGCGTTTGATAAGGTGTCTCATAAAAGGTTGCTAAAGAAGGTTTGGGTGCACAGATTTGGGGGCAAGGTGTTAGTGTGGATAGGGGATTGGTTGTCTAATAGGAAAGAGAGAGTTGGTATCAATGGGTGCTATTCTGATTGGCGGTTGGTGACCAGTGGAGTGCCACAGGGATCGGTGCTGGGGCCTTAACTGTTTATCATTTACATAAATGATCTGGAGGAGGGGGCTGAGTGTAGGGTGACAAAATTTGCTGATGACACGAAGATGAGTGGAAAAGCAAATTGCATGGAGGGTGTGGAAAGTCTACAGAGGGATCTGGATAGGCTGAGCGAGTGGGCGAGGACCTGGCAGATGGAGTATAATGTTAGCAAGTGTGAGGTTATCCACTTTGGCAGAAATAATAGGAGGAGGGATTATTATTTAAAAGGCGAAAAGCTGCAGCATGCTACAGTGCAGAGGGACCTGGGGGTCCTTGTGCATGAGTCGCAAAAACCCAGTCTGCAGGTGCAGCAGGTGATCAAGAAGGTGAATGGGATACTGGCCTTTATAGCGAGAGGGTTAGAATATAAAAGTAGGGAGGTCTTGCTGCAACTGTACAGGGTACTGGTGAGGCCGCAGCTGGAGTACTGTGTGCAGTTTTGGTCGTCGCACTTGTGGAAGGATATATTGGCCTTGGAGGGAGTGCAGAGGAGATTCACTAGGCTGATACCAGAGATGAGGGGTTTGGACTATGAGGAGAGACTAAATAGACTGGATCTGTACTCGTTGGAGTTCAGAAGGATGTGGGAGGGATCTTATAGGGACGTATAAAGATAATGAAGGGGATGGATAGGGTAGAGGTAGAGAGATTCTTCCCGCTCAGAAAGGACAGCAGGACTAGAGGACACAGCCTCAAGATAAGTGGATCAGAGTTGAGGAGGAACTTCTTCGCTCAAAGAGTGGTGAATCTCTGGAATTCTCTGCCCATTGAAGTGGTGGAGGCTATTCGCTGAATATATTTAAGTCACAGGTAGATAGGTTTCTGACAGACAAGGGAATTAAGGGTTTTGGGGAGAAAGCGGGAAAGTGGAACTGAGCCACGACAGATCAGCCATGATCTTATTGAACGGTGGGGCAGGCTCGAAGGGCTAGATGGCCTGCTCCTGCTCCTATTTCTTATGTTCTTATAATAGTGGGGATTTAAATCTACATAGGCTGCAAAAATCAGGCAGGCAAAGGTAGTGTAGATGAAAATTTCACAGAATGATTTGGGGTAGTTTCTTAAAACAACATTAGCCAATCGTGGAGCAGGCTATGTTAGATCTACTATTGCACAACGAGATGGGATCAATGGTTCCATGAGGATCAGTGCTGGGCCTCTGTTGTTTGTAATATATTTAAATGATTTGGAGGAAAATGTAGGTGGTCTGATTAGTAAATTTGTAGATGATACAAAAATTGGGGGAGGGGGATTGTCAGAGGATACAGAAAGATTTACATAAGAACATAAGAAATAGGAGCAGGAGTAGGCCATCTGGCCCTTCGAGCCTGCCCCGCCATTCAATAAGATCATGGCTGATCTGTCGTGACTCAGCTCCACCTTCCCGGCCTCTCCCCATAACCCTTAATCCCTTCTCTTATCAAAAACCCATCAACCCGTTTCTTAAAAATATTTCGCGAGGCAGCCTCCACCACTTCAACGGGCAGAGAATTCCAGAGATTCACCACCCTTTGAGTGAAGAAGTTCCTCCTCAACTCTGTTCTAAACCGCCCCCCCCTTTATCTTGAGGCTGTGCCCCCTAGTCCTACTGTCTTTTTTGAGCGGGAACAGTCTCTCTACATCAGCTGAAGACCTGGGCCAAAAGATGGCAGATGGAACTTAACCCGAACAAACGTGAGCTGATGCAATTTGTAAGGTCTACAGCAGAAGGAAAGTATACAGTAAATGGTAGAGTCCTTCGAAGTATCAGCATGCAGGGGAATCAATCAAGCTAAAGGGGAGCTAGTGGTAGGGGATAGGGATATGGCTAAGGTCTTGAATAACTTCTTTGTTTCTGTCTTCACGGAGGAGGACGTGAATAATTTGCCGGGTGTTAGCGATGGAAAGGTGGTAGGAATGGAGGGTCTTAATGACATTACTGTTACTAGAGAGGTGGTGCTCGACAGACTGGAGGGGCTGATTGTGGACAAGTCCCCAGGACCGGATGGAATGCATCCAAGGGTTCTGAAAGAAATGGCGGAGGTGATAGTGGATGCCTTGGTGGTTATTTTCCAGACGTCGCTGGATTCCGGGGAAGTGCCGGAAGATTGGAAAACGGCTAATGTTACGCCGTTGTTTAAGAAGGGTGGCAGGCAAAAGGCGGGGAATTATAGGCCGGTTAGTTTAACGTCTGTGGTAGGTAAAATGTTAGAAACCGTCATTAAGGAGGAAATAGCGAGGCATCTTGAGGGGAATTGCTTGATAGGGCGGACGCAACACGGTTTCATTAAAGGGAAGTCGTGTCTGACAAATTTACTGGAGTTCTATGAGGATGTGTCTAGGGCAGTGGATGGAGGAGAGCCAGTGGATGTGGTCTTTCTGGATTTTCAGAAGGCGTTTGACAAGGTACCTCACAAGAGGTTATTGCAGAAGGTCAGGGGACA
Source organism: Prionace glauca (assembly GCA_037974335.1). NCBI lineage: Eukaryota > Metazoa > Chordata > Chondrichthyes > Carcharhiniformes > Carcharhinidae > Prionace > Prionace glauca. Next base: position 117,376,995 of record CM075730.1, on the reverse strand, counting down.
TGGAGTTGGGGGTAGGGTGTTAGCGTGGATAGAGGATTGGTTGTCAAATAGGAGGCAGAGAGTGGGGGTCAATGGATGCTATTCGGATTGGCGGTTGGTGACTAGTGGGGTGCCCCAGGGGTCGGTGCTGGGGCCTCAGCTATTTACCATTTATATAGATGATCTGGAGGAGGGAACCGAGTGCAGGGTGTCGAAATTTGCTGATGACACCAAGATTGGGGGAAAGGCAAATTGTGCGGAGGGTGTGGAGAGTCTGCAGAAGGATCTAGATAGGCTGGGCGAATGGGCCAGGAAATGGCAAATGGAATTTAATGTTGGCAAGTGTGAGGTGGTCCACTTTGGTAGGAGGAATGGTAGGAAGGACTATTACTTACGGGGCGAAAAACTGCAGCAGGCGACGGTGCAGAGGGACCTCGGGGTCCTTGTGCATGAGTCGCAAAAACCCAGCTTGCAGGTGCAGCAGGTGGTCAGGAAGGCGAATGGGATGCTGGCCTTCATAGCGAAGGGGATTGAATATAAAAGTAGGGAGGTCTTGCTGCAGCTGTATAGGGCATTGGTGAGGCCGCAGCTGGAGTACTGTGTGCAGTTTTGGGCACCGCACCTGCGCAAGGATGTTTTGGCCCTGGAGGGAGTGCAGAGGAGGTTTACTCGGCTGATACCGGAGTTGAGGGGATTGAGCTATGAGGAGAGGCTGAATAAACTAGGCTTGTACTCGTTAGAGTTTAGAAGAATGAGGGGAGATCTCATTGAGACGTATAAGATGATGAATGGGATGGATAGGATAGAGGTGGAGAGACTGTTCCCGCTCAAAAAAGACAGTAGGACTAGGGGGCACAGCCTCAAGATAAAGGGGGGGCGGTTTAGAACAGAGTTGAGGAGGAACTTCTTCACTCAAAGGGTGGTGAATCTCTGGAATTCTCTGCCCGTTGAAGTGGTGGAGGCTGCCTCGCTAAATATTTTTAAGAAACGGGTTGATGGGTTTTTGATAAGAGAAGGGATTAAGGGTTATGGGGAGAGGGCGGGAAGGTGGAGCTGAGTCACGACAGATCAGCCATGATCTTATTGAATGGCGGGGCAGGCTCGAAGGGCCAGATGGCCTACTCCTGCTCCTATTTCTTATGTTCTTATGTTCTTATGTAAAGGCCAAGTCTGATAGAGTGGTTATCTCCGGACTCTTGCCTGTGCCACGGGATAGTTTAGAGAGGAATAGAGAGAGGGAAAGTTTGAACTCGTGGCTGAGGGGATGGTGCAGGAGGGAGAGGTTCAGGTACTTGAGCAATTGGGGCTCATTCTGGGGACGGTGGGACCTCTATAAGAGGGATGGTCTGCACCTGAATCAGAGGGGGACCAATATCCTGGGGGGTAAAATTTGCTAAGGCTATGCAAGGAGGTTTAAACTGATTCGGAGGGGGGGTGGGATCCTGAGTAGAGGGGTTGAAAATGAGGGGGGCATAGATGGGGACTGCAATGCACGGTATCGCAGGGGTGGGGTGGAGCAGGGTTTGAAATGCGTATACTTTAATGCGAGGAGTATTCGCAATAAAGTGGATGAACTTGCAGCGTGGATCAGTACCTGGGACTTCGATGTTGTGACCATTTCAGAGACATGGATAGAGCAGGAGCAGGAATGGTTGCTGCAGGTCCAGGGGTTCAAATGTTTTAGTCGGAGTAGAGAAGGAGGTAGGAGGGGGGGAGGGGTAGCATTATTGGTCAGGGATTGTATCACAGTGTCAGAGAGGAAGTTTGATGAGGACTTGTCTGTTGAGGTAGTATGGGCGGAGATTAGAAATAGGAGAGGAGAGGTCACCCTGTTGGGAGTCTTTTATAGACCTCCTAAAAGTTCTAGAGAGGTTGAGGAAAGGATTGCGGAGACGATCCTGGTTAGGAGTGATAGTAATAGGGTAATTGTTATGGGGTATTTTAACTTTACTAATATTGATTGGAATTGTTATAGCTCTAGCTCGTTAGAGGGGTCAGTTTTTGTACAAAGCGTGCAGGAAGGTTTTTTGACTCAGTATGTAGATAGGCCAACTAGAGGTGAGGCTATATTGGATTTGGTGCTGGGAAATGAGCCAGACCAGGTGCTAGACTTGGAAGTTGGTGTGCATTTTGGTGATAGTGACCACAATTCGGTTACGTTCACCTTAGTGATGGAAAGGGATAGGCATGAACCTCGGGCTAGTGGTTTTAGCTGGGGGAAGGGTAATTATGAGGCTATTAGGAGAGAATTAGGAAGCATAGGTTGGACTAGGAGATTACAGGGACTGGGAACGTCTGAAATGTGGAGTTTTTTCAAGGAGCAGCTACTGCGAGTCCGTGATAGGTATGTCCCTGTCAGGCAAGGAGGAATTGGTAGGGCTAGGGAACCGTGGTGCACCAAAAAAGTTGATTCGTTGGTTAAGAGGAAAAAGGAGGCTTATGTTCGGATGAGACGTGAGGGTTCGGGTAGTGCACTAGAAAACTTTAGATTAGCTAGGAGGGAGTTGAACAGTGAGCTAAGAAGGGCTAAAAGAGGACATGAGAAGACTTTGGCTGATAGGGTTAAGGAGAATCCTAAGGCGTTCTATAGGTATGTCAAGAACAGAAGGTTGGTTAGGGCAAGATTAGGGCCAGTTATAGACTGCAGAGGGAAGTTATGTGTGGAACTGGAGGAGATTGGAGAGGCATTGAACCAATATTTCTCTTCGGTGTTCACACAGGGGGACATGGATATAGCTGAGGAGGACACTGGGTTGCAGGGGAGTAGAATTGACAGTGTTGCAGTTGATAAGGAGGATGTGCTAGATATTCTGGAGGGTCTGAAAATAGATAAGTCCCCTGGTCCGGATGGGATTTACCCCAGGATTCTCTAGGAGGCAAGAGAAGTGATTGCTGAGCCTCTGGCTCTGATCTTCAGGTCGTCGTTGGCCTCTGGTATAGTACTGGAAGATTGGAGGTTAGCGAATGTTGTCCCATTGTTTAAGAAGGGGAACAGAGACTTCCCCGGGAATTATAGACCGGTGAGTCTCACTTCTGTTGTGGGCAAGGTTTTAGAAAAAATTATTTGGGATAGGATTTATAGTTATTTGGAGAGTAATGAATTGATTGGAGATAGTCAGCATGGTTTTGTGGCGGGTAGGTCGTGCCTTACTAACCTTATTGAGTTTTTTGAGAAAGTGACCAAAGAGGTGGATGGGGGTAAGGCAGTGGACGTGGTGTATATGGATTTTAGTAAGGTGTTTGATAAGGTTCACCATGGTAGGCTTCTGCAGAAAATGCAGATGTATGGGATTGGGGGTGATCTCGGGAATTGGATCAGGAATTGGCTAGCGGATAGGAGACAGAGGGTGGTGGTTGATGGTTGATGGTAAATATTCATCATGGAGTTCGGTTACGAGTGGTGTGCCTCAGGGATCTGTTTTGGAGCCACTGCTGTTTGTAATTTTTATTAATGATCTGGATGAGGGTATAGTTGGGTGGATTAGTAAATTTGCTGATGACACCAAAGTCGGAGGTGTGGTAGATAGTGATGAAGGGTGTCATAGTTTGCAGGAAGACTTAGACAGGTTGCAGAGCTGGGCCGAGAGGTGGCGGATGGAGTTTAATGCGGAGAAGTGTGAGGTAATTCATTTTGGTAGGAATAACAGATGTGTTGAGTATAGGGCTAACGGGAGTACTTTGAATAGTGTGGATGAGCAGAGGGATCGAGGTGTATGTGTACATAGATCCCTGAAAGTTGGGAATCAAGTAGATAAGGTTGTTAAGAAGGCATACGGTGTCTTGGCGTTTATTGGTAGGGGGATTGAATTTAGGAGTCGCAGCGTCATGTTGCAACTGTACACAACTCTGGTGCGCCCACACTTGGAGTACTGTGTGCAGTTCTGGTCCCCACATTACAGGAAGGATGTGGAGGCTTTGGAGAGGGTGCAGAGGAGGTTTACCAGAATGTTGCCTGGTATGGAGGGGAGGTCTTATGAGGAGAGGCTGAGGGATTTGGGGTTGTTTTCGCTAGAAAGAAGGCGGCTAAGAGGGGATCTTATTGAAACATATAAGATGATTAGAGGTTCAGATAGGGTGGATAGTAATAGCCTTTTTCCTCTGATGGAGAAATCTAGCACGAGGGGGCATGGCTTTAAATTAAGGGGTGGTAGTTATAGGACGGATGTCAGGGGTAGGTTCTTTACCCAGAGGGTGGTGAGGGATTGGAATGCCCTACCTGCTGCAGTTGTAAATGCGCCTAGTTTGGGGGCGTTTAAGAGATCTGTGGACAGGTTTATGGACAAAAAGGGATTGGTTTAGGTTAGTGGGTCATTGTTTTGTAACTGGTCGGCGCAACATCGTGGGTCGAAGGGCCTGTTCTGCGGTGTAAGGTTCTATGTTCTATGAATCTAGCTGTGCAGATCCACAGTTCCCTGAAGATGGGAACTCAGATGGACAAGGCGGCGTATGGTATGCTGGCCTTCATCGATCAGAACATTGAGTATAGGAACTGGAAAATCATGTTCCAATTCCTGAATGAATAGTGAATAAAGTGGATGAGCTTTGGGCGTGGAGTGCTGCTTGGGAATGTGATGTGGTGGCCATTACAGAGACTTGGATATCTCAGGGACAGGACTGGGTACTTCAGGTGCTGGGATTCAGATGCTTCAGGAAGGACAGGGAGGGAGGCAAAAGAGGTGGCAGACTGGCACTGTTGATCAGGCGCAGTGTCATGGCTGCAGAGAAGGTGGATGCCGTGGAGGGACTGTCTACAGAGTCTCTGTGGGTGGGAGTTAGGAACAGCAAAGGGTCGATAACTTTGCTGGGTGTATTCTATAGGCCGCCCAATAGTGACAGGGAAGTTGAGGTGCAGATAGGGAAACAGATCCTAGAGAGATGTAGTAATAACAGAGTTGTCGTGATGGGAGACTTTAATTTCCCAAACATCGACTGGAACATCCCTAGGGTAAGGGGTTTGGATGGGGAGGAGTTTGTTAGGTGTGTTCAGGAGGGTTTCCTGACACAGCACATGGATAAGCCTACGAGAGGAGAGGCTGTACTTGACCTGGTGCTGGCTAATGAACCAGGACAGGTGACGGATCTCTCGGTGGGAGAGCATCTCGGGGATGGAGATCATAATTCTATCTCCTTCACGATAACATTGGAAAGAGATAGGATCAGGCAGGCTAAGAAGGTGTTTATCTGGAGCAAAGGGAAATATGAAGACATCAGGCAGAAAATTGGACAAGTAAACTGGAAGGAGGTGTTCTTGGGGAAAAGTACAGAAGGAAGGTGGCAGATATTCAACGAATGTTTGACTGGAGCTCTGCACAACAACGTTCCGATGAGACAAGGAGGTTTTGGAAGGTCACGGGAGCCGTGGTGCACGAAGGTTGTGATGAACCTAGTCAGGAAGAAAAGAAAGGTGTAGAAAAGGTTCAAGAGCTAGGAGATGTTAAGGATCTTGAGTATAAGGCTTGTAGAAAGGAGCTTAAAAAGGAAATTAGGAGAGCCAGAAGGGGTCATGAGAAGGCCTTGGCGGGTAAGATTAAGGAGAATCCCAAGGCATTCTACAAATATCTGAAGAGTAAAAGGATGAGAAGTGAAGGGATAGGACCTATAAAAGGTGGAGGGGCAAAAGTCTGTGTGGAACTGGAAGAAATGGCTGAGGCGCTTAATGAATACTTTGCCTCGGTATTCACGGTGGAAAGTGATCTGGGAGGTTGTACTACAGGTTTGCGGCAGACTGAAAAGATTCAGGGTGTGGACGTTAAGAAAGAGGATGTGTTGGAACTTTTAAATTCTATCAAGATAGATAAGTCACCGGAACCAGATGGGATGTATCCCAGGTTACTGTGGGAGGTGAGGGAAGTGATTGTAGAGCCCCTGGCAATGATCTTTGCATCGTCGATGGAGACGGGAGAGGTTCTGGAGGATTGGAGGATTGCGGATGTGGTTCCTATTTTCAAGAAAGGGAACAGGGGATAGCCCGGGAAATTACTGACCAGTGAGTCTGACCTCAGTGGTTGGTAAACTGATGGTCAGGATTATGAGGGACAGGATTTATGAGCATTTAGAGAAGTTTACTATGATCAGAAATAACACGGCTTTGTCAAGGGCAGGTTATGCCTTACAAGCCTAGTTGAGTTCTTTGAAAATGTGACTGAACACATTGATGAAGGAAGAGCGGTAGATGTGGTTTACATGGACTTCAGCAAGGCGTTTGATAAGATCCCCCATGCAAGACTTCTTGAGAAGGTGAGAGGGCATGGGATCCAAGGGGCTTTGGCCTTGTGGATCCAGAACTGGCTTGGCTGCAGAAGGCAGAGAGTGGTTGTGGATGGGTCTTTCTCTGCATGGAGGTCGGTCACCAGTGGAGTGTCCCAGGGATCAGTTCTGGGACCCTTGCTGTTTGTCATTTCATAAATGACTTGGATGAGGAAGTGGAGGGATGGGTTAGTAAGTTCGCCGACGATACAAAGGTTGGTGGTATTGTGGATAGCCTGGAGGGATGTCAGAAGTTGCAGCGAGACATAGATAGGATGCAGGAATGGGAGGAGAAGTGGCAGATGGACTTCAACGCGGATAAATGAGTAGTGGTCCATTTTGGCAGGACCAATGGGATGAAGGAGTACAATATCAAGGGTAGGATTTTTAGCAGTGTTGAACAGCAGAAGGATCTTGGGGTCCGGGTCCACAGGACTCTTAAATCAGCCTCGCAGGGGGACGATGTGGTCAAGAAGGCATATGGTGTACTAGCCTTCATTAATCGAGGGATTGAGTTTAGGAGTCGGGAGGTAATGCTGCAACTTTATAAGACCCTTGTCAGACCCCACTTGGAGTACTGTGCGCAGTTCTGGTCGCCTCACTACAGGAAGGACGTGGAAGCTATTGAGAGAGTGCACAGGAGATTTACAAGGATGTTGCCTGGATTGGGACGCATGCCTTATGAAGATAGGTTGAGGGAGCTGGGACTCTTCTCCCTGGAGAGATGAAGGTTGAAAGGCGACCTGATAGAGGTTTACAAAATGTTGAGAGGAATAGATAGGGTGGACTCTCAGAGGCTATTTCCCAGGGCTGAAATGGTCGCTACGAGAGGACACAGATTTAAGGTGCTGGGAAGCAAGTACAGAGGAGATGTTAGGGGTAAGTTTTTTACTCAGAGGGTGGTGTGTGGAATTGGCTACCGTCGGTGGTGGTAGAGATGAACTCGCTGGGGTCTTTTAAGAGACTTCTGGATGAGTACATGGGATTTAATGGGATTGGGGATTACAGAAAGTTCTATGGCCTGGTAGGTATGGATGTGATCGGCGCAACTTGTGGGCCGAAGGGCCTGTTGTGCTGTAGTGTTCTATGTTGCAGTTGTATAAGGCTTTGGTTAGGCTGCATTTGGAGTATTGTGTAGAATTCTGGTGGCCACACCACCAGAAGGATGTTGATGTATTGGAAAGGGTGCAGAAGAGATTTATCAGGATGTTGCCTGGTTTGGAGGACATGGACTACGAAGAAAGGTTAAACAAACTTGGCTTGTTTTTATTGGAGCGTCGGAGAATGGGGGGGAACCTGATAGAGATTTACAAGACTATAACAGGCTTGGATAGAGTGGAGAGTCAAAGTCTTTTTTCCAGAGTCGAAGGGTCAATTACTCGGGGCACAGGTTGAGAGGGGGAAAGTTAAAACAGATGCAAGGGGCAGGTTTTTCCACCTACAGGGTGGTTGGTGAATGTTGTTTTGCATGCCTTCGATACACAGTCCATGTTTCACAGGCATACAGGAGGGTAGTGAGTACCACGGTGTTGTAGACTTTCAGTTTTGTTGCTGGGCTGATTCCTTGACGTTCCCATAGAGTGGAGCGCAGTCCACTGAAAGCAGAACTTGTGTTTGCTATTCTGCAGTTAACTTCAGTATCAACAGTCACTGCTTGGGAGAGGGTGTTGCCAAGATAAGTGAACTGGTCCACTGCCTGTAGTTTCTGCCCTTTGATTATGATTATGGGTTCTGTGTATGGTACATGAGGAGCAGGCTGGTGCATGACTTTGGTCTTTTTAATGTTGATGGTGAGTCCAAAGTTGTCACAAGCCGTGGAAAATTTGTCCATGCTGACTTGCACCTCTGGCTCTGAGCCAGTAAACAGGGCGCAGTCATCGGCAAAGAGGAAATCTCTCAGAACAGTCTCCTTCACTTTGGTAATAGCTTGAAGTCTCCTCAGGTTGAAGAGTTTCCCATCCACTCTGTACTTGAGGCTGATTCCAGCAACACTGTCCTGGAGAACATCATTCAGCATGGCAGTAAACATCATGCTGAACAGTGTGGGTGCGAGCACACAGTCCTGTTTGACGCCATTGGTGACTGGGAATGCCTCAGAGGATTCTCCGCCATCCAGTACTCTGGCCATCATGGAACTGGCGTACCGTCTGAATGAATTTGCGGGAGGGCAGTCGAACTTTGATATGATCCTCCACAGGCCTTGTCGGCTTAGTGTCGAAGGCTTTCGCAAGGTCAACAAAGATTGTGTAGAGCTCACGATTCTGCTCCTGACACTTCTCCTGAAGTTGGAGCACAGCATAAATCATGTCAATAGTCCCACGATCTTTGCAGAAGCCACACTGTGACTCTGGAAGCAGACCCAGCCCCAGATGAGTGACCAGACGATTTAGCAGGACTCTTGCGAGGGTTTTTCCTGTGATGGAGAGCAGTGAGATTCCTTGGTGGTTGTCGCATACTTGCCCATTGCCCTTCCTCTTGTAGAGAAGTACGATGGAAGCATCTTTAAGTTCCTGAGCAATGGATCCTTGCTTCCAAAAGGACTGGAATAACTCAGTAAGTTTCTCGATAAGTACAGGACCAGCAGCTTTGTAGATCTCTGCGGGTATGGCATCTGTCCCTGGGGCTTTACCACTGGATAGCTGGCTGACAGCTTTCGTGACTTCGGCTACTACCGATGGGTCATCCGTGGTGCTGTTGATATCAACCTGTGGAATCCTGTCTATTGCCTCATCGTTAATAGATTACGGTCAGTTGAGGACGGCTTCAAAGTGTTCAGCCCATCTCTGCAGGATCTGAGCCCTCTCTGTAATGAGAGTTGTACCATCTGTACTCAGGAAGGGGGGGAATCTCCCGAGAGACTGAGGTCCATAGAGAGTGTTGAGGGCTTCACAGAACTGTTTCAAGTTGTTTGTCACCGTATCCCTGTATTTCATCTGCCTTGGCACTCAGCCAGGCATCCTGCATTTTACGCAGTTTATTCTGGACTGTCCTGCGAGCACTGGGAAAAGCATTTTTCTTGGCAGCTGAAGATGGGTCGTTCTGACAGACTCGATGAAGACAGTGCTTTTCAACAAGTAGAGCCTGTATCTCCTCATCATTCTCATCGAACAAATCATGCTGCTTGCGGATAGAGGGTGTAGGGGGTATCATACTGGCATGGATAAAAGATTGGCTAGCTAACAGGAAACAGAAGGTAGCCATATATGGGTCCTCTTCAGGTTGGCAGGATGTAACTAATGGTGTGCCACAGGGATCAGTGCTGGGATCTTAGAAGAATGAAAAGTAGAAATTGCAGAGTTCTGAGGTTCAGAGGGATCTGGGTATCCTGGTATGCCAGGGCAATTAGAGGTAGGTGATAAATGCTGGCCTAGCCAGTAACGCACACAACACATGAATGAATTGTTTTCACAGAAAGCTAGTATACAGGTAGAGCAAGTAATTAAAAAGCTAATAGAGTGTCATTGTTTATTGCAAGGGAATTGTATAGGGCATTGGTAAGACCAGATCTGGAGTACGGTGTACAATATTGCTTTCCTTATTTAAGGAAGGATGTAAACGTGTTAGAAGCAGTTCAGAGATTCATTCAACTAATACCTCAAATGGATGGATTACCTCATTAGGAAAGGTTGGATAGGTTAACCTTGTATTAACTAGAGTGTATGAGGTGGAGATGCCGGCGTTGGACTGGGGTGGGCACAGTAAGAAGTCTCACAACAGGTTAAAGTCCAACAGGTTTATTTGGAATCACGAGCTTTCGGAGCGCTGCTCCTTCATCAGATGAGTAGAGGTAGGTTCACAAACACGGCATATATGGGCAAGATAATGACACATTGTAATGTGAAGAATGGTTGGAATGCAAGTCTTGATTACCTGTAAAGATTCGCATTCAACCATTGTCTGTGTCTATATATGCCGTGTTTGCGAACCTACAGCTCCATTCACCTGATGAAGGAGCAACGTTCTGAAAACCCGTGATCCCAAATAAACCTGTTGGACTTTAACCTGGTGTTGGGAGACCGCTTACTCTGCGTCTAGAGTTTAGAAGAGTAAGAGGTGACTTGATTGAAACATAGAAAATGCTGAGGGGTATTGATAACGAATGTGGAATGTTTCCTTCGCTTCAACAAATCTAGATGTGGGGGGGTCATTTATAAAAACTGAGGGAATTATTCATTTAAAACACAGATGAGAATTTATTTCTCTCAGATGGTCATGAAACTTTGAAACTCTCTTCCTCAAAAGGCAGCTGAAGCAGAGTCTTTGAATATATTGATGGCAGCACTAGATAAATAAGGGAGCGAAGGGTTATCTGGGGTAGGTGGGAGGATACAGTTATATCAGCTGTGATCATATCGAATGGTGGAATAACTTAAAGGGCTGAGTGGCTCCTCGATTGTATTTTCCAGAGGTAGGGAATGCTCTTGGAAGTGCTCACCAAATCTTTGGTGCTGCAGAATTGCAGAAACAGGGTCTGTGCTTCACCTGTGGGTAAGGGGGTGAGTGCACGGATACAGCGTGGGGCATTTTGTCACAGCTCTGGTATGGGGGAATGAGGTGTAATATTTACATACCGTCCATTATCGCGGCCAACGCCCCACACCCGGATGCTGACAATGGGTTGTGTGTGCAGCAAGTTCTGGCCCAGGGGTTCGATGAGATTGAGTGTGTCATCCTCCAGGAGCAGTAGCATGTCTTTACCCTGGGAAGAAGCAGCACGTTATAGCCAGCAGTTTCTCACAACAGGCTTCACTGCTAATCAGTTACTGTGAACTACAGCCGTCCTCATGCCATTGAGAAGGTGCCGTGGGCCCCCTTCTTAAATTGCTGCAATCCCGTCAGCTGTAGGTACACCCACACCGCTGTTAGGCAGCAGTTCCAGGATTTTGACCCAGTGATAGTGAACTAAAATTTCTCATTCCTGGAACCATTCTTGTAAAACTCTTCTGCACTCTTCCCAATGTGTTCACATCCTTCCTGTAGTGTGCGCCCACAATATTCCAGCTGAGGTCTAACTAGTGTCTGTATAAGTTCAGCATTAACTTCTTGTACTCTATGCCCCTATTAATAAAACATTTCTTCCTATATGCTTTGTTACCTGCTCGTCATTTTTCCTGCTCCCTTTAATATACCCAGCTCCTTCTGCTCTGGTACCCACTTCAGAATTTTACCCTTTATTTAACATCGTGTCAAAAGGCCAGTTTATCTCCAAGTCTATCATTCAAATGAACAATGTGCTTGTGTGTGAGACTCAATAGAGAGTGCCAGCTGAATCCACTTGGTACTGGGAGAGGAGAATAGTTCAGCCCGCACTGGCGAACACAATAGCAGGGGTGACAGGCCAGAGACCAGCAGCAACTGGGATCAAATCAACTCCCCCGCCCCCTCCCCAAGGCAGTGTATCCCCTCCCTCTCCCCGAGGACGTGCACCCCCTCCTTCTCCCTGAAGACGTGCATCCCTTCCCTTTCCCTCCCTGGGCTGTTTACCCCATCCCTCCCTCTCCCCGAGTTGTTTACCCCACCCTCCCTCCCTCTCCCTGAGCCGTTTACCCACTCCCTCCCTCACCCTGGGCTGTTTACCCACTCCCTCCCTCACCCTGGGCTGTTTACCCACTCCCTCCCTCACCCTGGGCTGTTTACCCACTCCCTCCCTCACCCTGGGCTGTTTACCCACTCCCTCCCTCATCCTGGGCTGTTTATCCACTCCCTCCCTCTCCCTGGGCTGTTTACTCCTCCCTCCCTCTCCCTGGGCTGTTTACTCCTCCCTCCCTCTCCCTGGGCTGTTTATCCCCTCCGTCCCTCTCCCTGAGTTGTTTACCCCATCCCTCCCTCTCCCTGGGCTGTTTACTCCTCCCTCTCTCTCCCTGAGTTGTTTACCCCTCCCTCCCTCTCTCTGGGCTGTTTATCCCCTCTGCTCCTCTGCCTGAGTTGTTTACCCCATCCCTCCCTCTCCCTGGGCTGTTTACCCGCTCTCCCTCTCCTGGAGGCTGACACACGACAGACTGGGATTGATGTGGTATCTTCACTTTCCACAACGATGGGTCAGAATCAGACCTACAGCTTCCTTCGTAATGATTCCAGGGAAGATGATGTATGCGCAGTGTATCCGAGCTCTTGTACTCACAATGCTGTTCAGTAAGCTGAAGAAAGTCTGGAGGTCTAGAGCACCCACAACACCAATCATTAACAACTATCGTCTTACAAACCCCCAGTGCTTCACAGCTAAAGGGTTGGTTCCAAACCAGGTCCCTCAGTGAGTTCCACCTACCTCCCCCCAGTTACCGGCAGTATCGTGCAGGTTGTTCTTGTGGTAAGAAAGCTGTCGTATGCAGTTGTTGACAGCAATGCTGCTCTTTCCTGGAGCGAGGTCCTCCTCCAACATCTCCACCCAGCCGAGGGATCGGACAGCAAAACACTGCAGAACACAAACCATCATTACCTCTCCAGATACCATACAAGCATTAGCAATCAGCAGATTATACCTGTCCTGGGAGTGTTTGATGGGGGACAGTGTAGAGGGAGCTTTACTCTGTATCTAACCCCCTGCTGTACCTGTCCTGGGAGTGTTTGATGGGGGACAGTGTAGAGGGAGCTTTACTCTGTATCTAACCCCCTGCTGTACCTGTCCTGGGAGTGTTTGATGGGGGGACAGTGTAGAGGGAGCTTTACTCTGTATCTAACCCCGTGCTGTACCTGTCCTGGGAGTGTTTGATGGGGGGGACAGTGTAGAGGGAGCTTTACTCTGTATCTAACCCCGTGCTGTACCTGTCCTGGGAGTGTTTGATGGGGACACTGTAGAGGGAGCTTTACTCTGAATCTAACCCCATGCTGTACCTGTCCTGGGAGTGTTTGATGGGGGACAGTGTAGAGGGAGCTTTACTCTGTATCTAACCCCGTGCTGTACCTGTCCTGGGAGTGTTTGATGGGGGGACAGTGTAGAGGGAGCTTTACTCTGTACCTAACCCCATGCTGTACCTGTCCTGGGAGTGTTTGATGGGGGACAGTGTAGAGGGAGCTTTACTCTGTATCTAACCCCATGCTGTACCTGTCCTGGGAGTGTTTGATGGGGACAGTGTAGAGGGAGCTTTACTCTGCATCTAACCTGTGCTGTACCTGTCCAGGGAGTGTTTGATGGTAAAAGTTTAACTGCAGCACTGTGACTGTTTTCAGGAACTTGTCCTCAATAAGAAGACGAAAGTGAACTGACTCCTGAAGTTCAGATAACAAAGTATTTTAAGAACGTAACAAGCAAGAAAACTTCCTTTCCCTCACCTTTGATTCATCATTGATATTTAGTATTTTCTTGTAATTTTCTTCTTCTTCTTGGCCCCTGATAGAAAGAAATATCCAAGTTAAATGAGTTTTAATGATTAGCCAAAACATCAGTCAAATAATAACCAGCACCAAAGTGGGGGTGAAGGCTGGGGGAGCAGAGCAGGGGTGAGGGCAGAGGTGGGTGGATGACAAATCATCCATCAGCAGCCCTTAAACCCAAGCTTCAAAGATGGAGTGATATCCAAACGAAGAGAATCAGAGTGGCTGAGGAGTAGAAGATCTCAGAATGATAATGAGAGTGCCAGAGAGGAAGCTAATAAACTGCAGCAGGGCTTTTATTGAAGAGAAAGGATTTGGGTTGCAATCAAAGGTGGACTGGAGGAGGGAAAGGGTGGGGTTAGAGGGTGAGTGGGAAAAAGGTGGGGTCAAAGAATGGGTGGGGTTAGGGATGGGTAGGAAGTGGATGGGGTTAGAGGGTGGACGGGGAGTGGGTGGGATTAGGGGGTAGGTGGGAAAAGGTGGGATTAGAGGGTGGGTGGGAAGAGGTGGGATTAGAGGGTGGGTGGGAAGAGGTGCGATTAGAGGGTGGGTGGGAAGAGGTGGGATTAGAGGGTGGGTGGGAAGAGGTGGGATTAGAGGGTGGGTGGGGAGAGGTGGGATTAGAGGGTGGGTGGGAAGAGGTGGGATTAGAGGGTGGGTGGGAAGAGGTGGGATTAGAGGGTGGGTGGGAAGAGGTGGGATTAGAGGGTGGGTGGGAAGAGGTGGGATTAGAGGGTGGGTGGGGAGAGGGGGCAGGGTTAGAGCTAACTCATGTCAATAATTGAATTCGATAGGCCCAGTCTCTGCATCATTGACCAGTATAACTTCCGTTGCCAAGGAGAAGAATGTAAAGGGCCACTGCTCACTCACCCCAGATTCAGCGATGCATATCGTAGTGTCGCTCCCTCAAAATCCTTTAGACTCGTATCTGATGTCTCACTTATGGTCTGCACCTCCTGTGGAAAAAAATGATTCCAGCTGGTGGTAATTTCCAAAAAGCTTCAACAATAAGAAGCAGTTGAGATTCTAAACCCAGGAGAGTTAATAAATCCAGGGAGAGTGTTTATAAATCCAGAGGGGGATTCTAAACCGAGGGTGAGACGTTCTTTCTATTACTTGACCACAGTCATCTTGTGTGTATCAAAGGGATTTTGTGTGCCAATGAGACCCATTGCAATCTCCAATGTACTTTTTCATTTAAATCTTAAAACCTGTGCGTAATTCTTAAGCTTAATGGGGTGTAAAGGAATATTGCACAATAACCTTTTTCACGTTTAATCAATGATTTTTCCCAGTTGTTAAAACTAATTTCTTTCCAAAATGATGCTGCCGATATATCTTCCTTCTTTCTCAATCATGGTTTCCCACCGCTCTCAACCACATCCAACTCATCTCCCAGACCACTGCTCTCACCCCTCCCCTCCCTTCCAGAACCAGGATAGGGTCCCCCTCGTCCTCACTTTCACCTCACCAGTCCCCGCATTCAAAGGATAATCCTCCATCATACCCAACACCTCACCCTCTGCCCATGGCAGCTTCCCATGCAATCGGAGAAGGTGCATCAATTGCCCCTTTATCGCCTCCCTGCTCCTAAACACCCCTTTCAGGTGAAGCAGTGCTCCACGTGCACCTCCTTCAACCTGGTCTATTGCATTCACTGCTCCAAACGCAGACTGCTGGGTGACCGCCTTGCTGAGCACTTTTGGTCTGTCCACAAGCAGGACTCGGAACACTTCAACACTCCACCCTGCTCTCCTGTCCATATGTCCATCCTTGGCCATTTGCAATATTCCAGCGAACCCCAGCACAAACTGGAGGAACAGCACCTATCTCTGATTGGGCACTTTACAGCCTTCCAGATTGAACATTGAATTCAACAACTTCAGAGCACGAACTCTCTCCTCCAGCTTCACCCCATTTCCATTTATTTTATTTCATTCTGTTTCATCTCATTCATCCACTTACCACCCTTCATTCTCACTTCCATTTTTCCACACCTCCATTCTCACTCTCCATCTTGTCCACCATCTTACAGCATGCCAAGTGCTCAGCCAGATACTTTTAGAGGATGTGAGGCAACCTGCCTCTGCCACTGCCCAGGCAGCACATTCCAGACCGTCAACACCTTCTGGGTAAAAAAAAGTTTTCCTCACATCCCCCCCCCCCCCCCCACAACCTCCTGCCCCTCACCTTGAACCGATGTCCCTCATGACTGACCCTTCAACAGCTGCTCCTTATCCACTCTGTCCATGTCTCTCAAAATCTTGTATATCTCAATCAGATCGTCCCTCAATCACCTTTGTTCCAGAGAAAACAACCCAAATCTATCCAACTTCTCTTTAATTTAACTTAAATGTTCCATCCCCGGCAGCATCCTGGTGAATCTCCTCTGTATCTCCTCCAGTGCAATCACACTTTTTCTATAACGTGGCGACCAGAACTGCACTCAGTACTCCAGCCTCACTAAAGTTCTATACAACTTCAACATGACTTCCCTGCTTTTGTAATTTATACCCCGATTAATAAAGGCAAGTGTCCCATATTTGATGGTATCAGGCAGGAACTTTCAAACTTAATTGAGGGAGTCTGTGGGAAGACAAAAGGACATCTGGTAAGTGGCACACTTTCAAAAGTGTGTTAATCAGGGTTCAGGGTAAGCACATTCCTCTTAGAGTGAAGGGCAAGGCTGGCAGAAGTAGGGAACCCTGGATGACTCGGGATATTGAGGCCATGGTCAAGAAGAGACAGGTGGGACCTCTATAAGCGGGATGATTTACACCTGAACCAGAGGGGTACCAACATCCTGGGGGGGGGAATTTGCTCTTTGGGAGGGTTTGAACTAATGCAGCAGAGGGATGGGAACCTGAATTGTAGCTCCAGTGTACAGGAGTTTGAGAGTAGTGAGGTCATGAGTAAGGTTTCAAGGTCGCAGGAGTGTACCGGCAGGCAGGGAGGTGTTTGAAGTGTGTCTACTTCAACACCAGGAGCATCAGGAATAATAATCTGCTATTTGTGATTTTTATCAGTGACTTGGAAGAGGGGGCTGAAGGGTGGGTTAGTAAATTTGCTGTTGACACCAAGAATAGTGGAGTAGTGAATGAGGTGGAGGACTCTTGTAGGTTGCAAAGAGATACACTGATGCAGAGCTGGGCTGAAAAGTGGCAGATGGAGTTTAACCCTGATAAGTGCGAGGAGATTCATTTTGGTAGGACAAACTCGAATGTGGATTACAGGGTCAATGGCAGGGTTCTGAGGAATGTGAAGGAACAGAAAGATCTTAAGAACATAAGAACATAAGAAATAGGAGCAGGAGTAGGCCATCTGGCCCTTCGAGCCTGCCCCGCCATTCAATAAGATCATGGCTGATCTGAAGTGACTCAGCTCCACCTTCCCACCCTCTCCCCATAACCCTTAATCCCCTCTCTTATCAAAAACCCATCAACCCGTTTCTTAAAAATATTTAGCGAGGCAGCCTCCACCACTTCAACGGGCAGAGAATTCCAGAGATTCACCACCCTTTGAGTGAAGAAGTTCCTCCTCAACTCTGTTCTAAACCGCCCCCCCCTTTATCTTGAGGCTGTGCCCCCTAGTCCTACTGTCTTTTTTGAGCAGGAAGAGTCTCTCCACCTCTATCCTATCCATCCCATTCATCATCTTATACGTCTCAATGAGATCTCCCCTCATTCTTCTAAACTCTAACGAGTACAAGCCTAGTTTATTCAGCCTCTCCTCATAGCTCAACCCCCTCAACTCCGGTATCAGCCGAGTAAACCTCCTCTGCACTCCCTCCAGGGCTTGGGGTTCATATCCACAGATCTCTGAAAGTTGCCACTCAAGTGGATAGAGCCGTGAAGAAGGCTTATAGTGTGTTAGTGTTTATTAACAGGGGGTTTGAGTTTAAGAGTCGTGGAATTATGCTGCAACTATACCGGACCTTGGTGAGACCACATTTGGAATATTGTGTGCAGTTCTGGCCACCTCACTATAAGAAGGATGTGGAAGCATTGGAGAGAGCGCAGAGGAGATTTACCAGGATGCTGCCTGGTTTGGAGGGTAGGTCTTATGAGGAAAGGTTGAGGGAGCTGGGGCTTTTCTCTTTAGAGTGGAGGAGGATGAGAGGCGACTTAATAGAGGTTTATAAGATGATGAGGGGGATTGATAGAGTGGATGTGCAGAGACTATTTCCTCTGGTGGATGTAGCTGTTAATAGGGGGGCATAACTATAAGGTTCATGGTGGGAAATATAGGAGGGATGTCCGAGGTAGATTCTTCACTCAGAAAGTGGTTAGAGTGTGGAATGCACAGCCTGGTGTGATAGTGGAGTCGGACACTTTAGGAACTTTCAAGCGGATATTGGGTAGGCACATGGAGCACACCAGAATGATAGGGAGTGGGATAGACTGATCTTGGGATTGGACATAGCTCGGCACAACATCGAGGGCTGAAGGGCCTGTACTGTGCTGTACTGTTCTATGTTCTATGGTGGGTGAACTTGCAGCATGGGTTGGTACCTGGGATTTTGATGTTGTGGCCATTTCAGAGACATGGATAGAGCAGGGACAGGAATGGTAGTTGCAGGTTCTGGGGTTTAGATGTTTCAGTAAGATCAGGGAAGGTGGTAAAACAGGGGGTGGTGTGGCATTGTTGGTTAGGGACAGTATTACAGTGGCAGAAAGGATGTTTGATGAGGACTCATCTACTGAGGTAGTATGGGTTGAGATTAGAATCAGGCAAGGAGAGGTCACCCTGTTGGGAGTTTTCTTACAGGCCTCTGAAAAGTTCCAGAGATGTAGAGGAAAGGATCCAGACTACTGCCTTAGAGTCATAGAGGTTTACATCTTGGAAACACACCTTTCAGTCCAACTTATCCATACCACCCTTCCTTTCTTTTAAAACCCCTAAGCTAACCGAACTGCCCACATTTGGTCCATATCCCTCTGTACCCATCTTACCCATGTAACTATCTAAATGCTTTTTAAAAGATAAAGTTGTACCCGCCTCTACTACTACCTCTGGCAGCTTGTTCCAGACACTCACCATCCTCTGTGTGAAAAAAGTTGCCCCTCTGGACACTTTTGTGTCTCTCCCCTCTCACCTTAAACCTCTGTCCTCTAGTTCTAGACTCCCCTGCCTTTGGGAAAAGATATTGACTATCTCGCTGATCTGTGCCCCTCATTATTTTGTAGACCTCTATAAGATCACCCCTCAGCCTCCTACACTCCAGAGAAAAAAGTCCCAGTCTATCCAGCCTCTCCTTATAACTCAAACCATCAAGTTCCGGTAACATCCGAGTAAATCTTTTCTGCACTCTTTCTAGTTTAATTAGCCAAAAGAGAAAATGGAGGAAAATCTCAGTCGACCCTTTGTCAAAACTTTGACAAAGAATTGTCTGGACCAAAAACATCAGCTCTTTTCTTTTACAGACACTGCCAGACTGCTGAGATTTTCCAGCATTTTCCCTTTTAGTTTCAGATTCCAGCATTTGCAGTAATTTGCTTTAATTTTTTTCTTCTAATTTAATAAAATCTTTTCTATAATAGACTGACCAGAACTGCACAAGCATTCCAACTTGGTGGTTATTTAACAAAATATATAAAACGCACCATAAACAAGTAAATCATTTAATAATTACTTGATACATTCAGGTTGGCAGGACAGGTGATGTGTCATGGCTGCAGCATGTGGGAGTTCCTGGATAACATTGTAATCCAGGGCCAGCACATCTGTAGAAAGTTTCTGAGGCTTGAGAAGTTTCAGCTCAGTGGCATTGACCCAGAGGCTGAGCTGCAGACACAGCCACACATGAGGGAGAAAGAGTGTTACCGTATTGCTTTGTTTCAGGTGATGGTCACAGTCCTTAGGATAGAATCTGTCAGTTTAGAAAGTGGTCAGGGACAGGGGAGTGTGTGTACAGCTGAGGAGAGCCAGACGACAGGAGTGTCAGCCTCTAAAACTGTCTAACAGGTTTGAGGTTCTTTCAGCTTGTTTGAATGAGTGGAGAGGCTGCAGGGTGCATGAGCTAACTTCCCATGACATTGTGGGACAGGAAGTGGGAGTGGGGGAAGAGTACTGAAAAATATAGCAGTGGTAAGGGACTGTATAGTGAGGGGGATTAACACTGCCCTCTGCAGCAAAAAGCAAGAGTTCATACAGGCGTATTGCCCGCTCATCTGGGACATCTGCTCTGAGCGAGAGAGGAACTTACAGTGGGAACGGGAGAAGCCTGTTTTCGTGATCAATGTGGGTACAAACAACATAGGTAGAACAAGGAAAGAATTCTCCACAGAGAGTTTGAGGAGCTAGGCATAGATTGAACAGTTTAACATCTGTCATTGGGAAATTATTGGAATCCATAGTAGCAACAGGACATTTGGAAAGTCAAAATGAATCCATCAGAGTCAGTGTGGTTTTATGAAGGGCAAATTTTGCTAGAGTTCTTTGAAGATGTAACAAGCAAGGTAGATACTGGTGGCCCTGTAGATATAGTATATCTGGACTTCCAGAAGGTGTGAGACAAGGTGCTGCAGAAAAGGTTAATACACAAGTTACGATCACATGAGATTAGGGGTAGTTTATTAGCTAGGACACAGGATTGGCTAACCAACAGAAGGCAGAGAGTTGAACTAAATGGGTCATTCTCTGGTTGGCAAGATGCAAGTAGTGGGGTGCCCCACAGGATTCAGTACTTGGGCCCCAACTATTTACAATCTATATTAATGATTTGGATACAGGGATAGAATATACTATAGCCAAATTTGCAGATAACATTAAAAGAGGTGGGATAGCAAGTGACAATAAGGAAATTAGAAATTTACAAATTGATATAAGAACATAAGAACATAAGAAATAGGAGCAGGAGTAGGCCATCTGGCCCTTCGAGCCTGCCCCGCCATTCAATAAGATCATGGCTGATCTGTCGTGACTCAGCTCCACCTTCCCGCCCTCTCCCCATAACCCTTAATCCCTTCTCTTATCAAAAACCCATCAACCCGTTTCTTAAAAATATTTAGCGAGGCAGCCTCCACCACTTCAACGGGCAGAGAATTCCAGAGATTCACCACCCTTTGAGTGAAGAAGTTCCTCCTCAACTCTGTTCTAAACCGCCCCCCCTTTATCTTGAGGCTGTGCCCCCTAGTCCTACTGTCTTTTTTGAGCGGGAACAGTCTCTCCACCTCTATCCTATCCATCCCATTCATCATCTTATACGTCTCAATGAGATCTCCCCTCATTCTTCTAAACTCTAACGAGTACAAGCCTAGTTTATTCAGCCTCTCCTCATAGCTCAATCCCCTCAACTCCGGTATCAGCCGAGTAAACCTCCTCTGCGCTCCCTCCAGGGCCAAAACATCCTTGCGCAGGTGCGGCGCCCAAAACTGCACACAGTACTCCAGCTGCGGCCTCACCAATGCCCTATACAGCTGCAGCAAGACCTCCCTACTTTTATATTCAATCCCCTTCGCTATGAAGGCCAGCATCCCATTCGCCTTCCTGACCACCTGCTGCACCTGCAAGCTGGGTTTTTGCGACTCATGCACAAGTCACCTAACCTATATGCATAGGTTAGGTGACTGGACCAAAATTTGCAGCTGGAGTTTAACGTGGATAAGTGTGAGGTCATCCATACTGATTGGAAAAATAGAAAACTTATCTAAATGAAGAGAATCTTCAAAATGCTTTGGTGCAGAGGGATCTGGGTGTCCACATGCATGAATTGCAGAAAGTTAGTACGCAGGTGCAGCATGTAAAAGGAAGGCAAATGGATTCTGCAAATCATTGCTAATGGAATAGAATATAAAAGTAGGGAAATGCTATTACAACTGCATACCACATCTGGAATACTGCACATAGGTTTAGTTCCCTTACTTGAGGAAGGATGTAAATGCATCAGAGGCAGTTCAGAGAAGGTTCATTAGATTGATTTCAGGGATGGAGGACTTGTCTTATGAAGACAGATTGAGCCGGATTGGCTTATACTTACCAACAAAGTATATGAGGAGGTCGAATTGAGGTGCAAAGAGCTAAAGGGGATTGACAGGATAGATGTAGAGCAGGTATTTCTGCTTGTTGGGCATTCTAAAATGAGAGATCATAGCTTTAGGCTAAGCAGTGGCAGATTTAAAGTAGAAATGAAGAGGAATTATTTCACTCAAAGGGTGGTGAATCTGTGGAATGCTCTACCCCAGAGTGCAGTGGACGCTGGAATACTTAAGAAATTTAAGGAAATGAAAAGGTTTTTAAATCAATGGTGGGATGAAGGGTTATGGAGAGTGGGCAGGAAAGTGGAAATGAAGTCAGCACGCTTGTGTTGAATGGTGGAGCAGCTTCAAGCAGCTGAATGGCTTCCTCCTAGTTCTTACTTAAATTGGCATAGGGAACATAAAACAAGACAGAAACATGGCTCAGAGAGTGGTGTGGGAGAAGTGGGTTTCGGTTTGTGGGACCAGTCCTGGGGAAAGTGGGGCTGTACCGCTAGGACAGCCTACATCTGAACCATGCTGAGACCAGTGTTTCTGCAAACTGCATAACTGGGGATGTAGGAGGGGCTTTAACCTAACCAGAGTGGGGGATAGAGCCATAGAGGTTTACAGCATGGAAACAGGCCCTTCAGCTCAACTTGTCCATGCCGCCCCCCTTTTTTAAAACCCCTAAACTAATCCCAATTGCCTGCATTTGGTCCATATCCCTCTATACCCATCATACCTGAGTAACTATTTAAATGCTTTTTAAAAGACGAAATTGTACCTGCCTCTACTACTACCTCTGGCAGCTTGTTCCAGACACTCACCACCCTCTGTGTGAAAAAAATTGCTCCTCTGGACCCTTTTGTAACTCTCCTCTCTCACCTTAAACCTATGCCCTCTAGTTTTAGACTCCCCTACCT
Organism: Prionace glauca; assembly: GCA_037974335.1. Lineage (NCBI taxonomy): Eukaryota > Metazoa > Chordata > Chondrichthyes > Carcharhiniformes > Carcharhinidae > Prionace > Prionace glauca. The sequence goes on along the minus strand of CM075730.1, from coordinate 117,354,578 downwards.
TTGGGAAAAGATACTGACCACCTAGCTTGTCAATGTCCCTCATTATTTTATAGACCTCTATGAGGTCACTCTTCATCCTCCTATGCTCCAGAGGAAAAATGTTCTAGTCTATTGAGCGTCTCCTTATAACTCAATCCATCAAGTCCCGGTAGCATCCTAGTAAATCTTTTCTGCACTTTTTCTAATTTAATAATATCCTTTCTATAATAGAGTGACCAGAACTGTACATAGTATTCAAAGAGTGGCCTTGCCAATGTCTTGTACAACTTCAACAAGACGTCCCAACTCCTGTATTCAGTGTTCTGACCAATGAAACTAAGCTTGCCGAATGCCTTCTTCACCACCCTGTCCACCTGTGACTCCACTTTCAAGAAGCTATGAACATGTACCCCTAGATCTCTTTGTTCTGTGACTCTCCCCAATGCCCTACCATTAACTGAGTAAATCCTGCCCTGGTTCAATCTATCAAATCATTAATATAAATGACAAATGGTGGCTCTGGAGAGGGGATTCATAGGCTTACAAAACAAAAGGATATGGCAGCATTGCAAGGCAAATATTTAGGTAAAGATACTCAGACTGTGACAGGAAGGGAAGAGTGCACAAACATAAAAAACAGCAGCAAATAGGATCAAAGGGAGAAAAAAAATAATAAAAAGGCAAAATTAATGGCTCTTTACCTAAATGCAGGTAGTACAAGTAGCTGGAACAAGCTGCCAGAGGAAGTAGTAAAGGTGGTATGACGCTGTGACTCTATTTATTACAAATAAATATATTAATGGCACAAATTGAGGTTAACGGGTTTGATCTTACAGTCATTACAGCGACCTGGTTACAAGGAGATCCAAACTGGGAACTGGGAAGTCCTCACTACAAGAAGGATGTGGAAGCCATTGAGAGGGTGCAGAGGAGATTTACAAGGATGTTGCCTGGATCGGGAGGCATGCCTTATGAGGGTAGTTTGAGGGAGCTAGGTCTCTTCTCCCTGGAGAGATGAAGATTGAGAGGCGACCTGATAGAGGTTTATAAAATGAGAGGTATAGATAGAGTGGATTCTCGGAAGCTATTTCCCAGGGCTGAAATGGTCACTACGAGAGGACACAGGTTTAAGGAGCAGGTACAGAGGAGATGTTAGGAGTAAGTTTTTCACTCAGAGGGTGGTGAGTGAGTGGAATCGGCTGCTGTCGGTGGTAGACGTGAACTCGCTGGGGTCTTTTAAGAGACTTCTGGATGAGTACATGGGATTTAATGGGAGACTTATAGATAGGCCTGGTAGGTATGAATATGATCTGCACAACGTATGGGCCAAAGGGCCTGTTTGTGCTGTAGTGTTCTATGTTCTACTAAATATTCAAGGGTATGAGACTTTCATAAGGATAAACGGGACAGAAAGGATAGTGGGGTAGTTTTGTTAGTATGAGATGAAATAAATGTGATAGCAAGAAATGATCGTGGATCAGAAGATGTAGAATCCATATGGGTGGAAGTAATATAGGAAACTGTTAAATTATGCACTTTGGTAGGAATAATAAAGGAGTTGAATATTATTTAAATGGACCAAGATTTGATTTATTATTGTCACATGTATTAGTATATGGTGAAAAGTATTGTTTCTTGTCACTATACAAAGCATACTGTTCATAGGGAAGGAAAGGATAGAGTGCAGAAGGTAGCGTTACAGACATAGCTAGAGTGTACAGAAAGATCAACTTCATACGGGGTAGGTCCATTCAAAAGTCTGACGACAGCAGGGAAGAAGCTGTTCTTCAGTCGGTTGGTACGTGATCTCAGACTTTTGTATCTCTTTCCCGATGGAAGAAGGTGGAGAAGAAAATGTCTAGGATGTGTGGGTCCTTGATTATGCTGGCTGCTTTTCTGAGGCAATAGGAAATGCAGACAGAGTCAATGGATGGGGAGGCTGGTTTACGTGATGGACTGAGCTTCATTCACGACCCTTTGTAGCAGAAAACTGCAGCAGAGGGATTTGGGGTCCGAGTGCTTAAATCACAAAAAGCTGGCATCCAAATTCAGCTGGTAATTGGGATCACAAATGTAATGTTGACATTTATTTCAAAGCAAATGGAGTATAAATCAGGGAAATCTTGCTAAAATGATACAATGCACTATTTAGACCAGACTTGGAATACTGTAAATAGTTTTGGTCCCCTTATCTAAGGAAAAGTATCCCAGCATTGGAAGCAATACAGAGAAGGTTCACTAGGTTGATCCCGGTTATGGAGAGATTATCTCTGGATTACTTCCTGAACTGTGTGCAGACGGGCGTAAAGTTGATAAGATTAAAGAGGTGAATGGGTGGCTCAGGGATTGGTGTGGGAGGAATGGGTTTGAATTTATGGGACATTGGCACCAGTATTGGGGTAGGTGGGACCTGTTCAGGTGGGATGGGGTGGGTCTGAATCGTGCTGGGATCAGAGTCCTGGTGAATCATGTAAATAGGACTGTAGATAGGGCTTTAAACTAATTGGGGGGCGGGGTAGGTGAAATTACAGGGTCTAAAGTAAAGGAGAGGGTACAGGAAGAGGCCAAGGATCTCCCAATAATAAAGGGAGTAGGGAGCGTAAGGTTGGTAGCGTTCCTGCAAATAGGGTGCAGGTGAAGGCTGGGATGAAGGCACTTTATCTGAATGCACGAAGCATTCGGAATAAAGTGGATGAGCTGATGGCGCAGATCAGCACGAATGGATACGATCTGGTGGCCATTACAGAGACGTGGCTGCAAAGTGACAGGGACTGGGAGATGAATGTACAGGGCTATCAAGTGTTTAGGAAGGATAGGCGGGAGGAAAAAGGGGGCGCGTAGCTCTGCTGATTAAGGATAGCATCAGGGTGGTAGCAAGGGATGATATAGGAGCCAATGAGCAGAAAGTGGAATCGTTGTGGGTAGAGATTAGGAACAGCAAAGGGAGGAAGACGCTGTTGGGTGTCGTCTATAGGCCCCCAAATAATGATCTGGAGGTGGGGCGGGCTGTTAACGTGCAAATAAACGTGGCGTGCAGGAATGGGACGGCCGTAGTTATGGGAGATTTCAATCTGCATATTGATTGGTCGACCCATGTTGGACGCGGTGGGCTCGAGGAGGAGTTCTTGGAATGCTGCCGGGATAGTTTCCTTGAACAGTGTGTGTTGGAGCGACGAGGGAGCGAGCTATCTTGGATCTGGTGTTATGTAATGAGGCGGGTAGAATTAGGGACCTTGCGGTGAAGGATCCTCTTGGAGAGAGTGATCATTGTATGGTGGAGTTTCTGATGCAGATGGAGGAGGAGGAAGTGGGTTCCCGGACATGTGTCCTTTGTTTGAACAGAGGGGAGTACAGTAGGATGAGAGAAGAATTGGCAAATGTTGACTGGGGGAGCACATTGGAAGGTAGGTCTGCTGAGGAACAGTAGAGGATCTTTAAGAAGATTTTTCTTGGTGCTCAGCAGAAATTTATTCCGATGGTTAAAAAGGATCGTAGGAGGAGAGGTAATCAGCCGTGGGTAATGAAAGAGGTAAAGGAAAGTATTAAATTAAAAGCGGATGCATTTAGAGTGGCTAAGAGTAGTGGGCGAGAAGAGGATTGGGAGAGGTTTAAATATCAACAAAGAATGACGAAGAAGTTGATAAAGAAAGGAAGGATAAACTATGAAGCTGGGCTAGCGCTTAATATAAAAAAGAGTAAGAGTTTTTATAAATATATAAAAAGGAAGAACATAGAACATAACAGCGCAGAACAGGCCCTTTGGCCCACGATGTTGCGCTGACCAGTTACAAAAACAATGACCCACTAACCTAAACCAATCCCTTTTCGTCCTTAAACCTATCCACGGATCTCTTAAATGCCCCCAAACTAGGCGCATTTACAACTGCAGCAGGCATGGCATTCCAATCCCTCACCACCCTCTGGGTAAAGAACCTACCCCTGACATCCGTCCGATAACTACCACCCCTTAATTTAATTTAAGAGGCTAGCTAGGGTGAACGTTGGACCCTTAGAGGATGAGAGGGGGGACTTAGTGGTAGGGGATGGGGATATAGCTGAGGCCTTGAATAACTTTTTTGTTTCGGTCTTCACGGAGGAGGACGTGAATAGTTTGCCGGGTGTTAGCGATGGAAAGATGGTAGGAGTGGAGGGCCTGAGTGACATTAAAGTTACTAGAGAGGCAGTGCTTGACAGACTGGAGGGACTGACTGTGGACAAGTCCCCAGGACCGGATGGAATGCATCCAAGGCTTCTGAAAGAAATGGCGGAGGTGATAGTGGATGCTTTGATGATTATTTTCCTAACCTTGCTGGATTCGGTGGAAGTGCCGGAAGACTGGAAAACGGCTAATGTTACGCCGTTGTTTAAGAAGGGTAGCAGGCAAAAGGCAGGGAATTATAGGCCGGTTAGTTTAACGTCTGTTGTAGGTAAAATGCTTGAATCCGTAATCAAGGAGAAAATAGCAAGACATCTTGAGGAGAATTGTTTGATACAGCAGACGCAGCACGGTTTCGTTAAGGGGAAGTCGTGTCTGATGAATTTATTGGAATTCTATGAGGATGTGTCTCGTGCGGTGGATAAAGGAGAACCGGTGGATGTGGTCTTTCTGGATTTTCAGAAAGCGTTTGATAAGGTGCCTCACAAGAGGTTGTTACAGAAGGTTAGGGGGCATGGAGTTGGGGGTAGGGTGTTAGCGTGGATAGAGGATTGGTTGTCAAATAGAAGGCAGAGAGTGGGGGTCAATGGGTGCTATTCGGATTGGCGGTTGGTGACTAGTGGAGTGCCCCAGGGGTCGGTGCTGGGGCCTCAGCTATTTACCATTTATAAAGATGATCTGGAGGAGGGAACCGAGTGTATGGTGTCGAAATTTGCTGATGACACCAAGATCGGTGGAACGGCAAATTGTGCGGAGGGTGTGGAGAGTCTGCAGAGGGATCTAGATAGGCTGGGCGAATGGGCCAGGAACTGGCAAATGGAATTCAATGTTGGCAAGTGTGAAGTTGTCCACTTTGGTAGGAAGGACTATTACTTACGGGGCGAAAAACTGCAGCAGGCGACGGTGCAGAGGGACCTCGGGGTCCTTGTGCATGATTTGCAAAAACCCAGCCCGCAGGTGCAGCAGGTGGTCGGGAAGGCAAATGGGATGCTGGCCTTCATAGCGAGGGGGATTGAATATAAAAGTAGGGAGGTCTTGCTGCGGCTGTATAGGGCATTGGTGAGGCCGCAGCTGGAGTACTGTGTGCAGTTTTGGTCGCCGCACTTACGTAAGGATATTTTGGCCCTGGAGGGAGTGCAGAGGAGGTTTACTAGGCTGATACCGGAGTTGAGGGGGTTGAGCTATGAGGAGAGGCTGAATAAACTAGGCTTGTACTCGTTAGAGTTTAGAAGAATGAGGGGCGACCTCATTGAGATGTATAAGATGATGAATGGGATGGATAGGATAGAGGTGGAGAGGCTCTTCCCGCTCAGAAAGGACAGTAGATCTTGAGGCTGTGCCCTCTAGTCAAGGGGGGGGCAGTTTAGAATGGAGTTGATGAGGAACTTCTTCACTCAAAGGGTGGTGAATCTCTGGAATTCTCTGCCCGTTGAAGTGGTGGAGGCTGCCTTGCTAAATACATTTAAGACGCGGGTTGATAGGTTTTTGATAGGCAAGGGGATTAAGGATTATGGGGAGAAGGCGGGAAAGTGGAACTGAGCCACTTCAGATCAGCCATGATCTTATTGAATGGCGGGGCAGGCTCGAAGGGCTAGATGGCCTACTCCTGCTCCTATTTCTTATATTCTTACAAGGGGTTGAGTAGGTTGATCCTGTACTCACTGGAGTTTAGAAGAATGAGAGGTGACCTTATTGAGACATATTGCATTCTCAGGGGGTTTGACAGGATAAATGCTGAGAGGTTGTTTCTCCTTGTGGGAAAGTCAAGGACCAGCGGGCAGCATCTCCGATGAAGGAAGGAGTCATCCATTTAAGACAGAGATGAGGATGAATTTCTTCTGTCAGAGGGTAGTGAATCTGTGGAATTCTTTACCACAGTGGGCTACAGAGGCTGGGTTGTCTGGTATGTTCAAGGTTGAGATGGACAGATTTTTGATCAGTAATGGAATTGAGGATTATGGAGATAAGGCGGGGAAGCGGAGTTGATGAGTATCTTTTCATGATCTCACTGAATGGTTTAGCACACAAAATGGGCCGAATGACCTACTTCTGCTCCTAGGTCTCTTGGTCTTATATTCTCTGAAGATTAGAAGAAGGATCTGATTGAGACATACATGCTTTGAAGATTTTGACAGGATGGATACTGAGAGATGGATTCCCCTGGCTGGGGAATCAAGAACAAGGAGGCAGTCTCATTATAAGGGGCTGATCATTTAAGACTGAGATCAGGAGAAATGTTTTCACTCAGAGGGTTGTGAATCTTTGGAATTCTCTCTCCTCCCTGAGGCTTGTAAATATTCTACAGTTGAATATATTAAAATCTGGAATGGATAGGTGTGGAGGGATTTGTGGAAATGAGGCACATCAACCTTGATCATATTGAAGGGTGGAGCAGGTATGATGAGCAGTAAGGTTGTCTCTTGCTCCTATTTCCCATGTTATGTTCCAGCCACCTTCTCCCTATGTAAAATCATAGAAACCTTACAGTGCAGAAAGAGGCCATTTGGTCCATCGAGTCTGCACCAACCACAATCCCACCCAGACCATAACCCCATATCCTTACGTATTTACATGCTAATCTCTCTAACCTACGCATCTCAGGACACTATGGGACAATTTTTTTTTAGCACAGCCAATTAACCTAACTCGCACATCTTTGGACTGTGGGAGGAAACCCATGCAGACACGAGGAGAATGTGCAAACTCCACACAGACAGTGACCCAAGCTGGGAATCAAACCCAGGTCCCTGGAGCTGTGAAGCAGCAGTGCTGACCACTCTGCTACCGTGCCGCCCTTATTCTTTCCAAGTTTACAGCTTTCTTTCTCCATTCCATGTCAGTTCTTCTGGATTGAACAGCAAAGCCCTCCATTGTCACCCAACCCAACTGTACAATCTCCTGCTGCATTTACCTGCTGCTCCTCTGAAGGGGTTGTACACTGTGACATGACCGAAGGTTTCCGAGATCCCTGTTCCTGGTCGCAGGCAGGAGGTGGTGGTTCCCATTGAGTTGTTCCTGTGGGAATGTGCCAGTAATAGGTCCCTGAGGTGTCCCGCACCCTCATCCAGCCAGAAGGCAAGTCTGCATCTGTCTCAAACGAGTTCCGATTCCAGATAGGATCTGAATTACAAATATAAACAGGCTCATTAACAATCAATTCCTAATAATACACAGCAAATATGGAAATACCCAGTAGTTCTGGCAGCATCTTTGGAAAGAGAAACAGAGTTAATGTTTCAGGTCAATTATCTTATATCAGAGCCAGAGCAGGGAGATAGATTTTTTTTAAACACATTGAGTTGTTGTGATTTAGAAGGCAATGCCTGAAAGGGCAGTGGAAGCAGATAACTTCAAACAGGAATAAACGCAAGCCTGGGCCTGCGTCCCTGTCAATGCAAACCCAGGCCCGCATTCCCGTAAACGCAAACCTGGGCTCGTGCCCCTGGGGGGGGCACAGCATTCTTTAACAAAATGTTGGGTCTCTGGGAATTTAACCTGGAATAGATGAAAATGTTGTTTTGCAGGGATATCGTAGAGAAATCAGAAGCAGAGGAACTGCCCATGTCGGCACCCTGTCACCAAACTCTTCAATGTGAAATTACAGACATCTCAATTGCTGGTTACTAAAAATACCAACAATGTTGAAGGACATAAACCCCCCCCCATTCAATAGTGCAGCCAAGGCTGGGACTGAAATCACCAAGATGATAAATGGGATGGATAGGATAGAGGTGGAGAGACTCTTCCCGCTCAGAAAGGACAGTAGGACTAGGGGGCACAGCCTCAAGATAAAAGGGGGGCGGTTTAGAACAGAGTTGAGGAGGAACTTCTTCACTCAAAGGGTGGTGAATCTCTGGAATTCTCTGCCTGTTGAAGTGGTGGAGGCTGCCTCGCTAAATATTTTTAAGAAGCGGGTTGATGGGTTTTTGATAAGAGAGGGGATTAAGGGTTACGGGGAGAGGGCGGGATGGTGGAACTGAGCCACGACAGATCAGCCATGATCTTATTGAATGGCGGGGCAGGCTCGAAGGGCTAGATGGCCTACTCCTGCTCCTATTTCTTATGTTCTTATGAGACTCCAACCATAGCAAGTTGTGCTGAAGTGGATACAGAACTGGGGTAATCTTTCTACAGACTGGACCCAGCAGTACGTTACCATCGCAAACCACCCCCGAATCCATGGGGTCAAAGTCTTGTCACTAGGTGGGATGATAGCACCAGATCTTTGTCCAGGCACTGAGTGTGGTGACTGAAGCTCTTTAACCCCAGAGGCATCAATGCACCAATCAACTCCAATACATCCACACAGGCTGAACAGATATGCACAGAACTGCACATGCACAAAACATGTCAGGCACGTAGTGAAGCTTGTTCTATTCAGTGGGAGTGAGCATCACTGACTAGGCTTGTAGTTATTAGCCATCCCTAATTGCCCCTTGAGCTATCTTCCTTTTTACAAATTTTTATTCACCCTAAATTCCCCACAAAGCAGACAAACAAGATTGGAGCTGAAAGGATCAGACATTACGCCCCCTCCCGAGCTTGATCTGACCCTTCACCTTAGCCAAAAAGCTGAGATGGCTTTGAAACATTGCATCAGGCACCACATGCAGGAATCTTCTGTGTGTGTGTGCGACAATACTCTTGAACTGCTGCAGTCCATGTAGAACATAGAACATAGAACATTACAGCGCAGAACAGGCCCTTCGGCCCACGATGTTGCGCCGACCAGTTACAAAACAATGACCCACTAACCTAAACCAGTCCCTTTTCGTCCATAAATCTATCCACGGATCTCTTAAACGCCCCCAAACTAGGCGCATTTACAACTGCAGCAGGCAGGGCATTCCAATCCCTCACCACCCTCTGGGTAAAGAACCTACCCCTGACATCCGTCCTATAACTACCCCCCCTTAATTTAAAGCTATGCCCCCTCATGCTAGATTTCTCCATCCGAGGAAAAAGGCTATCACTGTCCACCCTATCTAAACTTCTAATCATCTTATATGTTTCAATAAGATCCCCTCTTAGCTGCCTTCTTTCCAGCGAAAACAACCCCAAATCTCTCAGTCTCTCCTCATAGGATCTCCCCTCCATACCAGGCAACATCCTGGTAAACCTCCTCTGCACCCTCTCCAAAGCCTCCACATCCTTCCTGTAATGTGGGGACCAGAACTGCACACAGTACTCCAAGTGCGGCCGCACCAGAGTTGTGTACAGTTGCATCATGACGCTGCGACTCCTAAATTCAATCCCCCTACCAATAAACGCCAAGACACCGTATGCCTTCTTAAGAACCTTATCTACTTGATTCCCAAATTTCAGGGATTTATGTACACATACACCTAGATCCCTCTGCTCATCCACACTATTCAAAGTCCTCCCATTAGCCCTATACTCGACACATCTGTTATTCCTACCAAAGTGAATTACCGCACACTTTTCCACATTAAACTCCATCTGCCACCTCTCGGCCCAGCTCTGCAACCTGTCTAAGTCTTCCTGCAAACTATGACACCCTTCCTCACTATCTACCACACCTCCAACTTTGGTGTCATCAGCAAATTTACTAATCCACCCAACTATACCCTCATCCAGATCATTAATAAAAATTACAAACAGCAGTGGCCCCAAAACAGATCCCTGAGGCACACTACTCGTAACCGAACTCCATGATGAATATTTACCATCAACCACCACCCTCTGTCTCCTATCTGCTAGCCAATTCCTGATCCAATTCCCTAGATCACCCCCAATCCCATACATCTGCGTTTTCTGCAGAAGCCTACCATGGTGAACCTTATCAAACACCTTACTAAAATCCATATACACCACGTCCACTGCCTTACCCCCATCCACCTCTGTGGTCACTGTCTCAAAAAACTCAATAAGGTTAGTAAGGCACGACCTACCCGCCACAAAACCATGCTGACTATCTCCAATCAATTCATTACTCTCCAAATAACTATAAATCCTATCCCGAATAATTTTTTCTAAAACCTTGCCCACAACAGAAGTGAGACTCACCGGTCTATAATTCCCGGGGAAGTCTCTGTTCCCCTTCTTAAACAATGGGACAACATTCGCTAACCTCCAATCTTCCGGTATTATACCAGAGGCCAACGACGACCTGAAGATCAGAGCCAGAGGCTCTGCAATCACTTCTGGTGATTGGTGTATATATCATGTGGTGTATATACACCCATGATGCTGTTAGGGAAGGGTCTCCATAATTTTGACCCAATAACAATGAAGGAATGGTGATATATTTCCAAGTCAAGTTGGTGAGTGACTTGGTGTTGCTGTTCCCTTGCTGCTCTAGTCTTTGTGGATGACCCCAACTTCCCCACATGAGTTCCATGTGCCACAATGTTAGCAGAGACACAGAATGTGTTCTGTGGGGGACTTCAATGTCCATTGCCAAGACTGATTTGGTAGCACCATTACGCTGTTTTGGACCCGGTGTTGACTGGGTCCGGAAGAAGATAGCTGTTAGACTGAGCCTGTGGCAGGTGGTGAGGGAACCAACAAGAGGGAGAGACCTACTTGATCTCGTGTTCACCAATCTACCTGCCACAGATTCACCTGTCCATTGGCAGGACTGGACACCCTCCATCTTGTGTGGAACTACTGGACTAAATGGGATATATTTTGAACAATCAAAACTCTGAATTAATGAAGCTCTGTGGACCATCAGTTGCAGCTGAATTGTGTTCAACCACAATCTGCAACCTTACGGCTCAGCATATCCCCCCTCTCCCATCATGGCACAGTGCCACAGCTCCAAGGAGCTGGGTTTGATTCTGGCCTGGGTGTCTCTCTTTCTCTCTGGAGCTTACACATTCTTCCCAAGTCTCTGAGGGTTTGCTCCTACACTCCAAAGACGTGCAGGTTATATGGATTGGCGATGCTAAGTTGCTCTAGTTTGTGTGTGTGTGTGTGAGAGTACATATGTACATGTGTAGTTATGCTTGATGAGGTGTGTCCCTCAAACTAGAAGTCTTTGGTGAGCACAGAATGGGGAGAGGAAGGAACTCTGTCCCTTCACCAGAAATATTGTAAATTAATGGTTAAGAACATAAGAAATAGGAGCAGGAGTAGGCCATCTAGCCCTTCGAGCCTGCCCCGCCATTCAATAAGATCATGGCTGATCTGAAGTGGATCAGTTTCACTTTCCCGCTTTCTCCCCATAACATAAGAACATAAGAACATAAGAAATAGGAGCAGGAGTAGGCCATCTGGCCCTTCGAGCCTGCCCCACCATTCAATAAGATCATGGCTGATCTGTCGTGACTCAGCTCCACCTTCCCGCCCTCTCCCCATAACCCTTAATCCCTTCTCTTATCAAAAACCCATCAACCCGTTTCTTAAAAATATTTAGCGAGGCAGCCTCCACCACTTCAACGGGCAGAGAATTCCAGAGATTCACCATCCTTTGAGTGAAGAAGTTCCTCCTCAACTCTGTTCTAAACTGCCCCCCCTTTATCTTGAGGCTGTGCCCCCTAGTCCTACTGTCTTTTTTGAGCGGGAACAGTCTCTCCACCTCTATCCTATCCATCCCATTCATCATCTTATACGTCTCAATGAGATCTCCCCTCATTCTTCTAAACTCTAACGAGTACAAGCCTAGTTTATTCAGCCTCTCCTCATAGCTCAATCCCCTCAACTCCGGTATCAGCCGAGTAAACCCCCTTAATTCCCTTGTCTGTCAAAAACCTTTCTACCCGTGACTTAAATATATTTAACGAGGTAGCCTCAACCACTTCAACGGGCAGAGAATTCCAGAGATTCACCACCCTTTGAGTGAAGAAGTTCCTCCTCAACTCCGTTCAAAACTGCACCCCCCCCCCCCCCCGGTTACCTTGAGGCTGTGCCCTCTAGTCCTGCTGTCCTTTCTAAGCGGGAAGAATCTCTCTACCTCTACCCTATCCATCCCCTTCATTATCTTATACATCTCTATAAGATCCCCCCTCATCCTTCTAAACTCCAACGAGTACTGACCCAGTCTATTTAATCTCTCTTCTTGGTCCAACTCCCTCATCTCCGGTATCAGCCTAGTGAACCTCCTCTGCACTCCCTCCAAGGCCAAAATATCCTTGCGCAAGTGCAGCGACCAAAACTGCACACATTACTCCAGCTGCGGCCTCACCAGTGCCCTGTACAGTTGCAGCAAGACCTCCCTGCTTTTATATTCAATCCCCCTCGCTATGAAGGCGAACATCCCATTCGCCTTCTTGATCACCTGCTGCACCTGCAGACTGGGCTTTTGCGACTCATGCACAAGGGCCCCCAGGTCCCTCTGCACCGTAGCATGCTTCAGCTTTTCGCCCTTTAAATAGTAATCCCTCCTGCTATTATTTCTGCCAAAGTGGATAACCTCACACTTGCTAACATTGTATTCCATCTGCCAGGTCCTTGCCCACTCGCTCAGCCTATCCAGATCCCTCTGCAGACTTGACATGATGGTTGACCACAGGAAGGACGTAGAAGCTATTGAAAGGGTGCAGAGGAGATTTACAAGGATGTTGCCTGGACTGGGAGGCATGCCTTATGAAGTTAGGTTGAGGAAGCTAGGTCTTTTCTCCCTGGAGAGACGAAGGTTGAGAGGCGACCTGATAAAGGTTTATAAAACGTTGAGAGGCACAGATAGGGTGGATTTTCAGAGGCTATTTCCCAGGGCTGACATGGTCGCTACGAGAGGACACAGATTTAAGGTGCGGGGAGGGAAGTACAGAGGAGATGTTAGGGGTAAGTTTTTCACTCAGAGGGTGGTGAATGAGTGGAATTGGCTGCCGTCATCGGTGGTGGAGGCGAACTCGCTGGGGTCTTTTAAAAGACTTCTGGATGAGTACATGGGATCTAATGGCATTGGAAGTTACAGAAAGTTCTATGGCCTGGTAGATATAGATGTGATCGGCGCAACTTCTGGGCCGAAGGGCCTGTTTGTGCTGTAGTGTTCTATGTTCTATGATGTAAAACAGGGGTGGATTCCTACAGAGCCATCTCTGCACAGTAAACATGGCAGCAGACTCAGATGAGTGCTAAATCAGACAGTACATGTCTGGAAAAAGCTAATAACAATTGGGAAAAGAGTTTCAATCATTGCATTCTGATTGTATGTTAATAAGAAAATTTGTGTGGCTGTCTGTGTGTTGCAGCACCGGTGATTCTTTTTTCTCTTGTCTCTAAGCCATTGAGGTGTGTTATGAAGCAGAGGTTGATCCTCTTCTGAGAACTAGCCACTAACCACTTGAAGAGGAGAACCTCAGTTAAAGTGAGTGTGAAGTAGTGTGACCTGCTCTTGATTAAATCAAAATAACTCCCTGATACTCTCTCTAAAATCAACAATTATCCAGCCACCAATGAACAAGTTTAACCAAACTATTAACAAACCCAATAAAACACAATTCTAATTTTCCCTGTTTTCTTTCAATATTCCATTGTCATTTCAGTTTTAAATTGTTAAGAGTGAACGAAAGCAAAGTTGAATGATATGGAGATAATGTGTGAATGGGAAGATTCCACGAATGAGTGTGCGTGACTTATAAATAATTTGTTTGGATTTTTCTGTGTTGCTAGCTTTAATGCTATCTGTTGTTTTGTCCTAAATAGAGAGTGTGCAATTCTAGTTTCAATACTGAGTTTAAAATGAAATGGCTGTAGAGCTGAATTAAGTGTGATTTGAAATTTTTTAATCTTGGGTATGGTTGATGGCCACAGTCACTGCTCAGGATATAGAAATGATGATCGATATTGTAGAAGTTACTTGGAAGGCAATTCTTGATTTGATTTATTATTGTCACATGTATTAGTATACATGAAAAGTATTGTTTCTTCTGCTTTACAAAGCATACCATTCATAGAGAAGGAAATGAGAGGGTGCAGAATGTAGCGTTACAGTCATAGCTAGGGTGTAGAGAAAGGTCAACTTAATGTGAAGTAGGTCCATTCAAAAATCTGATGGCAGCAGGGAAGGAGTTGTTCTTGAGTCGGCTGATTTGATTTATTATTGTCACATGTATTAGTATACAGTGAAAAGTATTCTCAGCAAGTCAGTGGAATTTTTTTTAACATCTGAGTATATATATTGTAATTTAGAAATAACTAGTTTAAGCTTGGAGTAATCCTGGATACTCTAAGATCAAACTGTGGAAAAAGGACCTGAAATGAAATTTGAAGACAGGGTTCTTTGTTTAAGGGGACCATGAGCTCCTTCCTTTGTTTAGTTTTAAGGGGCAGTGATGATATCATTACATTTGAAAACTCGTGTTTTGTTTTTTTCCCCCAACTGGCAGAGATTTTGCTATTTTCTGTTTAAATTCATTAGGCATCTAATTTGCTGATTCAGAATTTGTACAATGGAGATTATGAATTTTAATTTCCTTTTAAACTGACAGATACCAAGAGACCAAATTAATTCAATTGGCTCCAAGCCGAATGAATATTTTGAGATTTTGCTTTTAAAAAATAAATAATCATAAATCACAGATAAATCTAGCAGCTTCAAGATTTCAAGATTATTTATCTAATGTAGCGATAATTGTACAAATGGTTAACTCATTCAGACTTAGCTGTTGCCCTCTGAATTCAAGTATTTGTGACCAGTTATGTTTAACATCCATACATATAGGCACTATTGCTTCTGATAACTCGACTCTTCTCTTAAAACAGTCATGCCTGGATATAATTACTCTTGATATTTAATTGTTTGAATAATTGAGTGTATGGAAATTGCAACTCATTTAAAAGAGGAAGTTATCTAAAGTTTAAGGGAATAATAAACACATTTCTAATTTTTGACAAATAGGAGGTAAATAGGAGTTGGCGTGTATGGGTTTTTGAGTTTCAAAACCTTTTTGTTGCTGGAAAAGAGATGAATTAAACATATTCTCAGCTTTTGATGTCACTATTCAAATCTGGGATAATTTTATAAAAGGAACATTTGTTTTTTGTTTGTATTATCCATGCTGAGTAAATGTTAACACAGACAAAGCATATGTGAACATGTGAAATCTGTTGTTTTAATTTGATGCAATTAAATGCGAACAGATTAGAAAGTAATCACTTTCTGTAAAAGAATAAGGGCTGTTATGGGGTCATGAATGAGGTGATCTGTAGGGAGCAAGATGATGTTATATCTGGGGAGTGTCAATGAAGCTGCAATAGATGATAGGATGCTTCCATCATTTAAAGTAACCTGGAGTTACAGAATAGAAATCAAAACATTAAAGAACAAAATACAGAATTTGTGCAGATCACAATGTCCATGAAGTAAGGAGGGAATGCTCAAAAACAGGAAGGGAAGCTGGAGGATGTCAAATTAGCTAAACGCCATCAGACAAGATAATTGTCTGCCCATACACCGCAACGAACAAGCCCTGTATGGATTTAAAACACAGTAAGTAGTCTCACAACACCAGGTTAAAGTCCAACAGGTTTATTTGGTAGCAAAACCCACTAACTTTCAGAGCGCTTGCTGCTCCTTCATCAGGTGAGTGGGAGTTCTGTTCACAAACAGGGCATATAAAGATACAAACTCAATTTACAAAATAATGGTTGGAACGTGAGTCTTTACAGAATATCAAATTTCAAAAGGTACAGACAATGTGAGTGGAGAGAGCGTTAAGTACAGATTAAAGGGATGTGTATTGTCTCCAGACAGGACAGTTAGTGAGATTTTGTAAGCCTAGGCAAGTCATGGAGGTTACAAATAGTTTGACATGAACCCAAGATCCCGTTTGAGGCCGTCCTCATGTGTGGAACTTGGCTCTCAGTCTCTGTTCAGCAACTCTGCGCTGTTGTGTGTCGTGAAGGCCGCCTTGGAGAATGCTTACCTGAAGATCAGAGACTGAATGCCCGTGACCGCTGAAGTGTTCGCCCACAGGAAGAGAACAGTCTTGCCTGGTGATTGTCGAGCGATGTTCATTCATCCGCTGTCGTAGCATCTGCATGGTCACCCCAACGTAGCATACTTAGGGATATCCTTTCCTGCAACATATCAGGTAGACAATGTTGGCCGAGTTGCAAGTGTACGTACCGTATACCTGGTGGATGGTGTTCTCATGCGAGATGATGTCATCCGTGTCGATGATCCGGCATGTCTTGCAGAGGTTGCCGTGGCAGAGTTGTGTGGTGTTGTGGTCACTGTTCTCCTGAAGGCTGGGTAGTTTGCTGCGGACAATAGTCTGTTTGAGGTTGTGCAGTAGTTTGAAGGCAAGAAATGGGGGTGTGGGGATGGCCTTGATGAGATGTTTGTCTTCATCAATAACACTTTGAAGGCTCTGGAGAAGATGTCATAGCTTCTCCGCTCTGGGGAAGTACTGGATGATGAAGGGTATTCTGTCCACCGTGTCCCATGTTTGTCTTCTGAGGAGGTCAGTGTGGTTTCTCGCTGTGGTGCGTCGTAGCTGTTGATCGATGAGTCGAGCGCCATATCCTGTTCTTATGAGGGCATCTTTGAGCATCTGGAGGTGTCTGTCACGATCCTCCTCACCTGAGCAGATCCTGTGTATACGGAGGGTTTGTAGGGCATGGCGTCTTTAACATGTTTAGGGTGGAAGCTGGAGAAGTGGAGCATCGTGAGATTATCCATGGGCTTGCGGTACAGTGAGGTGCTGAGGTGACCGTCCTTGATGGAGATGCGTGTGTCCAAGAATGCAACTGATTCCAGAGAATAGTTCATGGCAAGTCTGATGGTGGGGTGGAATGTGTTGATATCATCATATAGTTGTTTCAGTGATTGTTCACCATGAGGCCAAAGGAAGAAAATGTCGTCAATGTCCAGCATTGGCTGAAGGTCCTGCGCGGTGAAGAGGTCTTGTTTGAACCTGTGCGTAAAAATGTTGGCAAAATGAGATACGAATTTGGTCCCTATGGCTGTTCCGAGTGCCTGGATGAAAAACTGGTTGTTGAAGGTGAAGACATTGTGGTCCAGGATAAAGCGGATGAGTTGTAAAATTGCACCTGGAAACTGGCAGTTGTTGGCGTTGAGTACTGAGGCAGTCGCAGCAATGCCTTTGTCATTTAAATTACTCGACAATCACCAAGCAAGTCACTGTTCCCTTCCTGTTGGGGAACACTTCAGCGGTCACTGGGTTCGGCCTCTGATCTTCGGGTAAGCGTTCTCCAAGGCGGCCTTCACAACACACAACAATGCAGAGTCACTGAGCAGAGACTGATAGCCGAGTTCTGCACATGAGGATGGCATCAACTGGGATCTTGGGTTCATGTCACACTATCTGTAACCCCCATGATGTGCCTGGGCTTCCAAAATCTCACTAACTGTCCTGGCTGGAGACAATACACATCTCTATAACTTGTGCTTAATGCTCTCTTCCCTCATATTGTCTGTACCTTTAAGACTTGATTACTTGAAAAGACTTGCATTCCAACCATTTTTTTGTAAATTGAGTTTGTGTCTTTATATGCACTGCTTGTGAACAGAACTCCCACTCAGCTGACTTTAATGTGGTGTTGTGTTTATCCCAATGCAATGCTGGCATCTCCACATCAATGGAGAGTGCAGGAGGGCCTGCCAGAAGCAGGACCAGGCGTACCTAAAAATGAGGTATCAACCTGGTGAAGTATCAACCTGGTGAAGCTACAAAACAGGACTACTCACATGCCAAATGGCAAAAACAGCAAGTAACAGACAGAGCTAAGCAATCCCACAATCAACGGATCAGATCTAAGTTCTGCAGTCCTTCCACATCCAGTCGTAAATGGTGCTGAATAATTGAACAACTCACTGGAGGAGGAGGCTCCACAAATATCCCCATCCTCAATGATGGAGAAGTCCAGCACATCAGTGTGAAAGACAAAGCTGAAGTATTCGCAGCAATCTTCAGCCAGAAGTGCTGAGTGGATGATCCATCTCGGCCTCCTCCCGTGGTCCCCAGCATCTCAGACTCCCGTCTCCAGCCAATTCGATTCACCCCACATGATATCAAGAAATGATTGGAGGCACTGGATACTGCAAAGGCAATGGGGCCTAATAACTTTCCGGCAATAGCACTGAAGACTTGTGCTCCTGAACTTATAACTCCCCTAGCCAAGCTCTTCCAATACAATTACAACACTGATATCTATCCCACAATGGGATGGCACGGTGGCACACTGGTTAGCACTGCTGCTTCACAGCGCCAGGGACACAGATTCCATTCCCGGCTTGGGTCACTGTCTGTGTGAAGTTTGCACATTCTCCCCATGTCTGCACGGGGGAGGAAACCCGTGCAGACATGGGGAGAATGTGCAAACTTCACACAGACAGTGACCCAAGCCGGGAATGGAATCTGTGTCCCTGGCGCTGTGAAGCAGCAGTGCTAACCAGTGTGCCACCGTGCCATCCCATTGTGGGATAGATATCAGTGTTGTAATTGTATTGGAAGAGCTTGGCTAGGGGAGTTATAAGTTCAGGAGCACAAGTCTTCAGTGCTATTGCCGGAAAGTTATTAGGCCCCATTGCCTTTGCAGTATCCAGTGCCTCCAATCATTTCTTGATATCATGTGGGGTGAATCGAATTGGCTGGAGACGGGAGTCTGAGATGCTGGGGACCACGGGAGGAGGCCGAGATGGATCATCCACTCAGCACTTCTGGCTGAAGATTGCTGCGAATACTTCAGCTTTGTCTTTCACACTGATGTGCTGGACTTCTCCATCATTGAGGATGGGGATATTTGTGGAGCCTCCTCCTCCAGTGAGTTGTTCAATTATTCAGCACCATTTACGACTGGATGTGGAAGGACTGCAGAACTTAGATCTGATCCGTTGATTGTGGGATTGCTTAGCTCTGTCTGTTACTTGCTGTTTTTGCCATTTGGCATGTGAGTAGTCCTGTTTTGTAGTTTCACCAGGTTGATACCTCATTTTTAGGTACGCCTGGTCCTGCTTCTGGCAGGCCCTCCTGCACTCTCCATTGATGTGGAGATGCCAGCATTGCATTGGGATAAACACAACACCACATTAAAGTCAGCTGAGTGGGAGTTCTGTTCACAAGCAGTGCATATAAAGACACAAACTCAATTTACAAAAAAATGGTTGGAATGCAAGTCTTTTCAAGTAATCAAGTCTTAAAGGTACAGACAATATGAGGGAAGAGAGCATTAAGCACAAGTTATAGAGATGTGTATTGTCTCCAGCCAGGACAGTTAGTGAAGACTTGTGCTCCTGAACTTATAACTCCCCTAGCCAAGCTCTTCCAATACAATTACAACACTGATATCTATCCCACAATGGGATGGCACGGTAGCACAGTGGTTAGCACTGCTGCTTCACAGCTCCAGGGTCCTGGGTTCGATTCCCGGCTCGGGTCACTGCCTGTGTGGAGTTTGCACATTCTCCTCGTGTCTGCGTGGGTTTTCTCCGGGTGCTCCGGTTTCCTCCCACAGTCCAAAGATGTGCGGGTTAGGTTCATTGGCTATGCTAAAATTGCCCCTTAGTGTCCTGGGATGTGTAGGTTAGAGGGATTAGCAGGTAAATGTGTAGGGATATGGGGATAGTGTCTGGGTGGGATTGTGTTCGGTGCAGACTCGATGGGCCGAAGGGCCTGTTTCTGCACTGTAGGGTTCTAGGGTTCTATGTTCTAATTACCGCCCAGTCTACTCTCCATCATCAGTAAAGTGATGGAAGGGGTCATCGACAGTGCTATCAAGCAGCACCTGCTCAGCAATAACCTGCTCAGTGACGCCCAGTTTGGGTTTCACCAGGGGGTCACTCAGCTCCTGACCTCATTACAGCCTTGGTTCAAACATGGACAAAGGAGCTGAATATCAGAGGTGAGGTGAGAGTGACAGCCCTTCACATCAAGGCCGCATTTGACAGAGTGCGGCATCAAGGAGCCCGAGTGAAACTGGAATCAATGGAATTCAGGGGACAAACTCTCCGCTGGTTATACCTGGTACATAGGAAGATGGTTGTGGAGAGTCAGGCTCTCAGCTCCAGGACATCTCTGCAGGACTCCCTCAGGATAGTGTCCTGGGCCAACCATCTTCAGCTGCTTCATCAATAACCTTCCCTCCAACATAAAGTCAGAAGTGGAAATGTTCGCTGATGATTGCACAATGTTCAGCACCATTCGCCACCCCTCAGATACTGAAGCAGTCCGTGTTCAATTGCAGCAAGATCTGGACAATATCCAGGCTTGGGCTGACAAGTGGCAGTAACATTTGTGCCACACAAATGCCAGGCAATGACCATCACCAATCAGAGATACATTAACCGCCGCCCTTTAACATTCAATGGTGTAACCGTCACTGAATCCTCCACTGTCAACATCCTGGGGGTCACCATTGACCAGAAACTCAACTGGACTCACCACATAAACACAGTGGCTACAAGAGCAGGTCAGAGGCCAGGAATATTGCCGTGAGTAATTCACTTCTTGACTTCCCGATGCCTGTCCACCATCTACAGGGCACAAGTTGGGAGTGTGATAGAATACACCACACTTGCCTGGATGGGTGTGGCTCCAACAACACTCAAGAAGCTCAACACCAACCAGGGCAAAGCAGCTGCCTGATTGGCACCACATCCACTCCCTCCACCACCAACACTCAGTAGCAGCAGTGTGTACTATCTTCAAGATGCACTGCAGCAATTCACCAAAGATCCTTACACACCACCTTTAAACTCACGACCACTCCGATCTAGAAGGACAGAGGCAGCAGATACACAGGAACACCAGCACCTGCAAGTTCCCCTCCAAGCATCTCACCATTCTGACTTGTAAATATATTGTCGTTCCTTCGCAGTCACTGGGTTAAAATCCTGGAATTCCCCCCCTAAAGGAATTGTGGGTTAACCCATAGCACATGGGGTGGTGAATCTCTGGAATTCTCTGCCCGTTGAAGTGGTGGAGGCTGCCTTGCTAAATATTTTTAAGACGCGGGTTGATGGGTTTTTGATAAGAGAGGGGATTAAGGGTTATGGGGAGAGGGCGGGAAGGTGGAGCTGAGTCACGACAGATCAGCCATGATCTTATTGAATGGAGGGGCAGGCTCGAAGGGCTAGATGGCCAACTCCTGCTCCTATTTCTTATGTTCTTATGTTCCCAAGAGCAACTAGGGATGGGCAATAAACACTGGCCCAGCCAGTAACGCCCATGTCCCATGAATGAAAGAGAATCTAATGCATTAATAAACATGGTGAAAAGCCAAGGCTCCTGTACAAATTGCAAGAGAACATTGCCTCCCAAGTCCTTGTCATTTCCCCCTTTTCACCTTCTTATTCTCCCAGAGGTTAATGAAGACAACTTTGCAGGATGGATTGCACATGGTGTGTCTTTGCTTTTTCGAAATTTTAAGTTGCCACTTGATCCCTCCCGTTTTATTTAGATAGAACTTCCTCTGGTCATAGAAACATTTTGCACTTTTTCCTTTCCTTCTCTATGAACGGTATGCTTTGTCTATATAGTGCACAAGAAACAATACTTTTACTTATACTAATACATGTAACAATAATAAATCAAATTAAATCATCGAAACAAGAAGCAGTAGGTCACTCGGCCCTTCAAGCCTGCTCTGCTCATTTTGATCATGGCTGATCATCAAATTCAATATCCTGATCCCCCTTCTCCCCATATCCCCTGATCCCTTTAGCCCCAAGAGTTATATCTAATTTCTTCTTGAAATCACACAACGTTTTGGCCTCCACTACACTCTGTGGTGGTGAATTCACCACCCTCTGGGTGAAGAATCATATCGAATCACAATACTTGGACCAGGCCAATTCAGCAATCCCCTCCTGCTCTCCACTCCCCTGATACGCGCCCACCTTTCTCCTTCCATGCCCAACTTTCATTCCACTCTCTTTTGCACCCACCCACTCTCCCCAGCCTCGTCCCCCTCTCTCCTCACACCCTCCACTCTCCCCAGCCTCACTCCCTTCCCTCCTCACTCACACCTGTCCACACTTCCTCCTTTCCCCCCTGCCAAATCCACTCCTATCAGTGTGGTTTGTTCCGATTTCATAGGCAGCCTCCACAGCTGAAACAGTCCGCAGATGCTGGGACAGATTCAGCCGGAGATAATCGACTTCTCACAATTCCTTATTTCACACAACAGTTGCAGTGGATAATCTCAGCAGCAGCAAGGGAACAGGCAGCATTGCAGAGGCTCTGTAATGGTTACTATGGGAATTGACACTGTACCTGGCCAATGATCAAACAGTACGATGGCCAGGAAATAATCCTTCATCCTTCTGACAGAAGCTCTGACTGCTGATTCATCCCAAAGACACGCAGCCTGTCCCAGAGGCCCCACCCCAATCCCAGACCCGCCCCCAATCCTGACCCCACCCACAATCCAAGTCCTGCCCCAATTCCAGATTCTGACCCCAGGAGCCCCCCACCCCAGGTGTGACGTTGTCATGCTCTTCGTTCCAATGCTGCACTCACCCACTGGATGCAACAATGGAGCACTTCAGTTGCAGCGTTGAAGGCCCCAACCCATCCAACATGTGACAGTGTCCCTGGCACCCAATCTCAGCAACAATGGTGACACCACCACCCTGAAGGGACACAACAATCCCCAACCTCCCCCCATTGTGCTGTAGGCTCTCCAATGATGGTCTTAGCTCCCTTCTTGATCCTGCCCCATCCCATCCCACCCTCTCCAGCCCCACCCCACACCTCAGCCCCGTCACCCAATCCTGACACCACACTGACCACAACACCTCAAATTCAGTGCCCCACACCTACCAATCCACTCACCCCAAGGGAGAAGAGGAAATCCTCAGCCTCACCAACCCCAGAAAGAGAGAAACCGATGCCTCTCCAGCCATTTGGAGGGAGAGAGCACACACCAAGGCAAGGAGAGATCAGGAGGTCTCTGAGGCAGAGAGAGCATGAGTAATCAGCGGGTGGAAATTTCATATCTGTGGGAAAGGAGCAGGGAGCTAGTGACTATTGTGAATGGTGTAAAAAGCAGCTAATGGTCAAATAGCCCTTGTACTCTATACATGAGAATTAAAAGACTTAATGGAAGGTGTTAAAGGGAACAACTGGAAAAATGAAAGGAGGGAAGAATGAGTGAAGGGACAGGCTGTGTCAGAAAGGTGCAGTTCCTGCAAAAGGTCAGGAGTGAGACTGACCTGGAGTTTGCTTCCTCCCTGTGTCTGGAGAATCAGGGTGCCAGTTCCCCACAGACAGGGAGCAGGGATAGCAGGAAGGGGTGCGAGGGAACTAGGACAAGTTCTGCCTCTCCATTGGAATTTACACAGAGCAGGAAGGAAACATTCAGAGCTCCGCTTCACTGAAGTTTACATTGACACCAAACAGACAGAAAAAAGCTGGATTGAAGATTGGCAGAAAACAGAAGATGCATGAAAGGGTCTTTCTGATTGGCATGCTGTGGGTGAGTGGAGTCCTGCAGGGTCTGTGCTGGGACCTTTTTACAATCTAGATCAATGACTTTGATGAGGGGAGTGAATATACAAAGATCAGAAAGTTTGTGAAGAGGACATTTACAAAGAGATATTGATAGGTAAAAGTGGGAAAAAAATTGGCAAATAGAGTATAATGTGGAAAAATGTGAAGTTGTTCTAAAGAACAGAGTATTGTTTAAATGAAGATAAACTGCAGAAAGCTGCAACACAAAGGGACTTGAGAATATTTGTGCACAAAACACAGGAAGCTAGCACACAGACACAGCAGGAAGGCCAGAGAATGTTGGCCCTTATTTCAAGGGGCTTGGAGTATAAGAGTGGGGAAGTCTTGTTGTAACTTTACAAAGTACTAATGAGATCACATCTGAAGAATTGAGAGCAATTTTGGTTACCTGATTTAAGGAAAGATATTATTTCATTGAAGGCAGTTCAGAGAAGTTTCACCAGGATGATCTTCAGTATGGAGAAATTGACTTATCCTTAACACCGGTGCCCTGCAAAACTGTGTCCTCAGTCCCTTAAAATCATGCGGCCAAAATTCACCCTAACTCCATTGTCAAGTTTGCTGATGACACCACCGTAGTGGGTCGGATCTCGCGGAACAAAAAACAAAGAAAGGTACAGCATAGGATCAGGCCCTTCGGCCCTCCAAGCCCATACCAATCAGGATGCCCTAACTAAACTAAAAAACCCATCTGCCCTTACTTGGTCCATATCCCTCCATTCCCTCCCTGTTCATGTACCCATCCTGTTGCTAATGTGCCTGCTTCCACCACCTCGTCTAGCAGCGTGTTCCAGGCACCCACCACTCTGTGTGAAAAACTTCTCCTGCACATCTCCCTTAAACTTCCCCCACACATCTTGAGTCTTGTAATTGACACTTCCACTCTGGGAAAAAGCCTCTGACTATCCACCCTGTCTGTGCCTATCATCATTTTGTAGACCTCTATCAGGTCTCCCCTCAGCTTCAGTCTTTCCAGTCAAAACAATCCTAGTTTATTCAACCTCTCTTCATATTGGTAGGGGAATTGAATTTAGGAGTTGCAGCGTCATGTTGCAACTGTACACAACTCTGGTGCAGCCGCACTTGGAGTATTGTGTGCAGTTCTGGTCCCCACATTACAGGAAGGATGTGGAGGCTTTGGAGAAGGTGCAGAGGAGGTTTACCAGGATGTTGCCTGGTATGGAGGGGAGGTCCTATGAGGAGAGGCTGAGGGATTTGGGGTTGTTTTCGCTGGAAAGAAGGTGGTTAAGAGGGGATCTTATTGAAAGATATAAGATGATTAGAGGTTTAGATAGGGTGGATAGTAATAGCCTTGTTCCTCTGATGGAGAAATCTAGCACGAGGGGGCATGGCTTTAAATTAAGGGGTGGTAGTTATAGGACGGATGTCATAAGAACATAAGAAATAGGAGCAGGAGTAGGCCATCTGGCCCTTCGAGCCCGCCCCGCCATTCAATAAGATCATGGCTGATCTGTCGTGGCTCAGTTCCACATTCCGGCCCTCTCCCCATAACCCTTAATCCCTTCTCTTATCAAAAACCCATCAACCCGCTTCTTGAAAATATTCAGCGAGGCAGCCTCCACCACTTCAACGGGTAGAGAATTCCAGAGATTCACCACCCTTTGAGTGAAGAAGTTCCTCCTCAACTCCGTTCTAAAATGCCCCCCCTTTATCTTGAGGCTGTGCCCCCTAGTTCTACTGTCTTTTTTGAGCGGGAAGAGTCTCTCCACCTCTATCCTATCCATCCCATTCATCATCTTATACGTCTCAATGAGATCTCCCCTCATTATTCTAAACTCCAACGAGTACAAGCCTAGTTCATTCAGCCTCTCCTCATAGCTCAACCCCCTCAACTCCGGTATCAGCCTAGTAAACCTCCTCTGCACTCCCTCCAAGGCCAAAATATCTTTGCGCAGGTGCGGCGCCCAAAACTGCACACAGTACGCCAGCTGCGGCCTCACCAATGCCCTATACAGCTGCAGCAAGACCTCCCTACTTTTATATTCAATCCCCTTCGCTATGAAGGCCAGCATCCCATTCGCCTTCCTGACCACCTGCTGCACCTGCAAGCTGGGATTTTGCGACTCATGCACAAGGACCCCGAGGTCCCTCTGCACCGTCGCCTGCTGCAGTTTTTCGCCATGTAAGTAATAGTCCTTCCTACCATTCTTCCTTCCAAAGTGGACCACCTCACACTTGCCAACATTAAATTCCATTTGCCATTTCCTGGCCCATTCGCCCAGCCTATCTAGATCCTTCTGCAGGTTCTTTACCCAGAGGGTGGTGAGGGATTGGAATGCCCTGCCTGCTGCAGTTGTAAATGCGCCTAGTTTGGGGGCGTTTAAGAGATCCGTGGATAGGTTTATGGACGAAAAGGGATTGGTTTAGGTTAGTGGGTCATTGTTTTTGTAACTGGTCGGCGCAACATCGTGGGCCGAAGGGCCTGTTCTGCGCTGTAATGTTCTATGTTAACACCCTCGAGGCCAGGCAGCATCCTGGTGAACCTTCTTTGCACTCTCTCCAAAACTTCCACATCCTTCTGGTAGTGTGACGATCAGAGCTGCCCGCAATATTCCAAATGCAGCCTAACCAAGGTTTTATATAGCTGGAACATGATTTCCCAACTGGTGTACTCAATGTCCGGGTGATGAAGGCAAGCATGCTGTATGCCTTCTTAATCACCTTGGCCACTTGTGTTGCCACTTTTAGGGAACTGTGGACCTGCACACCCAGGTCCCCCTGTACGTTAATGTTCCTAAGGGTTCTGCCATTTACTGTATAATTCACACCTAAATTTACTCGTCCAAAATGCACCATCTTGTATTTGGCCGGGTTAAACTCCATCTGCCACGTCTAAGCACAAGTCTCCAATCTATCTATATCCTGTTGTGTCCTCTGACAATCCACGGCACTATCTGTAACTCGTGTCTTCCGCAACCTTACTAATCAGGCCACCCACATTTTCCTCCAGATCATTTATGTATACTACAAACAACAAAGGTCCCAGCACTAGCTACAGATCTCCATTCTGAAAAAACACTCTTCCATCACTATTCTCCGCAGAAACACAAACAGATCAGCCATGTAATATTGAATTGTGGAGCAGACTCGAGGGGCCGAATGGTCTACTTCTGTGCCAACTTTGCATATTCATAGATATAGGACAGGGTTAGATACAGTGTAAAGCTCCCTCTACACTGTCCTCATCAAACACTCCCATGATACGTACAGCACGGGGTTAGATACAGAGTAAAGCTAAGGTATGGTGATCTTGTCCAAGTTTCAGGAGTGAACACAAACTGATAATGATAGAGTGGAACAAGGCAGAAACTTCCTGGCACAGCCCTGGGCAAACACTGGTAGGAATGAACTGTGGGCTGAGGAAGAATGTTATCAGACTGATAACAGGAACAAACAGCGTTAATCACCCGAGATCAGTCAGGTACAGAGGCTCCTGACTAGCAGTCTAATCACCCCATGAAATAAACAGAAATATACTTGAAAAATAGAGCGAGGAGGCGGCAGCACATGTAGCCATGCGTCTGTGTGCTGAATGGAATGGGACATTTAGCCAGCTAACAGCTGCCTATGGGCAGAGTAAGACATCACCAGGGCCAAGATCCCTCCACACCATACTGCATTCCCATACCCAAGCTTTGTTTCTGCAAAGTCCCAAGCTGGCATGATGGGTGATTGTAAAACTGATAGATAGTTTTATAATCTAACCGGTTTCACTTCCCTTTCAGGAAAGGTTATCACGTGAACACCATCCTGCTGCTGAAGCCATCTCCCTGGGCCTGTGTTCAACCCTGGAACACCCAAATAACAAGGACACCTATATCAGACTCCTATTTACTGACTACAGCTCAGTCTTCAACAGCATTATTCCTACAAAACTCATCTCCAAATTCCGTGGCCAAGGCCTCAGCTCCTCCCTCTGCGACTGGATCCTGAACTTCCTAACTCACAGACTACATCAGTAAGGATAGGCAACACCGCCTCCTCCACGATCATCCTCAACACCGGTGCTCCACAAAGCTGTGTTCTCAGCCCTTTACTATTCTCCTTATCTATATAAATGGTAAATAGCTGAGGCCCCAGCACCGACCCCTGGGGCACTCCACTCATCACCATCTGCCAATCCAAATAGCACCCATTGACCCCCACTCTCTGCCTCCTATTTGACAACCAATCCTCTATCCACGCTAACACCCTACCCCCAACTCCATGTCCCCTGACCTTCTGCAATAACCTCTTGTGAGGTACCTTGTCAAATGCCTTCTGAAAATCAAGAAAGACCACATCCACCGGCTCTCCTCTATCCACCGCCCTAGACACATCCTCATCGAACTCCAATAAATTCGTCAGACACGACTTCCCCTTAACGAAACCGTGCTGCGTCTGCTCTATCAAGCAATTCCCCTCAAGATGCCTCGTTATTTCCTCCTTGATGACGGATTCTAACATTTTACCTACAACAGACGTTAAACTAACCGGCCTATAATTCCCCGCCATTTGCCTGCCACCCTTCTTAAACAGCAGCGTAACATTTGCCGCTTTCAAATCTTCCGGCACTTCCCCGGAATCCAGCGACGTTTGGAAAATAACCACCAAGGCATCCACTATCACCTCCGCCATTTCTTTCAGAACCCTCGGCTGCATTCCATCCGGTCCTGGGGACTTGTCCACAATCAGTCCCACCAGTCTGTCGAGCACCGCCTCTCTAGTAACAATAATGTCATTGAGACCCTCCGGTCCTACCACCTTTCCATCTCCTCCGTGAAGACCAAAACAAAAAAGTTATTCAAGACCTCAGCCATTTCCCCATCCCCTACCACCAAGTCCCCCCTCTCATCCTCTAAGGGTCCAACGTTCACCCTAGCCAGCCTCTTCCTTTTTATATATTTATAAAAACTCTTGCTATCCTTTTTTATATTAAGCGTTAGCCCAGCTTCATAGTTTCTCCTACCCTTCTTTATCAACTTCTTTGTCAATCTTTGTTGACATTTAAACCTCTCCCAATCCTCTTCCCGCCCACTACTCTTAGCTACTCTAAATGCCTCTGCTTTTAATTTAACACTTTCAGCTATTTACCATTTATATAGATGATCTGGAGGAGAGAACTGATTGTATGGTGTCGAAATTTGCTGATGACACCAAGATTGGTGGAACGGCAAATTGCGCGGAGGGTGTGGAGAGTCTGCAGAAGGATCTAGATAGGTTGGGCGAATGGGCCAGGAAATGGCAAATGGAATTTAATGTTGGCAAGTGTGAAATTGTCCTCTTTGGTAGGAATAATGGTAGGAAGGATTATTACTTACGTGGCGAAAAACTGCAGCAGGTGACGGTGCAGAGGGACCTCGGTGTCCTTGTGCATGAGTCGCAAAAACCCAGCCTGCAGGTGCAGCAGGTAGTCAGGAAGGGAGGGGGATTGAATATAAAAGTAGGGAGGTCTTGCTGCGGCTGTATAGGGCATTGGTGAGGCCGCAGCTGGAGTACTGTGTGCAGTTTTGGTCACTGCACTTATGCAAGGATATTTTGGCCTTGGAGGGAGTGCAGAGGAGGTTTACCAGACTGGTACCGGAGTTGAGGGGGTTGAAGTATGAGGAAAGGCTGAATAAACTAGGCTTGTACTCGTTAGAGTTTAGAAGAATGAGGGGAGATCTCATTGAGACATATAAGATGATGAATGGGATGGATAGGATAGAGGTGGAGAGACTCTTCCTGCTCAGAAAGGACAGTAGGACTAGGGGGCACAGCCTAAAGATAAAGGGGGGGGGGTTTAGAACGGAATTGAGGACCAACTTCTTCACTCAAAGGGTGGTGAATCTCTGGAATTCTCTGCCCGTTGAGATGGTGGAGGCTGCCTCGCTAAATATTTTTAAGACAAGGGTTGATGGGTTTTTGATAAGAGAGGGGATTAAGGGTTATGGGGAGAGGGCGGGAATGTGGAACTGAGCCACGACAGATCAGCCATGATCTTATTGAATGGCGGGGCAGGCTCGAAGGGCTAGATGGCCCACTCCTGCTCCTATTTCTTATGTTCTTATACATCTATGACTGTGTGGCCAAATTCCCCTCCAATTCAATTTTCAAATTTGCTGATGACACCACTGTAGTGGGTCGGATCTCGGACAATGACGAGACAGAGTATAGGAATGAGACAGAGAATTTGGTGAACTGGTGCGGCAACAATAATCTCTCCTTCAATGTCAACAAAATGAAGGAGATTGTCAACGACTTCAGGAAGCGTAAAGGAGAATGCCCCTACCTACATCAATGAGGATGAAGTAGAAATGTTGAGAGCTTCAAGTTTTTACATTTCCAGCTCACCAACAGCCTGTCCTGGTCCCCTCCCCCATGCCAACACTACAGTTAAGAAAGCTTACCAATGTTTTTATTTTCTCAGAAAATGTCAGCTAAATTCTCACCAACTTTTAAAGATGCGCCATAGAAAGCATTCTTTCTGATTATATCACAGCTTGGTATGGCTCCTGCTCTGCCCAAGACCGCAAGAAACTACAGAAGGTCATGAACGTCGACCAATTTATCATCCCAACCAGCCTCCCATCCATTGAGTCTGTCTACACTTCCTGCTGCCTTGGCAAAGCAGCCAGAATAATTAAGGATCCCACTCAACCCAGACATTCTCTCTTCCACCTTCTCCCTTCAACCTTCTCCCTTCAAAAACAAAGACACAAAAGTCTGAGGTTATGTTCTCCACGACACTTCCTGAAGTTAATGACTATCTCCCTAATTTTGTTGATATTGAGTGAGAGATTATTGTCACTGCACCAGTTCACCAGATTCTCTATCTCATTGCTGTACTCTGTCTCATCATTGTTTGAGGGCACAGTCTCAAGATAAGGGGAGGGGGTGGCGGGCAGTTTAGATCGGAGTTGAGGAGGAACTTCTTCACTCAAAGGGTGGTGAATCTCTGGAATTCTCTGCCCGTTGAAGTGGTTGAGGCTACCTCGCTAAATATATTTAAGACGCAGGTAGATAGGTTTTTGGTAGGCAAGGGGATTAAGGGTTATGGGGAGAAAGCGGGAAAGTGGATCTGATCCACTTCAGATCAGCCATGATCTTGTTGAATGGCGGAGCAGGCTCAAAGGGCTAGATGGCCTACTCCTGCTCCTATTTCTTATGTTCTTATGAGATCCGACCCACTATGGTGGGTCCCGCCAAGAACTTCTCATGCTCTCTCCAAGCCCTCCTAAGTCCTTTTTTTAACTCATTCCTTGCTACCTTGCAACCCTCAAGCGATCCAACTGAACTTTGTTTTCTCATCCTTACATACGCTTCCTTTTTCCTCTTGATAAGACATTCAACCTCTTTTCTGAAAGATGGTTTCTTCACTTGGGCATTCCCTCCCTGCCTGCTAGGGACATACCTATCAAGGACACGCAGTATTTGTTCCTTGAACAAGCACCACTTTTCATTTGTGCCCATATCTGAGTTTCTGTTGCCATCTTACGCTCCCTAATTTTAGCCTAATCGCATCATAATTACCCCGCCCCAATTATTAACCTTGCCCTCTCCCATAATAACAAGGTGACCGATCCTTTCCTATTTCTAACTTCAGCCCATATTAACTCAGTAGGCAGATAGGAGTTTTGTATAGGCCCCAAATAGTAATAGAGATATGGAGGAGGAAATGGCAGAGCAGATTATGGATAGGTGTGGAGGTCACAGGGTAGTTATCATGGGTGATTTTAACTTTCCAAATATTGATTGGAACCTTTATAGGTCGAATAGTTTGGATGGGGCACTTTTTGTACAGTGTGTGCAGGAGGGTTTCCTGACACAATATGTGGATAAGCCGACAAGAGGTGGGGCCACATTGGACTTGGTCCTGGGTAATGAACCGGGCTAAGTGTTAGATTTGTTTGTGGGGGAGCACTTTGGAGATAGTGACCACAATTCAATGTCCATCATTATTGCAATGGAGAGGGTCACACGGCAGGGCAAGGTTTATAATTGGAGCAGGGGTAATTATGATGTGATTAGGCAAGAATTAAGGAGCATAAGATGGGAACAGAAACTGTCAGGTACGGGCACAAATGAAAAGTGGAGCTTTTTCAAGGAACAAATACTGCGTGTCCTTGATAGGTACGTTCCTGGCAGGCAGGGAGGAAATGGCCGAGTGAGGGAACCATGGTTCACAAAGGAGGTTGAATGTCTTGTTAAGAGGAAAAAGGAAGCGTATGTAAGGAGAAAACAAGGCTCAGTTGGGTCGCTTGAGGGTTACAAGGTAGCTAGGAATGAGCTAAAGAAAGGACTTAGGAAAGCTAGGAGGGGACATGAAAAGTCCTTGGCAGGTAGGATAAAGGAAAACCCCAAGGCTTTTTATTCTTATATGAGAAATAAAAGAATGACCAGAGTGAGGTTAGGGCTGGTCAAGGATAGTGGTGGGAACTTGTGCAAGGGGTCAGAATAAATAGGTGAGGCGTTGAATGAATACTTTTCTTCAGTGTTCACCAAGGAGAGGGACCATGTTTTTCAGGATGAGTGCGTGATACAAGCTGATAGGATGGAAGAGGTAGATGTTCTGAGGGAAGATGTATTAGCAATTTTGAAAAACTCGAGGCCAAGTCCCCTGGGCCAGATGGGAGACATCCTAGGATTCTTTGGGAAGCAAGGAATGAGATTGCAGAGCCTTTGACTTTGATGTTTGAGTCCTCACTGTCCAAGAGGCTAGTGCCAGAGGACTGGAGAGTGGCAAATGTTGTTCCGCTGTTCAAGAAAGGAAATAGAAACGACCCCGGTAGTTATAGGTCTTACTTTGGTTGTCAGTAAGTTAATGGAAAAGGTCCTGAGGATTAGGATTTATGACCATTTGGAAAGATGCAGCTTAATGGAATCGGCTGCCATCAGTGGTGGTGGAGGCAAACTCGCTGGGGTCCTTTAAAAGACTTCTGGATGAGTATATGGGGTTTAATGGGATTGGGGGTTATAGATAGGTCTATAGATTGGTAGGTGTTGATGAGATCGGTGCAACTCGTGGGCCGAAGGGCCTGTTTGTGCTGTAGTGTTCTATGTTAATCCAAGATAGTCAGCACGGATTTGTGAAGGATAAGTCTTGCCTCACAAATTAGATTGAATTCTTTGAGGAGGTAACTAAGTGTGTAGGTGTTGTCAGACTTTTTCTATGGGACAGCCAGTTACTAATCCAATCGGCCAAATTTCCCTCAATCCCACACCTCCTTACTTTCTTCATGAGCCTACCATGGGAAACTTACCAAACGCCTTACTAAAATCTATGTATACATAAGAACATAAGAAATAGGAGCAGGAGTAGCCCTTCGAGCCTGCCCTGCCATTCAATAAGATCATGGCTGATCTGTCGCTGCTCAGTTCCACTTTCCCGCTTTCTCCCCATAACCCTTAATCTCCTCTCTCATCAAAAACCCATCAACCCGCGTCTTAAAAATATTTAGTGAGGCAGCACTGCCTCCATTCACCTGACGAAGAGGCAGTCCCCTTGAAAACTTGTGAGTATTATCAAATAAATCGGTTGGACTAAAACCTGGCGTTGTCAGACTTTTTACTGTGTTTACGCCAGTCCAACACCGGCATTCCCACATCATGTCCCATAGAAGACAGAGGGTAGTGGTGGATGGAAAATTTTCAGATTGGAGACCAGTTACCAGCTATGTACCACAGGGATCAGTGCTGGGTCCTCTGCTATTTGTGATTTTTATCAATGACTTGGAAGAGGGGGCTGAAGGGTGGGTTAGTAAATTTGCTGATGACACCAAGATTGGTGGAGTAGTGGATGAGGTGGAGGGCTCTTGCAGGCTGCAAAGAGACATTGATAGGATGCAGAGCTGGGCCGAAATGTGGTAGATGGAGTTTGACCCTGATAAGTGCGAGGTGATTCATTTTGGTAGGACAAATTTGAATGTGGATTAGAGGGTCAACGGCAGGGTTCTGAGGAATGTGGAGGAACAGAGAGACCTTGGGGTTCATATCCACAGATCTCTGAAGGTTGCCATTCAAGTGGATAGAGCCATGAAGAAGGCCTGTAATGTGTTAGCGTTTATTAACAGGAGGTTTGAGTTTAAGAGCCATAGCATTATGCTGCAACCATACAGGACCTTGGTGAGACCACATTTGGAATATTGTGCGCAGTTCTGGTCACCTCACAATAAGGAGGATGTGGAAGCATTGGAGAGAGTGCAGCAGAGATTTACCCGGATGTTGCCTGGTTTGGAGAGTAGGTCTTATGAGGGTAGGTTACATAAGGTTGAGGGAGCTGGGGCTTTTCTTCTTAGAACGGAGGAGGATGTGAGGCGACTTAATAGAGGTTTATAAGATGATGAGGGGGATAGATAGAGTGGACGTTCAGAAACTATTTGCTTGGGTGGATGTAGCAGTTACTAGGGGGCATGACCATAAGGTTCATGGTGAGAGATATAGGAGGGATGTCTGAGGTAGATTCTTTATTCAGAGAGTGGTTGGGGTGTGGAATGGGCTGCCTGCTGTGATAGTGGAGTCGGGCATTTTAGGAATTTTCAAGCAGTTATTGGATCGGCACATGGAGTACACCAGTACAATAGGGAGTGCGATAGATTGATCTTGGTTCGGACAAAGCTTGGCACAACATCAAGGGCTGAAGGGTCTGTACTGTGCTGTATTGTTCTACATTCTATGTATGTACAATCCAACTTAAGAACAGCTTCTTCCCTGTTGCTGTCAGACCTTTGAATGGACTCAATTAATGGTAGGGCATTGCGGACAGTTACAGGACAAAGAGATCTAGGGGTGCATGTTCATAGCTCCTTGGAAGTGGAGTCACAGGTGGACAGAGTGGTGAAGAAGGCATTCGGCAAGCTTGGTTTCATTGGTCAGAACATTGAATACAGGAGTTGGGACGTCTTGTTGAAGTTGTACAAGACATTCATAGGGTCACACTTGGAATACTGTGTATAGTTCCGGTCACCCTACAAAGGATATTATTAAACTAGAAAGAATGCAGAAAAGAGTGCTACTGGGACTTGATGGATTGAGTTATAAGGAGAGGCTCAATAGACTGGAACTTTTTTCTCTGCAGCGTAGGAGGCTGAAAGGTGACCTCATAGAGGTCGATAAAATAATGAGGGGCATTGACAAGGTAGGTAGTCAATATCTTTTCCCAAAGGTAGGGGAGTCAAAAACTAATGGGCATAGCTTTAAGGTGAGAGGGGAGAGATACAAAAAGATCCAGAGGGGCACTTTTTTCACACAGAGGGTGCTGAGTGTCTGGAACAAGCTGCCAGAGATAGTTGGAGAGGCAGATACGATTTTACCTTTTAAAAAGCATTTAGGTAGTTAAGATGGATATAGTTGGATGTGGGCCAAATATGGGATTAGCTTAGGAGTTTTAAACAAAAAAGGGTGGCATGGACAAGCTGGGCTGAAGGGCCTGTTTCCATGCTGTAAACCGCTATGACTTACCTCTCATTAAGCTGAGCTTTCTCTGCACCCTAGCTATGACTGTAACACTACATTCTGCACTCTCTCCTTTCATTCTCTATGAACAGTATGCTTTGTAGAGCACATAAGAAATAATACTTTTCACTCAATGTTAATACATGTGACAATATCAAACCAAATCAAACCCCTTCTCCCCCTCCATGTTCTCCCCCCACCCCCAATTTCCAGTGAATAGTGCAAACTGGATCATTGTTCCCATTTAAGGCAGAGTTAAGACATATTTCTGATCTATAAAAAAATGGGGACGGGGTTTGGAAACATGCAGGAAGGTGGAATTGTGGCCATAATCAGATCAGCAATTATACCATTGCTTGGTAAAGTAAGGTCAAAGGACTGAATGGTCTTCTCCTGCTCCTATTTCATCAGATCTCCCAGCACCTTTATCCCATGAATGAAACTGAAGAGAAGTTGGAACGTACCAATATCATCAGGGGAGCTCCAGGAAGCACTACCTTGGGACAGGCTCGTCCAACTCGAGTCCTCATCACTTGCAGCTGTATTCCTCATTCCAAAGAACAGACAGGAGGTTTTCCGATGTTCACTGGGAGCCTCTATCGGGTCGGTTAGTCTGGATTTTGCAGCATCTTCCACTGACGGTTCTCCATCCACCACCGAGCTTGGCTGGATGTCAGGCGGCAGAGCAGCTGAGTGAGACTCACAGTTCTCAAAGTCTCCCTGATCCAACTGGATTACCAAAGGCTGTCCTTTGTCAGAATTACCACCACACGCATCAAGAGAAAGCTCTAAGCCCATGTAGTAACTGAGAAAGCCTTTACTCTGGGTGGGAGCCTGGCTCACTGTTTGATCCTTATCTCCTGATTCTGGCTCTTCCTTGTTTGCTGAACTCTCAGTCTCTCCCATCTTTGAGGTAATGTTCCGATTCTGGTCCTTCCTCTCATTCTCCGCTGCCTTGCGCATCTGGTTCCTCCCGTCTTTTAGCCACTTGCTATTGGCTGTTTCATCAGCCAGTCCCATAGCAGCTTGAAGATCAGTGGAAGCATAAACCTTACGCCCCTTGGGTGGTGTTGATTTCTTGATGTCGGCATTAAGCAGCTCATTGTGTGAGGAGCGCAGGTTGAGAGTCAGTGTTGGGGTCACACAGCTTGTGACGTTCACCAGGCCTGGCTGGTTACTGACAGAGCTTGACATGATGCCTCTATCACTCTGAAATTAAACAGAGGGGACAGTTAAACAGCTGCTACAAACACCATTCCATAAACTTTCACAGAAGGCCATATCACTATCATACTTGTGATATTTCTCTGACAATGGTCAGTCCTTAGTTCCAGTTTCCCAACGACTGCAGCGGGATCCCCCCAAACCCCATCAACAAACCTAAACACAGAATCACCCAAAAACAGTCATGCAGCATTGCAGATTACAGTTTCAGACAGCCCTGAGGGATAGGCTAGACAATTAATCCAGAAATTCAATGTTCTGGGGACGTGGGTTCGAATCCCACCATGGCAAATGGGGATGAATTCAATAAAAACATTTCAAATTAAGAATTTATTGATGACCGTGAAACCCTTGTCGATTGTCAGAAAAACCCATCTGGTTCAATAATGTCCTTTAGGGAAGGAAATCTGCCAGCCTTACCCAGTCTGGCCTACATGTGACTCCAAAGCCACAGCAATGTGGTTGATTCTCAACTGCCCTCAGGCAACTAAGAATGAACAATAAATGGCTGACCAGCCAGCGACATCTATGTCCCATAAATAAATAAAACAAAATACAGGCTAGACCGTTTAGGACTGAGATGATGAGACATTTCTTCACCCAGAGATTGGTCAAGCTGTGTCGTTCACTACCACAGAGAGAAGTTGAGACCAAAACATTATACGTTTTCAAGAGCAATTAGATAGAGTTCTTGGGGCGAAGAGGATCAAAGGACATGGGGGGGGGGGTGGAAAATGGGATCAGGGTACTGAGTTGGATGATCAACCATAATGAATGGCAGAGCAGGCTCAGAGGGCCAAATGGCCTCTTCCAGCTCCTATTTTCTACATTTTCAATGAAACACAGTACAGGGCAGAGTGAGGTACAATCCTTGCTGAGTTGGGGAAGGGTGAACTGGCCTTACCGGATGGGGGTGATAGAAACAGACTCACAGTTGATCAGTTGTGCAGTTCCGAGAAAATGCCTCCAGTGCCCGGGACAATGAAACCATTCATCCAATTGCTATTTGTCAAAGATTTACAGCATGGAAACAGGCCCTTCAGCCCAACTTGTCCATCTGCCCTTTTTTTTAAACACCTAAGCTAGTCCCTATTGCCCGTGTTTGGCCCATTTCTCTCTAAACCCATCATATCAACTGTCTAAACACTTTTTTAAAAGACAAAATTGTACCCACCTCTACTACTACCTCTGGCAGCTTGTTCCAGACACTCACCACCCTGTGTGTGAAAAATTTGCCCCTCTGGACACTTTGCATATCTCCTCTCTCACCTTAAACATATGCCCTCTAATTTTAGACTCCCCTACCTTTGGGAAAAGATATTGACTATCTAGCTGACCTGTGGACCTCATTATTTTATAGACCTCTACAAGTTCGCCCCTCAACCTCCTACGTTCCAGAGAAAAAAGTCCCAGTCTTTCCAGTCTCCCCTTATAACTCAAGTCCTGGGAGCATCCTAGTAAATCTTTTCTGCACTCTTTCTAGTTTAATGATATCCTTTCTATAATAGGGTGACCAGAACTGTACACTGTAATCCAAGTGTGACCTTACCAATGTCTCGTACAACTTCAATAAGACGTCCCAACTCCTGTATTCAATGTTCTGAACAATGAAACCAAGAACGCTAAATGCCTTCTTCACCAATCTGTCCACCTGTGCCTTCACATTCAAGGAGCTATGAACATGTACCCCTAAATCTCTTTGTTCTATAACTCTCCCCAACACCCTACCATTAACTGAGTAAGTCCTGCCCTGGTTCAATCTACCAAAATGCATTCATCTAAATTGAACTCCATCTGCCATTCAAACCAGCCTCCCATCAATTGACTCTGTCTACACTTCCCGCTGTCTCGGCAAAGCGGCCAGCATAATTAAGAACCCACACACCCAGGACATTCTCTCTTCCACTTCTTCCTTTGTCCTTTGGGAAAAAGATACAAAAGTCTGAGGTCCCATATCAACCAACTCAGGACAGCTTCTTCCCTGCTGCTGTCAGACTCTTGAATGGAGTTACCTTGCATTAAGTTGATCTTTCTCCTAGCTATGACTGTAACTCTCTTATTTCCATCTCTATGAAAGGTATGTTTTGTCTCTGTAATGCACAAGAAACAATACTTTTGACTATATTAATACATGTGACAATAAATCAAATCAAATAATACTCTTCAGCCCACTTGCCCAATTGGTCAAGGTCCCATTACAATCCGAGATTACTTTCTTCACTATCCACTATGCCACCAATCTTGGTGTCATCTGCAAACTTATTAACCATGTCTCCTATATTCTCATCCAAATCATTAATATGAATGACAAATAACAGTAGGCCCAGCACCGATCCCCGAGGCACAGCGCTGGTCACAGGTCTCCAATTTGAAAAACAACTCTCTACAACTACCCTCTCTCTGGCTTCTGTCATCAAACCAATTTTGTATCCATTTAGCTACCTCACTCTGGATCCCAGGAGATTTAACCTTATGCAACAACCTACCTTGTGAAAGGCCTTGCTAAAGTCCATGTAGACAATATCAACTGTAAATTAATTGCCAGGTCAGCATTTACTGACAAATAACAGTAAGTGCATCTTCCAGATGTTAGAATCCCTACAGTGAAGAAGGATGCCATTCTGCCCATCAAGCCTGCACCGACAACAATCCCAGCCAGGCCCTACACCCATGACCCCAAAAATTTACCCAATTAATCTCCTGACACTAAGGGGCAATTTAGCATAGCCAATCAATCTAACCTGCACATCTCTACACAGTTCAGAGCTGTGCAGAATTCCAGGAAATGTCAAGAGTGCCTTATTCTTTTACAACAAGAGAGCAGCTATCAACACCCAGAGATATTTACAAACAGCAAGATCCTGCAAACTGGAAGAGTGGGGAATGGGGGAATGTCAGGGGTGCTGGCTGAGAGGGCAATATTGGTGAAGATACTTTCAACATCTAGCACAAAATCAGGCAGGCCCTGGGATTAATATTTCCTCTAAAAGACAGTACTTCAACAGTGCGGCACTCCCTCAGCGCTGACCCTCCGACAGTGCGGCGCTCCCTCAGCGCTGACCCTCCGACAGTGCGGCGCTCCCTCAGCGCTGACCCTCCGACAGTGCGGCACTCCCTCAGCGCTGACCCTCCGACAGTGCGGCGCTCCCTCAGCGCTGACCCTCCGACAGTGCGGCGCTCCCTCAGCACTGACCCTCCGACAGTGCGGCGCTCCCTCAGCACTGACCCTCCGACAGTGGGGCACTCCCTCAGCACCGACCCTCCGACAGTGGGGCACTCCCTCAGCACGACCCTCCGACAGTGTGGCACTCCCTCACTCCTGTTCCTATCTTGGGAGTCTTTGATAGGGACAGTTCAGAGGGAGTTTTACTCTTTCTAACCCCACGTTGTACCTGAAATGACAGCCATTGCTGACCAATGGCACCTGGTCAGATTATCTGTTTCCATATGAGACATTCACCCAAGGCTTGCGTGCACCCCATTGTAGATGCAATCAATCCCCCCCCACCCCGCCCCCAAATGTCCAAACCTGTGTTTATCACTGAAAAACCAGTTGACCAACTGGTCATTTGTCTCTGGCCTGGTTGTGTGATCCTGCTGTGCCTGAAATAGTTTCCATGCGCTTTCATCATAACAACTACACTAAAATTAAACACCCAGGATGTGAAATTTGTTTTTTAAATACATCTTGCTTTCCTGCTGCCATTTAGCTTTATTCTCTGCTCTTCAGCACACGGAAACCCAGAAAACGCAACAATTAGACTTCAGTCAGAGGCTGCATTTGCCAATATAGTCACATCACCGACACCACTCAGGCATCTGCCAGCCTCTCATGCACAGCTACATCAAGATCAACAGCAAGCATCCCAAACACAGACCTGGCCTTTGCCTTCTGTACTCCAGCGCTGACCCCCTTGCTCCATCTCTTGGGCTCGGGCCTCTCATATCAGCCCCGGGGTTGGCTGCAGACAGTAAACTCCAGACTTGGCCACATAAACACATCCTCAGACACCCCATTCCTCCTGCTCACAGGCTGTGTGCTGTCTGCACCTGCTCTGTCAGCTCGGCTTATTTTGGTGTTCTTACAGAATGTTTGCTCACTGCGACACTCACACCTTCTGTGATAAAGTACAGCGAAAAACCATCCCCCTCCCACGCTGCATTCCCACAGCCCCTCCCTATTTAACCCAGCTTCTCTGTCTCATTAAACCTGTCCACATCTGCCCCAACATCCCCTCCCCATTTCCATCTCATGCCTGCACCACTGCAACCGTCCTCCCAATCTACCCTACCCACTGCCTCACCCCCACCCCCACTGCTTCACCCCACCCTTGCCTGTCCAACCCTCTCCCTGGAAATCCCTCTCCTCCTCCCCAATTATACCCCTCCGTCTTCCCCCCCCCTTCACTCTATCCTATCTGCCTCCGCATCGACCCCCAATCATTCACCCCCTCCGCATCAACCCCAATCATTCACCCCCTCCGCGTCGCTCCCCAATGATTCACCCCCTCCGCGTCGCTCCCCCAATGATTCACCCCCTCCGCGTCGCTCCCCCCAATCATTCACCCCCTCCGCGTCGCTCCCCCAATCATTCACCCCCTCCGCATCAACCCTACCCAATCATTCACCCCCCTCCGCATCGCTCCCCCAATCATTCACCCCCTCCGCGTCGCTCCCCCAATCATTCACCCCCTCCGCGTCGCTCCCCCAATGATTCACCCCCTCCGCGTCGCTCCCCCAGTGATTCACCCCCTCCGCGTCGCTCCCCCAATGATTCACCCCCCTCCGCGTCGCTCTCCCAATCATTCACCCCCTCCGCGTCGCTCCCCCAATCATTCACCCCCTCCGCGTCGCTCTCCCAATCATTCACCCCCTCCGCGTCGCTTCCCCAATGATTCACCCCCTCCGCATCACTCCCCCAGTGATTCACCCCCTCCGCGTCGCTCCCCCAGTGATTCACCCCCCCCACATCACTCCCCCGATGATTCACCCCCTCCGCATCGCTCCCCCAATGATTCACCCCCTCCGCGTCGCTTCCCCAATGATTCACCCCCTCCGCGTCGCTCCCCCAATGATTCACCCCCTCCGCGTCGCTCCCCCAATGATTCACCCCCTCCGCGTCGCTTCCCCAATGATTCACCCCCTCCGCGTCGCTCCCCCAATCATTCACCCCCTCCGCGTCGCTCCCCCAATCATTCACCCCCTCCGCGTCGCTCCCCCAATGATTCACCCCCTCCGCATCGCTCCCCCAATGATTCACCCCCTCCGCGTCACTCCCCCAATCATTCACCCCCCTCCGCGTCGCTCCCCAATGATTCACCCCCTCCGCGTCGCTCCCCCCAATCATTCACCCCCCTCCGCGTCGCTCCCCAATCATTCACCCCCTCCGCGTCGCTCCCCCAATGATTCACCCCCTCCGCATCGCTCCCCCAATCATTCACCCCCTCCGCGTCGCTCCCCCAATCATTCACCCCCTCCGCGTCGCTCCCCCAGTGATTCACCCCCCTCCGCATCACTCTCCCGATGATTCACCCCCTCCACATCACTCTCCCAATGATTCACTCCCTCCATATCACTCTCCCAATGATTCACCCCCTCCGCGTCGCTCTCCCGATGATTCACCCCCTCCGCGTCGCTCTCCCGATGATTCACCCCCTCCACATCACTCTCCCAATGATTCACTCCCTCCGCATCACTCTCCCAATGATTCACTCCCTCCACATCACTCTCCCCGATGATTCACTCCCTCCACATCACTCTCCCAATGATTCACTCCCTCCGCATCACTCTCCCAATGATTCACTCCCTCCACATCACTCTCCCCGATGATTCACTCCCTCCACATCACTCCCCCAATGATTCACTCCCTCCGCATCACTCTCCCAATGATTCACTCCCTCCGCATCACTCTCCCAATGATTCACTCCCTCCACATCACTCTCCCAATGATTCACCCCCTCCGCATCACTCTCCCAATGATTCACTCCCTCCACATCACTCTCCCGATGATTCACTCCCTCCACATCACTCCCCCAATGATTCACCCCCCTCCACATCACTCTCCCGATGATTCACTCCCTCCGCATCACTCCCCCAATGATTTATCCTGTCACATCGACCCCCAATGATTTACCCCCCCTTTCATCAATCCCCAATGATTTACCCCCTCCACATCTATCACCCCTCAATCTACTATTTTTCCCTCTGTCTACATCAACCCCTCCACATCCAGCACACTGTCATTTTTATAAATGACCTAGATGAGGGTGTAGAAGGATGGATTAGTAAATTTGCTGACGACACCAAAGTTGGAGGAGTTGTAGACAGTGAGGATGGATGTTACAGTTTGCAGAGGGACATAGATAAGCTGCAGAGCTGGGCCGAGAGG
The DNA here is from genome assembly GCA_037974335.1 of Prionace glauca. Classification (NCBI taxonomy): domain Eukaryota; kingdom Metazoa; phylum Chordata; class Chondrichthyes; order Carcharhiniformes; family Carcharhinidae; genus Prionace; species Prionace glauca. Next base: position 117,312,013 of record CM075730.1, on the reverse strand, counting down.
TGGCAAATGGAGTTTAATACGGAAAAGTGTGAGGTGATTCACTTTGCTAAGAGTAACAGAGTACAGAATATAGGGTTAATGGAAGGAGTCTTAGTAGTGTTGACGAGCAGAGAGAGATCTGAGGGCACATATGCATAGCTCCCTGAAAGTTGGCACCCAGGTTGAGAAGGTTGTTAAGAAGGCGTACGGTGTGTTAGCTTTTATTGGTAGAGGGATTGAATTTCGGAGCCGTGAGGTCATGTTACAACTGTGGAAAACTCTGGTGTGGCCGCACTTGGAGTATTGTGTACAGTTTGGTCACTGCATTATAAGAAAGATGTGGAGGCATTGGAAAGGGTGCAGAGGAGGTTTACCAGGATGTTGCCTGGTATGGTGGGAAGGTCTTATGAGGAAAGGCTGAAAGACTTGAGGTTATTTTCATTAGAGAGAAGAAGGTTACGAGGTGACCTAATTGAGGCATACAAGATGATCAAAGGATTGGATAGGGTGGACAGTGAGAGCCTTTTACCTCGGATGGCGATGGCTAACACGAGGGGACATAGCTTTAAATTAAGGGTGGTAATTATAGGACGGATGTCAGAGGTAGGTTCTTTACTCAGAGGGTAGTAAGGGCGTGGAATGCCCTGCCTGCAGCAGTGTGGACTCGCCAACTTTACGAACGTTCAAATGGTCTGTGGATACACAGTGAGCACGTGAGTTAGAGGGTCATTAGATTTAGTTCCACTGGGTGGTGCAACATCGAGGGCCGAAGGGCCTGTACTGTGCTGTGATGTTCTATGTTCACTCCCCATCTACCCTACGCATCCCCTCTCCAATTAACCCCTTCTTCTCCCTCTTCCCCACATCTACTCCCTCCCACTGTCAACTACCCCCTTCACCCACTTATCTACCCCCAATCACCTTCTCCATCTAATCCATTTCCCACCACCCCCCCAACTTCACCCACTCCCCTCCCCGATCTATCAACTTTCTGCTAACCCACAGAGCGCAATCATAAGGTTAGGTAATGACACCACTTCCACAATTATCCTCAACAACTGCGCCCCGCAAGGCTGTGTCCTCACCTTCACTATAATCCTTTTATACTTATGACTGTGTGGCCAAATTTTACCCCAACTTCATTTTCAAATTTGCATAAAATTTGCCTGTCTCCATCAAAGAGGACGCAATAGAAATGGTTGAGAGCTTCAAGTTTATAGGTGTCTACATCACCAACATCCTGTCCTGATCCCTCCACACCAACACAATAGTTAAGAAAGGCCACCAATGCCTCTACATTCTCAGAAGACTAAGGAAATTTGGTGTCAGCTACAATTCTCACCAACGTTTACAGATGCACCACAGAAAGCATTCTTTCCGGATGTATTACAGCTTGCTGTGGCTCCTGCTCGGTCCAAGACTACAAGCAGCTACAAAGAGTTGTGAAATTAGTCCAGTCCATCATGCAAACAACCCTTTCATTCATTGACTCCGTCTACGTTTCCTCCTGCTTTAGAAAAGCAGCGGCATAATCAAGGACCCAAGCACCCCCGACATTCTCTCTTCCACTTTCTTCCGTCGGGAAAAAGATACAAAAGTCTGAGGTCACATACCAACCGACTCAAGAACAGCTTCTTCCCTGCTGCTGTCAGACTTTTGAATGGACTTCCTTGCATTAAGTTGATAGAACATAGAACATTACAGCACAAACAGGCCCTTCGGCCCTCGAGTTGCGCCGATCACATCAACCCCACCAATCTACAGACCTATCTATAACCCCAATCCCATTAAACCCCATATACTCATCCAGAAGTCTTTTAAAAGACCCCAGCGAGTTCGCCTCCACCACCGACGACAGCAGCCGATTCCATTCACTCACCACCCTCTGAGTGAAAAACTTACCCCTAACATCACCTCTGTACTTCCCTCCCCGCACCTTAAATCTGTGTCCTCTCGTAGCGACCATTTCAATCCGGGGAAATAGCCTCTGAGAGTCCACCCTATCTATTCCTCTCAACATTTTATAAACTTCTATCAGGTCGCCTCTCAACCTTCGCCTCTCCAGGGAAAAGAGTCCCAGCTCCCTCAACCTATCTTCATAAGGCATGCCTCCCAGTCCAGGCAACATCCTTGTAAATCTCCTCTGCACCCTTTCAATAGCTTCTACGTCTTTCCTATAGTGAGGCGACCAGAACTGCGCACAGTACTCCAAATGAGGCCTGACGAGGGTCCTGTAAAGTTGCAGCATTACCTCCCGACTCCTAAACTCAATCCCTCGATTAATGAAGGCCAGTACACCATACGCCTTCTTGACCACCTCCTCCACCTGCGAGGCCGATTTAAGAGTCCTGTGAACCCGGACCCCGAGATCCTTCTGCTCTTCAACGCTATTAAGACCCCTGCCCTTAATAGTGTACTCGTTCATCCCGTTGGTTCTGCCGAAATGGACGACTACACATTTATCTGCGTTGAAGTCCATCTGCCACTTCTTCGCCCATTCCTGCATCCTATCTATGTCCTGCTGCAACTTTTGACATCCTTCCAGACCATCCACAACACCGCCGACCTTCGTGTCATCAGCGAACTTGCTAACCCATCCCTCCACTTCCTCATCCAGGTCATTTATGAAAATGACAAACAGCAAGGGTCCCAGAACAGATCCCTGGGGCACCCCACTGGTGACTGACCTCCATTCCGAAAAAGCCCCATCCACAACCACTCTCTGCCTTCTGCAGGCAAGCCAGTTCTGGATCCACAAGGCCAAAGGCCCTTGGATCCCATGCCCTCTCACCTTCTCAAGAAGTCTTGCATGGGGGACCTTATCAAAAGCCTTGCTGAAGTCCATGTACACTACGTCCACGGCACTTCCTTCGTCAATGTGTTCAGTCACATTATCAAAGAACTCAACTAGGCTCGTAAGGCACGACCTGCCCTTGACCTTTCTCTATACACCCTAGCAATACTGCAACACTACATTCTGTGCCCTCTCCTTTCCTTCTCTATGAACGGTATGGTCTGTCTGTATAGCACACAGGAAGCAATACTTTTCACTTTATGCTAATACATGTGACAATAATAAATGAAATCAAATCAAAGAAAGCTTATGACACCACCATAGTTGGTCAGATCTCAAGCAATGACGAGTCAGAGTACAGGAAAGAGTTAGAGAATCTGGTGAACTGGTGCGGCAACAATAATGTATGTCAATGTCAACAAAATGAAGGAGATTGTCAGCAACTTCAAGAAGCGTAGTGGAGAACATGCCCCTGTCTACATCAACGGGGACAAAGTAAAAATGGTTGAGAGCTTCAAGTTTCCAGATCACCAACAACCTGTCCTGGTTGCCTCATGCTGAAACTATAGTTAAGAAAGATCAGCATCCCTTTACATTCTCAGAAGATTAAGGAAATTTGACACGTCAGTTATGACTTTCACCAGTTTTACAGATGCATCATAGAAAGCATTCTTTCTGGATTTATCATAGAAACATAGGATCCCTACAGCACGACAGATCAGCCATGATCTTATTGAATGGCGGGGCAGGCTCGAAGGGCCAGATGGCCTACTCCTGCTCCTATTTCTTATGTTCTTATGTTCTTATGTAAGCAGACCATTTGGCCCATTGAGTTTGCACTGACAACAATCCCATAAGAACATAAGAAATAGGAGCAGGAGTAGGCTATCTAGCCCCTCGACCTGCCCCACCATTCAATAAGATCATGGCTGATCTGTCATGTCTCAGTTCCACATCCCCGCCCTCTCCCCATAATCCTTAATCCCCTCGCCTATCAAAAACCTATCTACCCGCGTCTTAAAAATATTTAGTGAGGCAGCCTCCACCACTTCAACAGGCAGAGAATTCCAGAGATTCACCACCCTTTGAGTGAAGAAGTTCCTCCTCAACTCCGTTCTAAACCCCCCCCTCCGCTTTATCTTGAGGCTGTGCCCTCTAGTCCTACTGTCCTTTCTGAGTGGGAAGAGCCTCTCCACCTCTATCCTATCCATCTCATTCAGCATCTTATATGTCTCAATGAGATCTCCCCTCATTCTTCCAAACTCTAACGAGTACAAGCCTAGTTTATTCAGCCTCTCCTCATAGTTAGAACATTGAACACTACAGCACAAACAGGCTTTCGGCCCACGAGTTGCGCCGATCACATCAACACCTACCAACCTACACACCTATCTATAACCCTCAATCAACACCCAGTATCAGCCTAGTAAACCTCCTCTGCACTCCCTCCAAGGCCAAAATATCCTTGCGTAGGTGCGGTGCCCAAAACTGCACACAGTACTCCAGCTGTGGTCTCACCAGTGCCCTATACAGCTGCAGCAAGACCTCCCTACTTTTATATTCAATCCCCCTCGCTATGAAGGCCAGCATCCCATTCGCCTTCCTGACACCTGCTGCACCTGCAAGCTGGGTTTTTGCGACTCATGCACAAGGACCCCGAGGTCCCTCTGGCACCGTCGCCTGCTGCAGTTTTTCGCCCCGTAAGTAATAATCCTCCCTACCATTCTTCCTACCAAAGTGGACCACCTCACACTTGCCAACATTAAATTCCATTTGCCATTTCCTGGCCCATTCGCCCAGCCTATCTAGATCCCACCCAGGCCCTCACTCACAATTTGCACATCCATCCCAGCTAATCCACCTAACCCACACACTAAGGGGCAATTTAGCGTGGCCAATGCACCTTAACCCGCAAATCTTCGGACTGTGGGAAGAAACCGGAGCACCCGGAAGAACCCACACAGACACGAGGAGAATGTGCAAACTCCACACAGACAGTGACCCGAGCCGGGAATCGAACCCAGGACCCTGGAGCTGTGAAGCAGCAGCGCTGATCAATCTGATACTGAGTTGGACAATCAGCCATGATCCTAATGAATGGCAGGGCAGGGCCGAGGGCCGAAGGGCCGAGGGACCGAGGGGCCAAAGGGCCGAAGGGCCTCCTCAATCCACCCCCCCCCTCCCCCTCTCTCCCCATCCCCACCCCCACCCCACCCCCCTCCCCCTCTCTCTCCCCACCCCCCTCCCCTCTCTCCCCACCCCCACCCCCACCCCACCCCCACCCCCACCCCCACCCCCTCTCCCTCTCTCTCCCCACCCCCCTCTCCTCCCTATCTCCCTCCTCCCTTCCCGGCTGTTTTTACCTCACTCCGACTCTCTGTTTATCTTCGCGACATCTCGAAGCTGACAACGGTGACGTCACATCACTTCCAGGCATCAAGTGACGTGTTTCCGGTTATCCGGGAACCTGGGACCAACCAGCCGCCATGTTGGGGAGGGCGCGCCTGCGCAGAACAATGGGGCTGGGGATCGGGCGGGGCGGGGCTGGGGAACGGGCGGGGCGGGGCTGGGGAACGGGCGGGGCGGGGCCGGGCGAAAGAGGATGAGGTGGGTGGGGTGAGGGCGGGGTAGAACATAAGAAATAGGAGCAGGAGTAGGCCACACAGTGAGCACGTGA
>CM075730.1:116991916-117306463 GCA_037974335.1 Prionace glauca | reverse complement strand
TCTAATGTTGCAGTTGTACAGAACGTTGGTTAGGCCGCATTTGGAGTACTGCGTCCAGTTCTGGTCACCTTACTACCGGAAGGACGTGGAGACTCTGGAGAGAGTGCAGAGGAGGTTTACCAGGATGTTGCCTGGTACGGAAGGACTGGGGTATGAGGAAAGATTGAAGAAATTGGGGCTATTTCCCCTTGAAAGACGCCAACTGAGGGGGGATCGAATAGAGGTATATAAGATTATGAAGGGTATAGATAGAGTAAACAGAGGTAAGCTATTTCCTATGATAGAGACACGTAGGACAAGGGGCCATGGGCTTAAGGTGAGGGGGGAGAGGTACAACACAGATATTAGAGGGAGGTTTTCCACACGGAGAGTCATGGGGGTATGGAATGCTCTGCCAAGCAAGGTGGTGGAGGCAGGCACGCTAGAGTTGTTTAAGAGTAACTTAGACAGGCACATGAGTGGGTTGGAGATGGGTGGATACAGGAGATTGTTTTAAATAAGGGTCATTAGCATTGGGGCGTCCCTGGTAATGTAAATGGATATGGTACAATAATAATGTTTTTTTTCCCCTTTTCATTCACAGGTTTTAAGTCGGTCCACCTCGTGTCCAACAAGGGGCAAACACGCGATGGGTCGTACTGGGGCTGCTCTTGGTTGTTCGAGATTGGCCTAGTGTTTCACGTCGTTAGTGTGTGCCTAAACTGGACCAGATACTGGGCAAGACGACAGCTCAGTGACTAGCACTGCTGGCTGTGCAGACACATGGATTTGGGCCGGTGTCTGTGGGAGTTTGCGCATTCTCCCCGTGCTTGTGTGGGTTTTCTCCGGGTGCTCCGGTTTCCTCCCACACCCCAAAGATATGCTGTTAGGCTGATTGGCAGGAATAAATTGTCCCTAAATCAGTTTCCCTCAATGTGGATGGCCATAAAACATTAGTTAGGGGTCATGGGTAGAGAGGTGGACTGGTGGTGTTGGGGTAGCGTCGCAGGCTCGTTGGGCCGAAGGGCCTGTTTCCTGGGCTGTTTTTGTTCTTTGTTCTTTGTAACCGGTTTATAATTCCCAGATTTTTCTTTGGAGCCCTTCTTAAATAAGGGCAGAAGATCAGCCATGATCTTATTGAATGGCGGGGCAGGCTCGAAGGGCCAGATGGCCTACTCCTGCTCCTATTTCTTATGTTCTTATATTCTTCTGGTATCTCACCAGTGGCTAACACTGATGCAACCTCCTGTATAATTCCATCAAAATTCGCCTTGCCCCAATTTAGAACTTACACCTGTGGACCAGTATTGTCCCTTTCCATAACTATATTAAAATTAATAATTCTATGGTCATTGGTCCCAAAGTGGTTCCCCACCATCACCTCAGTCAGTTGCTCTGCCCTATTTCCCAAGAATGGGTCAAGTTTTGCCTTTTCCCGAGTAGGACCCTCCACGTACTGCCTGAGGAAACTTCCCTGAACAAATTCCTTAACAAATTCCTTAACACTATGGCAGTCCCAGTCTGATGGGAAAATTAAAATCCTCTACTGTGACAGCCCTATTACTCCTGTAGTCCCCCAGTCTCCTGACATATTTGTTCTTCTAATTCCCATTGACTAGCTGGGGCTCGCAGGTGGAGGAGGTGGTCAAGAAGGCGTATGGTGTACTGGCCTTCATTAATCGAGGGATTGAGTTTAGGAGTCGGGAGGTAATGCTGCAACTTTACAGGACCCTCGTCAGGCCTCATTTGGAGTACTGTGCGCAGTTCTGGTCGCCTCACTATAGGAAAGACATAGAAGCTATTGAAAGGGTGCAGAGGAGATTTACAAGGATGTTGCCTGGACTGGGAGGCATGCCTTATGAAGATAGGTTGAGGGAGCTGGGACTCTTTTCCCTGGAGATGCGAAGGTTGAGAGGTGACCTGATAGAAGTTTATAAAATGTTGAGAGGAATAGATAGGGTGGACTCTCAGAGGCTATTTCCCCGGGTTGAAATGGTCGCTACGAGAGGACACAGATTTAAGGTGCGGGGAGGGAAGTACAGAGGTGATGTTAGGGGTAAGTTTTTCACTCAGAGGGTGGTGAGTGAATGGAATCGGCTGCCGTCATCGGTGGTGGAGGCGAACTCGCTGGGGTCTTTTAAAAGACTTCTGGATGAGTATATGGGGTTTAATGGGATTGGGGGTTATAGATAGGTCTATAGATTGGTGGGGTTGATGTGATCGGCGCAACTCGAGGGCCGAAGGGCCTGTTTGTGCTGTAATATTCTATGTTCTATGTTCTATAGTACAATCCCAATAAGGTCACCATCCCCTTCTTATTTCAGAGTTTCACCCACAAAGCCTTATTTGCGAAAGGATATATTTGCCTTGGAGGGAGTACAGAGAAGGTTCACCAGGTTGATACCGGAGATGAGGGGGTTAGCTTATGAGGAGAGATTTACTAGACTGGGCCTGGTCTGGTTAGAGTTTAGAAGGATGAGGGGGGGATCTTATAGAGACGTATAAGATAATGAAAGGGATGGATAGGGTAGCGGTAGAGAGTTTCTTCCTGCTTAGAAAGGACAGTAGGACTAGAGGGCACAGCCTCAAGATAAAGGGGGGTGCAGTTTAGAACGGAGTTGAAGAGGAACTTCTTCACTCAAAGGGTGGTGAATCTCTTGAATTCTCTGCCCGTTGAAGTGGTGGAGGCTGCCTTGCTAAATATATTTAAGTCACGGGTAAATAGGTTGTTGACAGACAAGGGGATTAAGGGTTATGGGGAGAGAGCGGGAAAGTGGAACTGATCTACTTCAGATCAGCCATGATCTTATTGAATGGCGGGGCAGGCTCGAAGGGCTGGATGGCCGACTCCTGCTCCTATTTCTTATGTTCTTATGAGTCAGGATGCAAGTTACTTGCTGCATATTCCCAGCCTCTGACCTGCTCTTGTAGCCACTGTGTTTATGGTGGTGAGTCCAGTTGAGTTTCTGGTCAATGGTGACCCCCAGGATGTTGACAGTGGAGGATTCAGTGACGGTTACACCATTGAATGTTAAAGGGCGGTGGTTAATGTATCTCTTATTGGTGATGGTCATTGCCTGGCATTTGTGTGGCACAAATGTTACTGCCACTTGTCAGCCCAAGCCTGGATATTGTCCAGATCTTGCTGCAATTGAACACGGACTGCTTCAGTATCTGAGGGGTGGCGAATGGTGCTGAACATTGTGCAATCATCAGCGAACATTTCCACTTCTGACTTTATGTTGGAGGGAAGGTTATTGATGAAGCAGCTGAAGATGGTTGGCCCAGGACACTATCCTGAGGGAGTCCTGCAGAGATGTCCTGGAGCTGAGAGCCTGACTCTCCACAACCATCTTCCTATGTACCAGGTATAACCAGCGGAGAGTTTGTCCCCTGAATTCCATTGATTCCAGTTTCACTCGGGCTCCTTGATGCCGCACTCTGTCAAATGCGGCCTTGATGTGAAGGGCTGTCACTCTCACCTCACCTCTGATATTCAGCTCCTTTGTCCATGTTTGAACCAAGGCTGTAATGAGGTCAGGAGCTGAGTGACCCCCTGGTGAAACCCAAACTGGGCGTCACTGAGCAGGTTATTGCTGAGCAGGTGCTGCTTGATAGCACTGTCGATGACCCCTTCCATCACTTTACTGATGATGGAGAGTAGACTGGGCAGTAATTGGCCGGGCTGGATTTGTCCTACTTTTTGTGTACTGCACATACCTGGGCAATTTTCTACACAAAAAGTTTATTTTTCAGGTTTATTTATTAACACTGCAATGACATTTCTGTGAAAATCCCTGAGTTGCCACACTCCGGTGCCTGTTTGGGTGCACTGTTGAAGAATTTAGCATCGCCAGTTCACCTAACCTGCACATCTTTGGACTGTGGGAGGAAACCGGAGCACCTGGAGGAAAACCATGCAGACACGAGGAGAATGTGCAAACTTCACACAGACAGTGACCCAAGCCGGGAATGGAACCTGTGTCCTGGCGCTGTGAAGCAGCAGTGCTAACCAGTGTGCCACCGTGCCATCCCATTGTGGGATAGATATCAGTGTTGTAATTGTATTGGAAGAGCTTGGCTAGGGGAGTTATAAGTTCAGGAGCACAAGTCTTCAGTGCTATTGCCGGAAAGTTATTAGGCCCCATTGCCTTTGCAGTATCCAGTGCCTCCAATCATTTCTTGATATCATGTGGGGTGAATCGAATTGGCTGGAGACGGGAGTCTGAGATGCTGGGGACCACGGGGAGGAGGCCGAGATGGATCATCCACTCAGCACTTCTGGCTGAAGATTGCTGCGAATACTTCAGCTTTGTCTTTCACACTGATGTGCTGGACTTCTCATCATTGAGGATGGGGATATTTGTGGAGCCTCCTCCTCCAGTGAGATGTTTAATTATCCACCACCATTCACAACAGGATGTGGAAGGACTGCAGAGCTTAGATCTGATCCGCTGGTTGTGGGATTGATTGGCTCTGTCTATTACTTGCTATTTTTCCCGTTTGCTGTGCAGAGTCCTGTGTTGGACCTTCACCAGGGGGACACCTCATTTTTAGATATTCCTGGTGCTGCTCCCAGTATGCCCTCCTGCACTCTCCATTGAACCGGGGTTGATGCCCTGGTTTGATGGTAATGGTTGAGTGGGGGATATACCGGGCCATGAGGTTACAGACTGTGCTGAGTACAATTCCACTGCTGCTGATGGCCCTCAGCACCTCCTGGATGCTCAGTCTGGAGTTGTTAGATCGGTTTGATGTCTGTCCCATTTAGCACGGTGATGGTGACACACAACACAAGGGAGGGTATTCTCAATGTGAAGGTGGGACTTTGTCCCCACAAGGATTGTGCAGTATTCACTCTTCCTGATACTGTGATGGACAGATGCATCTGCAGCCGGCAGGTTGGTAAGAATGAGATCAAGCATGTTGTTTCCTCTTGTTGGTTCCTTCACTCCAACCAGGTGAGGGCAGCAGAGCAGTGAAGTGATTGGCAGGAAAGATTTGCATAGGCACAGTCACTGCTACCAGAAGGTGTTTTGTGGAGGAGCTGCTGGAAAGGGACAGTTAAATCCAAACGCTACTTCAGTGTTTCTCTCCCGACTTCCTCCGTAACCAAAAAAAAAATGAACAGGAAGACCAGAAGGAAGGGACAGGTGAACTGAGATTCTTTTATCCTTTTACCTACATAAGGGCAATATGGCAGTTAGGGCAGTGGTATGCTCCTCCTGCCAGATGTGGGGAATTAGGGAGCAATGTGGTCTCCCTGACAACTTTGTCTGCAGAACTGTGTCCAATTTCAGTTCCTCACAGACCGCACTGTTTGGTTGAGCATCAAGTGGACATGCTGTGCAACATAGAGGGAGCAGGGAGTGTAATCGACACTCGTTACAGGGAGGTTATCACATCACAGGTTCAGACAGATAGATGGGTGACTGCCAGGAGAGGCAGGCAGGTAGTGCGGGAGTCCCCTGGGCCTATTCTCTTTCAAACATATGTACGCTCTTGGATACTGTTGAGGGGGATAGCCTGTCGGGGGGAGATACCAGCAGCTGCCAGGTCTGCAGCACCACAGCTGGTTCTGCTGTAGAGCAGGGTTGGGCAAAGAGCAAGTGAGCAGTAGTAATAGAGAAACTCACTAGTTAGAAGCACAGACAGGTGTTTCTGTGGCCACAATCGAGACTCCAGGATGGTGTGTTGCCTCCCTGGTGTCAGGGTCAAAGACATCTCTGAGCGATTGCAGGACATTCTTAAGGGGGAGGGTGAGCAGTCAGAGGTTGGAGTACACGGCTGTTTGTTTTGCCGTTGTCTTTTCTGGTGCCGAGGTCGGTGCCAGGTGGTCCGTCCAGTTTCATTTCTTTGTTGAGATTTTGTCGCGATTGATACAAAATTCTATCAAGGTAGATAATAGGTAGATAATTCTATCAAGGTAGATAAGTCGCCGGGACCAGATGGGATGTACCCCAGGATACTGTGGGAGGCCAGGGAAGTGATTGCAGAGCCCTTGGCGATGATCTTTGCGTTGTCAATGGAGACGGGAGAGGTTCCGGAAGATTGGAGGATTGCGGATGTCGTCCCTATTTTCAAGAAAGGGAACAGAGATAGCCCGGGAAATTACCGCCCGGTGAGTCTGACCTCAGTGGTTGGTAAGCTGATGGAGAGGCTTCTGAGGGACAAGATTTACGACCATTTGGAGAGGTTTGACATGATCAGGAATAGTCAGCATGGATTTGTCAAGGGCAGGTCGTGCCTTACGAGCCTAGTTGAGTTCTTCGATAATGTGACTGAACACATTGACGAAGGAAGTGCCGTGGACGTAGTGTACATGGACTTCAGCAAGGCTTTTGATAAGGTCCCCCATGCAAGACTTCTTGAGAAGGTGAGAGGGCATGGGATCCAAGGGCCTTTGGCCTTGTGGATCCAGAACTGGCTTGCCTGCAGAAGGCAGAGAGTGGTTGTGGATGGGTCTTTATCGGAATGGAGGTCAGTCACCAGTGGGGTGCCCCAGGGATCTGTTCTGGGACCCTTGTTGTTTGTCATTTTCATAAATGACCTGGATGAGGAAGTGGAGGGATGGGTTAGCAAATTCGCTGATGACACGAAGGTCGGCGGTGTTGTGGATGGTCTGGAAGGATGTCAAAAGTTGCAGCAGGACATAGATAGGATGCAGGAATGGGCGGAGAAGTGGCAGATGGACTTCAACGCGGATAAATGTGTAGTAGTCCATTTCGGCAGAACGAACGGGATGAACGAGTACACTATTAAGGGCAGGGGTCTTAGTAGCGTTGAAGAGCAGAAGGATCTCGGGGTCCGGGTTCACAGGACTCTTAAATCGGCCTCGCAGGTGGAGGAGGTGGTCAAGAAGGCGTATGGTGTACTGGCCTTCATTAATCGAGGGATTGAGTTTAGGAGTCGGGAGGTAATGCTGCAACTTTACAGGACCCTCGTCAGGCCTCATTTGGAGTACTGTGCGCAGTTCTGGTCGCCTCACTATAGGAAAGACGTAGAAGCTATTGAAAGGGTGCAGAGGAGATTTACAAGGATGTTGCCTGGACTGGGAGGCATGCCTTATGAAGATAGGTTGAGGGAGCTGGGACTCTTTTCCCTGGAGAGGCGAAGGTTGAGAGGAGACCTGATAGAAGTTTATAAAATGTTGAGAGGAATAGATAGGGTGGACTCTCAGAGGCTATTTCTCCGGGTTGAAATGGTTGCTACGAGAGGACACAGATTTAAGGTGCGGGGAGGGAAGTACAGAGGTGATGTTAGGGGTAAGTTTTTCACTCAGAGGGTAGTGAGTGATTGGAATCGGCTGCCGTCGTCGGTGGTGGAGGCGAACTCGCTGGGGTCTTTTAAAAGACTTCTGGATGAGTATATGGGGTTTAATGGGATTGGGGGTTATAGATAGGTCTATAGATTGGTGGGGTTGATGCGATCAGCGCAACTCGAGGGCCGAAGGGCCTGTTTGTGCTGTAATGTTCTATGTTCTATGATACAACTCAGTGTCTCGCTTGGCCATCTATGACTGTGTGGTCAAATTCCCCTCCAATTCAATTTCCAAGTTCGTTGACAACACCACCGTAGTGGGTCGGATCTCAAACAATGGTGAGACAGAGTTCAGGAATGAGATCGAGAATCTGGTGAACTGGAGCGGCAACAATAATCTCTCCCTCAATATCAACAAAATGAAGGAAATTGTCATCGACTTCAGTAAGGAGAAGATCCCCCTGTCTACATCAGTGGGGACGAGTAGAAAGAGTTGAGATCTTTAAGGTTTTAGGTGTCCACATCACCAACAACCTGTTCTGGTCCCCCCATAGCAACATTATAGTTAAGAAAATGCACCAATGCTTCCACTTTCTCAGAAGACTAAGGAAATTTGGCATGTCAGCTAAGACTCTCACCAATGTTTACAAATGCACCATAGAAAGCATTCTTTCTGGTTGTATCACAGCTTGGTATGGGCTCCTGCTCTGCCCAAGACTGCAAAGAACTATGAAGGGTCGTGAATGTAACCCAATCTACCACACAAACCAGCCCCCCATCCATTGACTCTGTCTACACTTCCCGCTGCCTTGGCAAAGCAGCCAGTATAATTAAGAACCCACACACCCAGGACATTCTCTCTTCCACCTGCATCTGTTGGGAAAAAGATACAAAAGTCTGAGGTCATGTACCAATTGACTCGAGAACAGCTTCTTCCCTGCTACTGTCAGACTTTTGAATGGAGCTACCTTGCACTAAGTTGATCTTTCTCTACAACCTAGCTATGACTGTAAAACTACATTCTGCACCTTTTCTTTCCTTCTCTATGAATGGTATGCTTTGTACAGTGTGCAAGAAACAATACTTTTCACTGTATGTTAATACATGTGTCAATAATAAATCAAATCATGATTCTAATGGAATGCTCTTTAAATACAATTCCCACTCATTAACAACAAAATAGGATTTTAATTCATTCCATAACTACAACCAGGTTTTATCTTAGAGTCATAGTGGTTTACAGCAAGGAAACAACCCTTCGGTCCAACTTGTCCATTCCACCCTTTTTTTTAAACCACTAAGCTAATCCTAATTGTCCACATTTGGCACGTATCCCCTTCTACCCATCTTACCCATAAAACTGTCTAAATGTTGACTATCTCGCTGATCTGTGCCCCTCATTATTTTATAGATCTCTATAAGGTCACCCCTCAGCCTTCTGTGTTCCAGGGCAAAAAATCCCAGTCTATCCAGCCTCTCCTTATAGCTCAATCCATCAAGTCCCAGTAGCATCCTAGTAAATCTTTTCTGCACTGTTTCTAGTTTAATAATATCCTTTCTATAATAGAGTGACCAGAATTGCACACAGTATTCCAAGTGTGGCCTTACCAATGTCTTGTACAACTTCAACAAGACGTCCCAACTCCTGTATTCAATGTTCTGACCGATGAAACCAAGCATGTGAGTGCTCTCTTCACCACTCTGTCCACCTGTGAGTCCACTTTCAAGGAGCTATGAACCTGTGCCCCTAGATCTCTTTATTCTGTGACTCTCCCCAACACCCTACCATTAACTGAGTAAGTCCTGCCCTGGTTCAATCTGCCAAAATGCATCACCTCACATTTATCTAAATTAAACTCCATTTGCCATTTGTCAGCCCATTGGCCCAATTGATCAAGATCCCATTACAATCCGAGATAACTCTCTTCACTGTCCACTATGCCACCAATCTTGGTGTCATCTGCAAACTTACTCACCATGTCCCCTATATTCTCATCCAAATCATTAATATAAATGACAAATAACAGTGGGCCCAGCACTGATCACTGAGGCATCGCTGGTCACAGGCCACAGGGTGGCACAGTAGCACAGTGGTTAGCACTGCAGCTTCACAGCTCCAGGGTCCTGGGTTCGATTCCCGGCTCGGGTCACTGTCTGTGTGGAGTTTGCACATTCTCCTCGTGTCTGTGTGGGTTTCCTCCAGGTGCTCCGGTTTCCTCCTACAGTCCAAAGACGTGCAGGTTAGATTGATTGGCCATGCTAAAATTGCCCCTTAGTGTCCTGGGATGTGTAGGTTAGAGGGATTAGTGGGTAAGTGTATGGGGATAGGGCCTGGGTGGGACTGTGGTCGGTGCAGACTTGATGGGGCGAAGGGCCTGTTTCTGCACTGTAGGGTTCCATGTTCTATGTTCTAATAGGAAGTTTGAAAAACAATCCTCTACAACCTTCTGTCAAGACACCAATTTTATATCCATTTAGATACTCTGGATCCTGTGAGATTTAACCTTATGCAACAACCTACCATGCGGTACCTTGTCAAAGGCCTTGCTAAAGTCCATGTAGACAACATCAACTGCACTGCCCTCATCTACCTTCTTGGTTACCCCTTCAAAAAAAACTCAATCAAGTTTGTGTGATCTTCCGGAATCTTCTGTCCTAGAACATAGAACATAGAACATTACAGCACAAACAGGCCCTTCAGCCCTCGAGTTGCGCCGATCACATCAACCCCACCAATCTATAGACCTTTCATGATTTCTTCTGTTTGGAACTTCTGGCTTCTTTTTGTATTCTTTCATAAGAACATAAGAAATAGGAGCAGGAGTAGGCCAT
Source organism: Prionace glauca (assembly GCA_037974335.1). Taxonomy (NCBI): domain Eukaryota; kingdom Metazoa; phylum Chordata; class Chondrichthyes; order Carcharhiniformes; family Carcharhinidae; genus Prionace; species Prionace glauca. The sequence continues at coordinate 117,296,392 of CM075730.1, read as the reverse complement.
CTAGCCCCTCGAGCCTGCCCCACCATTCAGTAAGATCATGGCTGATCTGTCATGGCTCAGTTCCACTTTCCCGCCCTCTCCCCATAACCCTTAATTCCCCTTGTCTATCAGAAATCTACCTACCTGTGACTTAAATATATTCAGCGAGGCAGCCTCCACCACTTCAACGGGCAGAGAATGTGGATGTGGGTATCACTGGCAGGGCTAGCAATTATTGCCCATCCCATTTTAGAGGGCAGTTAGCAGAGAACCACATTGCTGTGGCTGTGGAGTTACATGTAGGCCAGACTGGGTAAGGATAGCAGATTTCCTTCCCTAAAGGACACTAGTGACATTGATGGGTTTTACCAACAATTGACAATGATTTCATGATCATCAGTAGATCGGCGCAACTCGAGGGCCGAAGGGCCTGTTTGTGCTGTAATGTTCTATGTTCTATGTTCTTTTGAGCTAAAAGCTGTGAGCTGTGGCAGAGGCAGTTGCCGTCTGTCTGTCTGTCAGGAGCTGGGAGCTAGCAGTTATACCCCTGATGACATACCAACTTTCCCACAATAGGATTGGTTCTCAGATTACTAAAACATCAAATTCAAATCTGATAGGCTACTGTTCATCGAATGCCTATTTTAAATTGATTGGTTAAAGTTTAAAAACAGTACGTTGTCTTGGCCTCATGATATAATTGTTTCAGTCTGTGTACTCCATGCACCTGCACCTTTTTAAAAACTCTATATACAGAGAAAACTCCCTTTTAAACAAACAATCTTACAAACACCAACCTCCCAGCAGTCCCCCTGCTGTCAGACCTGCTAAGAATTTCCAGTACTTTCTGTTTTTGTTTCAGATTCCAGCTTCCGCAGTTACTTGCACAATGATGCTACGTAGCTTCACGTGTCACACATGTGGCAGAACCTGCCCTTCAAATAATGATTTCTTCTGCTGTCAGCATAGGAGCTCCACACAAAGACCACCCCTCTCCCCCGCTATCTGAAATGGATCATTTGCTCCATGTCCATTATCTTTCGTAAATGGAAAGGTGCTGGAACACACTGATCACAGATGAGGGACTTCAGTTAATGTGGAGAAGCTGGGATTGTTCTCCTGAGAACAGAAAAGGTTAAGGGGAGATTTAATGGAGATGGATTATTCAAGGGTAGACAGCATGGATTTATTAGGGGGAGATCATGTTCAGGTTTTTTGAAGGGGTAACCAAGAAGGTAGATGAGGGCAGTGCAGTTGATGTTGTCTACATGGACTTTAGCAAGGCCTTTGACAAGGTACCGCATGGTAGGTTGTTGCATAAGGTTAAATCTCACGGGATCCAGGGTGAGATATCTAAATGGATACAAAATAGGCTTCTTAAGAGAAACCAGAGGGTGGTTGTAGAGGATTGTTTTTCAAACTGGAGGTCTGTGACCAGCGCTGTGCCTCAGGGATCAGTGCTGGGTCCCCTGTTATTTGTCATTTATAAGAACATAAGAAATAGGAGCAGGAGTAGGCCATCTAGCCCTTCGAACCTGCCCCACCATTCAATAAGATCATGGCTGATCTGTCGTGGCTCAGTTCCATGTTCCGGCCCTCTCCCCATAACCCTTAATCCCCTCTCTTATCAAAAACTCATCAACCCGCGTCTTAAAAATATTTAGCGAGGCAGCCTCCACCACTTCAACGGATATTAACGATTTGGATGAGAATATAGGAGGCATGGTTAGTAGGTTTGCAGATGACACCAAGATTGGAGGCATAGTGGACAGTGAAGAAAGTTATCTCCAATTGCAACAGGACCTTGATCAATTGGGCCAGTGGGCTGACGAATGGCAGATGGAGTTTAATTTAGATAAATGCGAGGTGATACATTTTGGCAGATTGAACCAGGGCAGGACTTACTCAGTTAATGGTAGGGCACTGGGGAGAGTTACAGAACAAAGAGATCTAGCGATACATGTTCATAGCTCCTTGAAAGTGGAGTCACAGGTGGACAGAGTGGTGAAGAAGGCATTCGGCATGCTTGGTTTCATTGGTCAGAACATTGAATACAGGAGTTGGGATGTCATGTTGAAGTTGTACAAGACATTGGTAAGGCCACACTTGGAATACTGTGTGCAATTCTGGTCACCCTATTATAGAAAGGATAGTATTAAACTGGAAAGAGTGCAGAAAAGATTTACTAGGATACTACCGGGACTTGATGGATTGGGTTATAAGGAGAGTTTAGATAGACTGGGACTTTTTTCTCTGGAGCGTAGGAGGCTGAGGGATGATCTTATAGAGGTCTATAAAATAATGAGGGCACAGATCAGCTAGATAGTCAATATATTTTCCCAAAGGTAGAGGAGTGTAAAACTAGAGGGCAGAGGTTTAAAGTGAGAGGAGAGAGATACAAAAGTGTTCAGAGGAGCAAATGTTTCACACAGAGGGTGGAACAAGCTGCCAGAGGTAGTAGTAGAGGCGGGTACAATGTTGTCTTTTAAAAAGCATTTAGATAGTTACATGGGTACAATGGGTATAGAGGGATATGGACCAAATGCAGGTAATTGTAATTAGCTTAGTGGTTTAAAAAAATGGGTGGCATGGACAAGTTGGGCCGAAGGGGTTGTTTCCATGCTGTAAACCTCTGTGACTCTAATAAATCTGAGTGAATTATCCGAGGAGGTGACTCAGTGTGTAGATGAGGTCAGTGCAGTTGATGTAGTCTGCATGGACTTCAGTGAGGCTTTTGACAAGTTTCCATATAAGATACTTATCAAGAAACTAAGTGCCCACAGTTTCCAGGGCAATTTGACAAATTGGATCCAAAATTGACTTTGTGTAGGAGACAGAGAATGAAGGTCATTTTTGTGACTGGATGTTGGTGTCCGGTGGTGTTCCACAGGGATCGGTGCTGGGTTCCTTGCTGCTTGTAATATACATTAATGATCTGGATGTGAGTGTGAGGGTGCGAATGTGGGGATATGATCAGTAAGTTCATAGATGATAAACAAATTGGTACTGAGGAGGAAAGCCTTAGATTTCAGGACGATATAGGCAGGTTGTTCAGATGGCAGAACAGCGGCAACTGGAATTTAACCCTGCAAAGTTTAAGGTCATTAATATTGGGAGGGCTAACAACACAATGAGTGGTAGGATGCTGGGAAGTCACAGAGGATCAGAGGGACCTTGGGGTGTAGGTCGAAAGATCCCTGAAGGCAGCAGGATAGGTAGATAAGGTGGTTAAGAAGGCATATATGATACTTGCCTTTATTAGCTGAGGAATAGAATATAAGAGCAGGGAGAGTGTGATGGAGTTGTATAAAACACTGGTGAGGCTACAGCTGGAATACTGTATGCAGTTCTGGTCATCACACTATAGGAAGGATGTGATTGAACTCGAGAGGATGCAGAGCAGCATTCACTGGGATGTTTCCTGGGCTGGAGCATTTCAATCCCTCCCCGACCCGATCCTCAGAACCTACATCTTTACCCTGCTAATCTCCTGACACTAAGGTTGATTGGCCATGATAAACTGCCCCTAAATTGCACATCTTTGGATAGTGGGAGGAAACTGGAGCACCCGGAGGAAACCCACACAGACACAGAGAGAACGTGCAGACTCCACACAGATAGTGACCCAAGGCTGGAATTGAACCTGGGTCTCTGGTGCTGTGAGGCAGCAGTGCTAACCACTGTGCCATTGTGCTGCACCTGGTGTAAAACTATGAAAGATATTGAATGATTGAATAGGAAGAAAAGTTTCCTCTTAGTAGAAGGGTCAATAACCAAGGGTCAGGAGATTTAGAGAGGATTTGAGAAGGAGCACTTTCACCTAGAATGTGGGGGGAATCTGGAACTCAGTGTCAGAAAGAGATTAAATGCAGGAACCCTCACAATATTTAAGAAATGTTCAGATGGGCACTTGAAATACCACAGCATACAGGGCTATGGACCAAGTGCTGGGAAATGGGATTAGTATAGATAGGAGCAGACACAATGGGTTGAAGGGCCTCTTTCCTGCTGTAAACCTCTGGCTGAATGAAGGATGTTGATCAAGCAGGTAGAGCAGAGATTGGCAAAGGAGCTGAGAAGGGAATGTGGAGAAATGAGTGACCCAGAGGCTTGTTAAGGTCTGGAAGCTGCTGCCTGAATTGAAGCCAATTCCACAGGAAGTTTCAAAATGATAACTGGACATATTCTTGACAATGATGGATTTTCAGCAAGCGGAAGGAAGGAGATGGGACGTGAGAATGAATTGCACAACTCCTGCACTGAGAGGGGAGGGTGATTGAGGGAAAGAAAGTGAGAGGGAGAGAGAGAAAGTGAGTGGGATAAGAAACTGAGGGGGAAGACAGATGGTCCAATAAACAGCGTGCACATAATGTCAAAATAGTCTGTTAATCAACTACTGGGTAACTCAAATATACTTTCCAATCGGAACATGTTTGGAATCCATTGCTTCAGGAAGGAGCTGCTTTTTGCTGAGTTCAATCAACTTAGTGTCACTGGTGTCAATAGATGGGTGACACGGTGACACAGCGGTTAGCATTGCTGCCTCGCAGCACCAGGGATCCACATTCAATTCCTGCTTAGGTCACTGTCTGTGTGAAGTTCTCCCGCATATTCTCCCCGTGTCTGCATGGATTTTTTTCGTGTGCTCTGGCTTCTTCCCACCTTCCAAAGATGTGGGAGTTAGGTTGATTGGGCTATGCTAAATGTGGGAAAGTGTGACATTTTGCACTTTGGTAGGAGGAATAGAGGCGTAGGCTATTTTCTAAATGGGGAAAGGCTTTGGGAATCTGAAGCGCAAAGGGACTTGGAGTCCTGGTTCAGGACTCTCTTAAGGTTTACATTATAGGTAAAGTTTATTTATTTGTCACAAGTAAGACTTCCATTAACACTGCATTGAAGTTACTATGAAATTCCCTAGTCACCACAGTCTGGCGCATGTTCAGGTCAATGTACCTAACCGGCACGTCTTTCAGAATGTGGGAGGAAACTGGAGCGCTGGAGGAAACTCAGGCAGACACAGGGAGAACGTGTAGACTCCACACAGACTGTGACCCAAGCTGGGAATCAAACCCAGGTCCCTGGCACTATGAAGAAGTAATGCTAACCACTGTGTCACCCCTGTGCAGGCTCAGCTGGCAGTTAGGAAGACAAATTCATTTCTAGAAGTCTGGAATATAAGATGTACTGCTGAGGTTGTATAAGGCTTTAGTCAGACCCCATTTGGAATATTGTGAGGTGTTGGCCTTGGAAAGGATCCAGAGGAGGTTCGGAAGAATGATCCCAGGTTTGCCATATGAGGAATGGTTGAGGGCTCTGAGACTCTACTCGATGGAGTTTAAAAGGATGAGGAGGGGATCTCATTGAAACTTACAGAATACTGCTGGCCTGGGATAGAGTGGACGTAGAGAGGATGTTTCCACTAATGGGAGAGATTAGAACCAGAGGGCACAACCTCAGGGTGAAGGGACGCCCCTTTAAAACTGAGATGAAGGGGAATTTTTTCAGCCAGAGAGTGGACTCATTGCCACAGAGGGCTGTAGGGGCCGGGTCATTGGGTGTTTTTAAGACAGAGATAGATAGGTTCTTGATCAATAAGAGGATCAAAGGTTATGGAGAGAAGGCAGGAGAATGGGGATAAGAATCATATCAGCCATGATTGAATGTTGGAGCAGACTCAATGGGCTGAATGGCCTCTTTCTGCACTGTAGGATTCTATACCCAGCAGCAGTGATCATCTGTGGTGGAACATTGTTCATTTCAGGAAGGGTGCAGTGAATTGTGCATTGTTCACATTAGGAGTGTAGAATATGAATCTGGTACATACAAGGTTAAACAGAAAGAAATCCCACAACACCAGTCCAACAAGTTTATTTGAGAACTCCCAGCCACCTGGCGAAGGGACAGCCTGTTCTGAAAGCTTGGGGCGTTTGCTACAAATAAACTTGTTGGACTTTAAGCTGGTGTTGTGGGATTTCTTTCTGTTTTACCCCAGTCCAACGCCGACATCTCCACATCATGACTACATATAGGGTTAACATGGGACAGAACTGCTCACATAATGATGTAAAAGAGCACATGACCTGCACCAGAGTCAGTCTCTTGTTGGACAGAGCTGTGTGTACCAGCAAGCATGGAGATGGCTCTGAGCTTAAATGTTTTACTGTGTATTTGTACATAGTTCCAGTAGTTAAGTGTGATGACAAAGATTTCTGCAGACCTACCAAGCTGTAACCAATATCTTGTAACAAGTAAATAGCGCAGAGGAATTTACTCCAGAATACTTCTTGTCTGTTCAGGTCAGTAACTCACATCACCACCTGTGTCTACAACACTCAATCTGCAGGTGAAAAAGCCTCAAAGGTTTGGTTGAATTTGTTTAGTAATTTGTGTGTGTCCAGCCCCTGAGCCAAAGAGGCAGCAGAGTATTGCTGAAAATCCCAAACAGACAATGAGAATCTACAAGAACAGCTGTTTTATTAAAGGGAATTACAGATCAGCAAGAAGTCTGCAGTGTTGTTTATTTTATACAGTGATGTCAGCAGAAAGGGTTTATATTCAGTGAGAACCTGCAGTAATGATTGCTGAGTTTCAGGGAACGTGCTTTGATCATTGGTGACCAGCGGAACCTTCCCATTTGATGCTGAACTGGAAGTCACCCCCCTCCCTGCTGTGAGACTTTCCAATCAGTCTGCACAGTGCATGAAATCCCGGCTGATGCTCCGTGGTTCTGGAGTATTTGTCCAAGCAGTGAGATCATTGACTGAATCATACTTGTAGTATTTTGTGCCAATGAACAGGAAGATACCGTTCGTGTTGCAAATGGCCCCATCTACATGGGGATGTCCACTTCGGAACCCATTATCCAGAACCCTGGGACTCTGCTCCAGATTGATGGTCTGCACCTGATTACCTGCAACATCAGACAGGAAAAGATTACATTTCCCCAGCACCTTTCACAATCTCAGAACGCCACAAAGCCAAGGAAGAGCTTTGTGAAATAAAGTTGCTGCTGTCATGTCCGAATGCAGCAGCTAATTTGCACACAGCAAGATCCCAGAAGCAATAATGACCATCTTAGTGTGGTCAGGACACCAATTGACCAAGTGAAACTAAAAGAGAAAATGCTGGAAAATCTCAGCAGGTCTGGCAGCATCTGTAAGGAGAGAAAAGAGCTGATGTTTTGAGTCCGAATGACCTGTGTCAGCTTTGTATCTTCTTACAGATGCTGCCAGACCTGCTGAGATTTTCCAGCACTTTCTCTTTTGATTTCAGATTCCAGCATCTGCAGTAATTTTGCTTTTATTAATTGACCAAGTGATCTATCTCAGTGTTATGATTGGCTATGTGACATATCTTGGAATGTGATTGGCTGTGTGATTTGTCCTGGTGTCTGATTGGCTGTGTTATCTGTCTCAGCGTGTGATTGGGTGTTTTGGTCCCAATCACCCAATTGGTATTTCGGAGTGTGATTGGGTGTTTTGGTCCCAGCCATACACTGGATACAGTGGGGTAGATTTTTGTTCCCCTCCTGTAGCACTGAGTACACAGAATATTTGGCAGCAATAACAAGACAAATGAATTGACACTTCAAATAAAGACATGGTCTGATAGCAATTACAGAGAAATGGTTACAGGAGACAAAGACTGAAATCTGAATATTCAAGGGTAGCTAACATTTAGGAAGGGCAGGAAGCGGGGAAAAGGTGGAGAGGAAGCTCTGTTAATTGGTATAACATAGAGAGATTTCTTTAGTTCTGGAGATTTAGTTGTGGAATCTGTTTGGGAAGAGATGAGAAATAGTTAAGGTAAGAAGTTACTTTCAATAGTGACTTCTAGACTCACTAACAGTAACCACACTGTAACATGAGATGTACAGGAAGGGAGAATGGGGGTTTGTGAAAAAGGTACAGCAATAATAATAGGTGATTTCAATCTATATATCGATTGGACGATTCAGATTGGCAAAGGGAGCCTGGATGTTGAGTTGATAGAGTTTTCAGAACCAGTTCTCAGAGCAGTACGTTCTAAAGCCAATCACAGCACAAATTATACTAAAGTTAGTATTGTGCAATGAGGCTAGCTGAATTAATAAGCTCATAGTGAAGGTGTCCTGAGGCAGCAGTGATCACAAAATGATTGAATTTCAGTTTGGGGGAGAGAGAAACAAATCTTAATCAAACTTAAATAAAAGCATGAAAACAGAGCAATTTCTCAAAATTATCCTCACAAGTACTGACTTCTTTGATCCTGAGAGTTGTGACTATTACTGCAGAAGATTTACCTAATCTGAGTTGCCTGATGATTGTGTCTTTGCTACTATACTGGCACAGTGACACAATGGTTAGCACTGCTGCCTCACAGCACCAAGACCTGGGTTCGATTCCTGGCTTGCATCACTGTCTGTGTGGAGTCTGCAGGTTCTCCCCATGTCTGCGTGGGTTTCCTCCGGGTGCTCCGGTTTCCACCCACAGTCTGAAAGACGCGCTGGTTCAGTGCATTGACCGTGCTAAATTCTCCCTCAGTGTACCCGAACAGGCGCCAGATTGTGGCGATCAGGGGATTTTCACAGTAACTCCACTGCAGTGTTAATGTAAGCCTACTTGTGACACTAATAAATACTTAACTTGAGAATGATACAGAATTAATTCCAAGAGAAGAAGTGCCTACTGAAGTTCCAAATCATAATTCTAGGGTCAAGGATAGTCAAATTCCAGAATATCTCGTGCAACCAAAGGTGAATACATATCTTCCTGATTGACTTTCTGATTGGCTGTGTATAATGATTAATGATGCATAGCCCTGTGTCCAGAATGTTATTGATCCTGTGTATAACATTGTAGTAATTGGTTGTCATGACCACAGAAGTAAAGGGGAAGGGTTGTTATATATTTAAGCAGGTTGCAGGTTGCTTTAAGAGCTGGTCACATGATTTGATCGTGAGGTCATTACGGTATTGCAGAGGCTGCTGTTTTCACAGAATACTGCAATACAGAAGAGGCCCTTCAGCCCATTGAGTCTGTACCGATGCATGAAAGACCCTGATCTGCCCACCCAATCCCACTCTACCAGCCCCTGGCCCAGAGCCCTGAATGTGATGATGTGCCAATTACTCATCCAGGTACTGTTTAAAGGATGTGAGGCTTCCCGTCTCCCCCACCCTCCCAGGCAGCACATTCCAGAACATCACCCCACCCTGGTTAAAACATTTTTCCTCAAATCCCCCCTAAACCTTCTACCCCTCACTTTTAACTTGTGTCCCTTGTGACCCTTCAACTAAGGGGAACAGCTGCTCCTTATCCACTCTGTCCGTGTCTATCATAATCTTGAACACCTCAATCAGGTCACCCCTCAGTCTTCTCTGCTCCAGTGGAAACAATCCAAGCCTACCCAACCTCTCTTCATAATTTAACTGCTTCATCCCAGGCAGCATCCTGGTGAATCTCCTCCGCACCCCCTCCAGTGCCATCACATCCTTCCTATAATGTGGTGACCAGAACTGCACACAGTATTCCAGCTGTGGCCTCACCAAAGTTTTATACAACTCCATCATGACCTCACCCCGATTGATAAAGGCGAGGGTGCCGTATGCCCTTTTCACCACCCTATTAACCTGCCTTTCCACCTTCAGAGATCTGTGGACAAACACAGCAAAGTTCCTTTGTTCTTCCGAACTTCCCAGTGTCAGACCTTTATAACATTTCCTTATCAAATTACTCCTTCCAAAATGCATCACCTGTCACTTTTCAGAGTTAAATTCTATCTGCCACTCACCCACCCATTTGACCATCTTGTCAATGTCTTGTTGTAACCCAAGACACTCAACCTCACTGTTAACCACCCGGCCAACCTTTGTGTCATCGGCAAATTTACCAATTCTACCCCCCACACAGTCATCAATGTCATTTATATAAATGACGAACAACAGGGGGCACGACACGGACCCCTGTGGTACGTCACTGGTCCCTGGCCCCCAGTCACTAAAGCAGCCATCTGTACCATCCTCTGTCTCCTAAGCCAATTATGAACTCACCTTATCAGATCACCCTGTATCCCATGTGCATTTACCTTCTTAATAAGTCTCCCATGTGGGACTTGGTCAAAGGCTTTGCTGAAATCCATGTAAACTGTATCAACTGCATCTACACACTTGGATACATGCTCAAAAAATTCAATCAAATTTGTTAGGCATGACCTCCCTCTGATAAAACCATGCTGACTATTCCTGATCAAACCGAGCCTCACCAAATGGAGATTCTCTCCTTCAGAATCTTCTCCAGTAGTTCCCCAACTACAGATGTGAAACTCACTGGTCTGTGATTCCCTGGCTTGTCTCTGTTTCTCCACAGCATTGGAGCAGCTTCTTCACTAAACCTGGAGTTGTTAGTTTGAATCAATATGTGTAGACAACAGCCTTTCTCTCTTGTTAAATCTCACAATCACTAATGTAGTTAGGACATTACACCCTCTGACAGTGCGGCACTCCCTCAGTACTGACTCTCTGACAGTGCGGCACTCCCTCAGTACTGATCCTCTGACAGTGTGGCATTCACTCAGCACTGACCCTCTGACCGTGCGGCGCTCCCTCAGCACTGACCCTCTGACAGTGCGGCGCTCTCTCAGCACTGACCCTCTGACAGTGCGGCACTCCCTCAGTACTGACCCACTGACAGTGCGGCACTCCCTCAGTACTGACCCTCTGACAGTGCGGCACTCACTCAGTACTGACCCTCTGACAGTGCGGCACTCCCTCAGTACTGACCCTTTGACAGTGCGGCACTCCCTCAGCACTGACCCTCTGACAGTGCGGCACTCCCTCAGCATTGACCCTCTGACCGTGCGGCGCTCCCTCAGCACTGACCCTCTGACAGTGCGGCACTCCCTCAGCACTGACCCTCTGACCGTGCGGCGCTCCCTCAGCACTGACCCTCTGACAGTGCGGCACTCCTTCAGCACTGACCCTCTGACAGTGCGGCACTCCCTCAGCACTGACCCTCTGACACTGCGGCACTCCCTCAGTACTGACCCTCTGACAGTGCGGCACTCCCTCAGCACTGACCCTCTGACAGTGTGGCATTCACTCAGCACTGACCCTCTGACAGTGCGGCACTCCCTCAGCACTGACCCTCTGACAGTGTGGCATTCACTCAGCACTGACCCTCTGACGGTGCAGCACTCCCTCAGCACTGACCCTCTGACAGTGCGGCACTCCCTCAGCACTGACCCTCTGACAGTGCGGCACTCCCTCAGCATTGACCCTCTGACCGTGTGGCACTCCCTCAGCACTGACCCTCTGACAGTGTGGCACTCCCTCAGTACTGACCCTCTGACAGTGCGGCACTCCCTCAGCACTGACCCTCTGACAGTGTGGCACTCCCTCAATACTGACCCTCTGACAGTGCGGCGCTCCCTCAGCACTGACCCTCTGACAGTGAGGCACTCCCTCAGCACTGACCCTCTGACAGTGCGGCACTCCCTCAGTTGAGCTTCTTGAGTGTCGTTGGAGCTGTTTTAAAGTGGACATTATTCGATCACACTCCTGACGTGTGCCTTGTAGATGATGGACAGGTTCTAGAGAGTCAGGAGGCGAGTTACCTGATACGTTATCTCCTTAACTGCTTCCCATCCCATCCATTGACTCCGTCTACATTTCCCGCTGCCTTGGCAAAGCAGACAGCATAATTAAGGACCCGCACGCTCCCCGGACATTCTCTCTTCCACCTTCTTCCATTGGGAAAGGTAGAAAAGTCAGATCACGTCCCAATCGACTCAAGAACAGCTTCCCCCCTGCTGCTGTCAGACTTTTGAATGGACCTACCATTTATTAAGCTGATCTTTCTCTACGCCCTCGCCGAGACTTAAACACTACATTCTGTACTCTTTCCTTTCTTTCTCTATGAATGGTATGCTTTGTATAGCACACAAGAAACAATAATTTTCACTGTATGTTAATACATGTGACAATAATAAATCAAATCAAATCAAATCAAATCCTGAACTATTCCTTCTGAATTCCCACTCAGCTCCCCACATGAACATTAGCAATTGTCTTACCCAAGATGACATAAAGAATGGAACTTCCTGGACAAATAAATGTTGCATCGACGACGGCATTGTGGATTCCCAACTCTTCTCCAACAGGTTTTGGGTATCCTTCAATGAGTGTGTACTGTGCCTCCGTTTTGTATATGAATAGCTGTGATCCCTGAAAGTTAAACATTCATTAGGATCATATCTTGAGTTAGTTTTAAATCATTTCCATTTGACTTTACAGCACCCCCTCCACTACTAATTTTAGGGAATTAGTGATTATTATTTCAGTGAGAAACAGAAATAGGGGTGGCACGGTGGCACAGTGATTAGCACTGCTGCCTCACAGCGCCAGGGACCTGGGTTCAATTCCCAGCTTGGGTCACTGTCTGTGTGGAGTCTGCACGTTCTCCCCGTGTCTGCATGGGTTTCCAACAGGTGCTCTGGTTTCCTCCCACGGTCCAAAGATGGGCAAGTTAGTTTGACTGGCTGTGATAAATTGCCCCTTAGTATAAGGGGGACCAGCGAGGGTAAATGCATGAAATTATGGGGATAGGGCCTGATGGACTGTGGTTAGTGCAGACTCGATGGCCCGAATGGCCTCCTTTTGCACTGTAGGGATTCTATGATTCACAGAGAGTGTCGATGAGGGTAAGAACATAAGAACATAAGAACATAAGAAATAGGAGCAGGAGTAGGCCATCTGGCCCTTCGAGCCTGCCCCGCCATTCAATAAGATCATGGCTGATCTGTCGTGACTCAGCTCCACCTTCCCGCCTTCTCCCCATAACCCTTAATCCCTTCTCTTATCAAAAACCCATCAACCCGTTTCTTAAAAATATTTAGCGAGGCAGCCTCCACCACTTCAACGGGCAGAGAATTCCAGAGATTCACCACCCTTTGAGTGAAGAAGTTCCTCCTCAACTCTGTTCTAAACCGCCCCCCCTTTATCTTGAGGCTGTGCCCCCTAGTCCTACTGTCTTTTTTGAGCGGGAACAGTCTCTCCACCTCTATCCTATCCATCCCATTCATCATCTTATACGTCTCAATGAGATCTCCCCTCATTCTTCTAAACTCTAACGAGTACAAGCCTAGTTTATTCAGCCTCTCCTCATAGCTCAATCCCCTCAACTCCGGTATCAGCCGAGTAAACCTCCTCTGCACTCCCTCCAGGGCCAAAACATCCTTGCGCAGGTGCGGCGCCCAAAACTGCACACAGTACTCCAGCTGCGGCCTCACCAATGCCCTATACAGCTGCAGCAAGACCTCCCTACTTTTATATTCAATCCCCTTCGCTATGAAGGCCAGCATCCCATTCGCCTTCCTGACCACCTGCTGCACCTGCAAGCTGGGTTTTTGCGACTCATGCACAAGGACCCCGAGGTCCCTCTGCACCGTCGCCTGCTGCAGTTTTTCGCCCCGTAAGTAATAGTCCTTCCTACCATTCCTCCTACCAAAGTGGACCACCTCACACTTGCCAACATTAAATTCCATTTGCCATTTCCTGGCCCATTCGCCCAGCCTATCTAGATCCTTCTGCAGACTCTCCACACCCTCCGCACAATTTGCCTTTCCCCCAATCTTGGTGTCATCAGCAAATTTCGACACCCTGCACTCGGTTCCCTCCTCCAGATCATCTATATAAATGGTAAATAGCTGAGGCCCCAGCACCGACCCCTGGGGCACCCCACTAGTCACCAACCGCCAATCCGAATAGCATCCATTGACCCCCACTCTCTGCCTCCTATTTGACAACCAATCATGGATTTACAAAAGGGATTCAATACAGTGCCACACAATAGACTTGTGAGAAAAGTTATAGTTCCAGGAATGAGAGAGACAGCAGCAACATTGACTGGGTGACTGGGTGACAGGGAACAGAGTATTGGTGAATGTTTCTTTTTGGACTGGTTTACAGTAGAGTTCCGCAGGGATCAGAGTTGTGGCCCCTGCTTTTCTTGACATTTATTAATGGCCTCAGTAAACAGAGCACTATTTCAAATTGTGAGGATGCGAGGTGGATAGTGTAGAACGTCACATGGACAAGTTAGTGGAACAAAGAACAAAGAACAACCCAGCACGGGAAACAGGCCCTTCGGCCCAACGAGCCCGCGCCGCCGCATCACCCTACACCTATTCTACCCTGCGTATCTACAAATAGAACCCCTGACTTAGCCAGATTCAGGGGAGAATAGTGTCAATTTGTTGCACCAATCAGCCTAAGAGCACATCTTTGGGGTGTGGGAGGAAACCGGAGCGCCCGGAGGAAACCCACACAACCACAGGGAGAATGCGCAAACTCCCACAGACACAGGCCCAAATCCATGTGCCTGCACAGCCAGCAGTGCTAGTCACTGAGCTGTTGCGGCACCTGTCTACCGGTCCAGGATCAAGCACACACACCGACACGAAGTACTAGGCCACTCCTGGAACCTCCAAGAGTAGCCCACGCATGACCCACTGTGTGCATGCCCCTCGTTTGACACGAGGTGGACCTCCACCTGCGGAATAAAAGACAAAAACGTTAATCACAAGCCTGCCTTTCCGGTGTCTCCCGAGGTTCTAACCCTTATTTAATAACCCCTACCACATCCCTCCATCCTCGTTTCACTCGTGCCTATCTAACTGAACCTTAAACGAGTCCAACGTTCCTGCCTCCACCACCCTACTCGGTAGCGCGTTCCATACCCCCACAACTCTCTGCATAAAGAACCTTCCTCTCACATCCAAATTATACCTCTCCCCCCTCACCCTTAAATCATGACCTCTCATATTTGTACCCAATCTAGGGAGCAGTCTCTCACTATTGACTCTGTCTATTCCCTTCAGTATCTTATATACCTCTATCATGTCACCCCTCAATCTCTGTCTTTCCAAGGAGAAAAGTCCCAGTTTCTCCAACCTTTCCTCGTACCCCAGCCCCTCCATGCCAGGCAACATCCTGGTAAACCTCCTCTGCACCCTTTCCAGAGCCTCCACGTCCTTCCGGTAGTAAGGTGACCAGAACTGGACGCAGTACTCCAAATGCGGTCTAACCAACGTTCTATACAACTGAAGCATTAGACGGCAACTTTTATACTCTATACCCCTTCCTATAAAGGCTCGCATTCCATAAGCCTTCCTGACAACCTTCTCCACTTGTGTCACAAGCTTCATGGATTTGTGAACCTGCACTCCCAGGTCCCTCTGTGTTTCTATACTCCTTATTTGTCTACCTTTAATCACATCGCTCCTCTCTACATTATTCCTTCCAAAATGCATCACCTCGCATTTGTCAGGATTAAATACCATCTGTCACCTATCTGCCCAATGCACCAACCTATCTATATCCTGTTGTATCACCTCACAATCCACTTCAGTACCCGCCAACCCTGCCATCTTGGTGTCATCAGCAAACTTGCTGATCACACCACCTACGCTCTCTTCCAAGTCATTTATGTAGACTACAAAGAGGAGAGGTCCCAGTACTGAGCCCTGCGGCACACCACTGGTCACTGGCCTCCAGCCGGACAAAGTCCCCTCCACTGCTACCCTCTGTCTCCTATTACCCAGCCAGTTCTCAATCCACCTAGCTACCTGACTTCGTATCCCATGTGCCTTAACCTTTTCTACCAGCCTACCGTGAGGGACTTTGTCAAACGCCTTACTGAAATCCATATAGATGACATCAACGGTTCTCCCATCGTCAACCGTTTTTGTCACCTCCTCAAAGAATTCCACCAGATTCGTAAGGCAAGACCTCCCTCTAACAAAGCCATGTTGCGTATCCCTAATCAGATCGCAACGCTCCAAATGCTCATACATCCTACCCCTAAGTATTTTCTCTATTAATTTCCCGACCACCGATGTCAAACTCACCGGCCTATAATTCCCAGGGTTATCCCTACTACCTTTTTTGAACAGCGGTACCACATTTGCCACCCTCTAGTCTTCTGGGACCTCACCTGTGTCCAAAGAAGAGACAAAGATTTGCGCCAGAGGCCCAGCAATTTCATCTTTCACCTCCCTAAGCAGCCTGGGATAAATACCATCAGGCCTTGGAGCTTTATCCGTCCTTAAGCTACCTAAAAGCCCTAGCACTTACTCCCTCGTAATAGATATTTCCTGCAGCTGATCCTCAGCTCCCT
Source organism: Prionace glauca (assembly GCA_037974335.1). Taxonomy (NCBI): domain Eukaryota; kingdom Metazoa; phylum Chordata; class Chondrichthyes; order Carcharhiniformes; family Carcharhinidae; genus Prionace; species Prionace glauca. The sequence goes on along the minus strand of CM075730.1, from coordinate 117,280,259 downwards.
CTAACAGACCGCATGATTCCGGACCCCTATCCTTCGTGAATACCGACGCAAAGTATTCATTCAGGAGCTCCCCCATTTCCTCCGACTCAATACATAACTCCCCGCTTTTGTCCCTAAGAGGACCAATTTTCCCTCTAACTACTCTCTTGCTCCTAATATAGGAATAAAATGCCTTCGGATTTTCCTTAATCCTACCAGCTAAAGCCGTTTCATGCCCTCTCTTCTCCCTTCTAATTCCCCTTTTTAGCTCCCTCCTACTCTCTCTATATTCCTCCAGCGCACTCCCAGTCGTTTCGACCTAACATATGCCTCCCTCTTCTTCCTGACCAAGTTTTCGATAGCCCCTGTAATTCACGGCTCTCTAATCCTACCTTTCCCATCCTTCCTCTTAACCGAAACATACCTCCCCTGCAACCATTTCATTTTGCCCTTAAAAGCCTCCCACTTGCCAACCGTGGACTTGCCAGCTAACAGTCCTTCCCAATCAGTGTCCTGCAGCTCCCTCCTAATCCTGCCATAGCTCGCCTTTCCCCAGTTCAGCACACTCCCGTTCGGCCGGCACTCGTCCCTTTCCATTTTTATCCTAAAGTAGACGGACTTGTGGTCACTATTAGCCACATGTTCGCCAACCTCTACCTCTCCCACCTGCCCCGGCTCATTACCCAACACTAAATCCAGTATAGCCTCTCCCCTAGTCGGACTAGTTACATACTGCTCTAGAGACCCTTCCAAAACACATTTTACAAACTCCTCTCCCTCCGTACCCCCAGCTCTAGGCCCCCTCCAATTCACTCCAGGAAGATTAAAGTCACCCATTACAACCAACCTATTCTTCCTGCACCTATCCAAAATGCCCCTGCAAATACCTTCCTCCACTGACCTCGGGCTGTTGGGTGGCCTATAATACACCCCTAGCAATGTAATCTCTCCCTTTTTATTCCTCAACTCCACCCACAGCGACTCAATCCCTATCTCTTCTATATTGTCCTCCCTCTGTACTACTGTGATGTTTTCCCTGACTAACAGGGAAAGGAGAGAATTAGGAAGCATTGGTTTTAGGAGAGAATTAGGAAGCATTGGTTGGAATGGGAGATTACAGGGACTGGGAACGTCCGAAATGTGGAGTTTTTTCAAGGAGCAGCTACTGCGAGTCCGTGATAGGTATGTCCCTGTCAGGCAAGGAGGAATTGGTAGGCCCAGGGAACCGTGGTGCACCAAAAAAGTTGATTCGTTGGTTAGGAAGAAAAAGGAGGCTTATGTTCGGATGAGGCTTGAGGGCTCAGGTAGTGCATTAGAAAGTTTTAGATTGGCTAGGAGGGAGTTGAAGAGGGAGTTAAGAAGGGCCAAAAGAGGGCATGAGATGATTTTGGCTGATAGGATTAAGGAGAACCCTAAGGCGTTTTACAGGTATGTCAAGAACAGAAGGTTGGTTAGGACAAGATTAGGGCCAGTTACAGACAGTAGAGGGAAGTTGTGTGTGGAACCGGAGGAGATTGGAGAGGCGTTGAACCAATATTTCTCTTCGGTGTTCACGCAAGGGGACAGGAATGTAGCTGAGAAGGACACTGGGGTGCAGGGGTGTGAAATAGATAGTATTGCAGTTGATACGGGGGATGTGCTGGATATTTTAGAGGGTTTGAAAATAGATAAGTCCCCTGGTCCAGATGGGATTTACCCTAGGATTCTTTGGGAGGCAAGAGGGGTGATTGCGGAGCCTCTGGCTCTGATCTTCAGGTCGTCGTTAGTCTCTGGTATAGTACCAGAAGATTGGAGGACAGCAAATGTTGTCCCATTGTTTAAGAAGGGGAGAAGGGACTTCCCTGGGAATTATAGACCGGTGAGTCTTACTTCTGTGGTGGGTAAGGTTTTGGAAAGGATTATTAGAGACAGGATTTATAGTTATTTGGAAAGTAATGAGTTGATTAGAGATAGTCAGCATGGTTTTGTAGCGGGTAGGTCATGCCTTACTAACCTTATCGAGTTCTTTGAGAAAGTGACCAAAGAGGTGGATAGGGGTAAGGCAGTTGATGTGGTGTATATGGATTTTAGCAAGGCGTTTGATAAGGTTCACCATGGTAGGCTTCTGCAGAAAATGCAGATGTATGGGATTGGGGGTGATCTAGGTAATTGGATCAGGAATTGGCTAGCAGATAGGAGACAGAGAGTGGTGGTTGATGGGAAATATTCATCATGGAGTTCGGTTACAAGTGGTGTGCCTCAGGGATCTGTTTTGGGGCCACTGCTGTTTGTAATTTTTATTAATGATCTGGATGAGGGTATAGTTGGGTGGATTAGTAAGTTTGCTGATGACACCAAAGTCGGAGGTGTGGTAGATTGTGAGGAAGGGTGTCATAGTTTGCAGGATGACTTAGAAAGGTTGCAGAGCTGGGCTGAGAGGTGGCGAATGGAGTTTAATGTGGAGAAGTGTGAGGTAATTCATTTCGGTAGGAATAACAGATGTGTTGAGTATAGGGCTAACGGGAGGACTTTGAATAGTGTGGAGGAGGAGAGGGATCTAGGTGTATGTGTACATAGATCCCTGAAAGTTGGGAATCAAGTAGATAAAGTTGTTAAGAAGGCATACGGAGTTTTGGCGTTTATTGGTAGGGGGATTGAATTTAGGAGTCGTAGCGTCATGATGCAACTGTACACATCTCTGGTGCGGCCGCACTTGGAGTTTTGTGTGCAGTTCTGGTCCCCACATTACAAGAAGGATGTAGAGGCTTTGGAGAGGGTGCAGAGGAGGTTTACCAGGATGTTGCCTGGTATGGAGGGGAGATCCTATGAGGAGAGATTGAGAGATTTGGGGCTGTTTTCACTGGAAAGAAGGCGGCTAAGAGGGGATCTCATTGAAACATATAAGATGATTAGAGGTTTAGACAGGGTAGATAGTGATAGCCTTTTTCCTAGGATGGAGAAAGCTAACACGAGGGGGCATGATTTTAAATTAAGGGGGGGTAGTTATAGGACAGATGTCAGGGGTAGGTTCTTTACCCAGAGGGTGGTGAGGGACTGGAATGCCCTGCCAGCTGCAGTTGTAAATGCACCTAGTTTGGGGGCGTTTAAAAGATCTGTGGATAGGTTTATGGATGAAAAGGGATTGGTTTAGGCTAGTGGGTCATTGTTTTGTAACTGGTCGGCGCAACATCGTGGGCCGAAGGGCCTGTTCTGCGCTGTAATGTTCTATGTTCTATGTTAACAGTGCCACCCCTCCTCCTCTCTTCATCCCTCCTCTGTCACACCTAAAACACTTGTACCCAGGAACATTCAGCTGCCAGTCCTGCCCCTCCCGTAACCACGTCTCCGTTACAGCCACCACATCTAACTGCCTCACACACATCAAGGCCCTAAGCTCATCCGTTTTCCCTACCACACTCCTAGCATTGAAACAGACACAGTTCAACCCACAAGTGTCCCTCGGAACCTCCTTCTCCCTGATACTTTTCCTTTCACCCAACTCTCTCCCAGCCACCTCCCCACCCCCCCCTCCTTATTAGTGGGCAGACAAGCAGATGACATTTAATGCAAAGAAATGTGAAATGATTCATAATGGTCAGAAGAACAGTGAGAGACAATATCAAATAAATCATTGTAAAGAGGGTGTGAGCAGAGGGAATTATCAGAAACTCACACCTACATAGAATCGTAAAGTCATACAGCACAGAAAAGGCCCTTCAGCCCATCGAGTCTTCACTGACAATAACTACCACTGAAGTCGCACTCATCACTTTTCCAGCACTTGTCCCGTATCCTTGAATATTATGATATTTCAATTGCTTATTTAAATACATTTTGAAGGTTGTAAGGTTTCCGGCCTCCACTGCCTTCCCAGGCAGCGTATTCCAGATTCCCACCACCCTCTGAGTGAAAAAACCTTTTCTCAAATCCCGCCTGAATCTGCTGCCCCTCACCCTAAAACTCTGCCCCCTCCTTAACCAAGGGGAACAGCTGCTTCCTACTCACCCTGTCTATTCCCCTCATAATCTTATACACCTCAATCATGTCCCCGCTTAGACTTGTCTGCCCTGGAAAAAACAATCCCATCATTACTAGAGAGGCGGTGCTCGACAGACTGGAGGGGCTGATTGTGGACAAGTCCCCAGGACCGGATGGAATGCATCCGAGGGTTCTGAAAGAAATGGCAGAGGTGATAGTGGATGCCTTGGTGGTTATTTTCCAAACATCGCTGGATTCCGGGGAAATGCCAGAAGATTGGAAAATGGCTAATGTTATGCCATAGTTTAAGAAGGGTGCCAGGCAAAAGGCAGGGAATTATAGGCCGGTTAGTTTAACGTCTGTCTGTGGTAGGTAAAATGTTAGAATCCGTCAACAAGGAGGAAATAACAAGGCATCTTGAGGAGAATTGCTTGATAGAGCAGACGCAGCACGGTTTCGTTAAGGGGAAGTCGTGTCTGACAAATTTACTGGAGTTCTATGAGGATGTGTCTAGGGCTGTGGATAGAGGAGAGCCGGTGGATGTGGTCTTTCTGGATTTTCAGAAGGCGTTTGACAAAGTACCTCATAAGAGGTTATTGCAGAAGGTCAGGGGACTTGGAGTTGGGGGTAGGGTGTTAGCGTGGATAGAGGATTGGTTGTCAAATAGGAGGCAGAGAGTGGGGGTCAATGGGTGCTATTCGGATTGGCGGATGGTGACTAGTGGAGTGCCCCAGGGGTCGGTGCTGGGGCCTCAGCTATTTACCATTTATATAGATGATCTGGAGGAGGGAACCGAGTGTGTGGTGTCGAAATTTACTGATGACACCAAGATTGGTGGAACGGCAAATTGCATGGAGGGTGTGGAGAGTCTGCAGAAGGATCTAGATAGGCTGGGCGAATGGGCCAGGAAATGGCAAATGGAATTTAATGTTGGCAAGTGTGAGGTGGTCCACTTTGGTAGGAAGAATGGTAGGAAGGACTATTACTTACGTGGCGAAAAACTGCAGCAGGCGACGGTGCAGAGGGACCTCGGGGTCCTTGTGCATGAGTCGCAAAAACCCAGCTTGCAGGTGCAGCAGGTGGTCAGGAAGGCGAATGGGATGCTGGCCTTCATAGCGAAGGGGATTGAATATAAAAGTAGGGAGGTCTTGCTGCAGCTGTATAGGGCATTGGTGAGGCCACAGCTGGAGTACTGTGTGCAGTTTTGGTCCCTGCACTTACGCAAGGATATTTTGGCCTTGGAGGGAGTGCAGAGGAGGTTTACTAGACTGATGCCGGAGTTGAGGGGGTTGAACTATGAGGAGAGGCTGAATAAACTAGGCTTGTACTCGTTAGAGTTTAGAAGAATGAGGGGAGATCTCATTCAGACATTTTAGATGATGAATGGGATGGATAGGATAGAGGTGGAGAGACTCTTCCTGCTCACAAAGGACAGTAGAACTAGAGAGCACAGCCTCAAGATAAAGGGGGGGGGCAGTTTAGAACGGAGTTGAGGAGGAACTTCTTCACTCAAAGGGTGGTGAATCTCTGGAATTCTCTGCCCGTTGAAGTGGTGGAGGCTGCCTCGCTAAATATTTTTAAGACACGGGTTGATGGGTTTCTGAGAAGCGAAGGGATTAAGGTTATGGGGAGAGGGCGGGAAGGTGGAACTGAGCCGCGACAGATCAGCCATGATCTTATTGAATGGTGGGGCAGGCTCGAAGGGCTAGATGGCCTACTCCTGCTCCTATTTCTTATGTTCTCTCCCTACAACTCAAATGCTCCATCCCAGAAACACCCTGGTGAATCTCCTCTGTACCTCCTCTAGTGCAATCACATCCTTCCTATAGTGAGGTGACCAGGACTGAACACAGTTGTCTATCTGGGCAGCACGGTGGCACAGTGGTTATTACTGCTGCCAGGGACCCAAGCCTTGGGTGACTGTGTGGAGTTTGCACATTCTGCCTGTGTCAGCGTGGGTTTCCTTCGGGTGCTCTGGTTTCCTTCCAAGTTCCAAAGGTGAGTGGGTTAGGTGGATTGACCATGCTAAATTGCTCCTTGGTGTCAGGGGGATTAGCAGGGTAAATATGTCAGTTTATGCAGATAGGGCCTGGGTGAGATTGTTGTCAGTGCAGGCTGTCCATCTGTCAGACCCTCACCCACTCACTGAGACTGTCTATATCCCTTTACAGACTTTCAGCATCCTCTGCACACTTTGCTCTTCCACTCATCTTAGTGTCATCTGTGAATTTGGACACACCACACTTGGTCCCCAACTCCAAATCATCTCTGTAAATCGTAAACAATTGTGGTCCCAACACTGATCCCTGAGGCACACCACTACTCACTGATCGCCAACCAGAAAAACGCCCACTGTTTGTTTTCTGTTAGTTACCCAATCCTCTATCCATGCTAATACATTACCTGTAACACTGTGCACCTTTATCTTATGTAGCAGTCTTTGGTGCGGCACCTTGTCTAATGCCTTCTGGGAATCTGGATACACCCCATCCACAGGTTCCCCATTGTCCATGCACATGTAATGTCCTATTACTCAACCATTTTCTGATTCATCTCACCAAGTTTCCTTGAATTCCAAGTGCTTTGACTTCCTCAATTAATCTCCCATGTGGGACTTTGTCAAAAGCTTTGCTAAAATCCATATAGTCTACATCGACTGCACTTCCCTCATCCACACACTTCAGTATTTTGAAAAATTCTATCAGATTTGTTAAGAATGACCTCCCTCTGACAAAGCTATGCTGATTCGCCCGAGTTAACCCATGCCTTTCCAAGTGGAGATTAAACCTCTCTTTCTGAATTTTCTCCAATAGTTTCCCTACCACAGACTCACAGTTCTGCAGGTAGACACACACATAGTCTGAGAAACAGGCAGAAACTTTGTATGCTGTGAAACAGTCAGAAACACACAGACTGAGCACTGCAAACACTGGAAATTTGTAAAGCTGTGGTCAGGCACACCTGGATAAAATACATCTTCTTGTCCCAGATGAAAACACCATTGATTTTCCCCTGTAGAGAGGACCAACTGGAATTGATTGACCATGGATGCCAGCCATCTCGAGCTGAGTCCAGACGAAAGTACAAGTTATCTGGAAAACCACCAAAAAGACCAGTTTAATTCAGAACCAGCCAGGATAGAATGTTGCTGAGAATCTTGTCACAGAGTGACTATTACTCCCATGGAGACACCCCTGTTGGACTCTGGTCTCCTCACCAATGTTACTGAAAGCAGAGCTCTGCTGGTAGAGTCGAGCCCCCTGCCCTTTTCTGTATCTTTCAAGTGCCCATTTTTCAGGTTTTTTACTCTTTCATGAGATGTGAGTGTCACTGGCTGAGTGAGAATTTATTAGCTATCCCTGATTGCCCTGAGCTGAGCAGTTTGCTGGGCCACTGTCACTGAATATATTTAAGGAGGAAACAAATAGACTTCTAGACACTAAAGGCATTGAGGGGAATGGGGAAATGTGGGACGATGGTGTTGAAATAGAACCATAGAGTGAGAACACAGTCTCTCAGTGAGTGGGGAACACTCTCCGTCAGTGAGTGGGGAACACTCTCCCTCAGTGAGTGGGGACATTGTCTCTCAGTGAGTGGGGGACACTCTCCCTCAGTGAGTGGGGGACACTCTCCCTCAGTGAGTGGGGGACACTCTCCCTCAGTGAGTGGGGGACACTCTCCCTCAGTGAGTGGGGGACACTGTCTCTCAGTGAGTGGGGGACACTGTCCATCAGTGAGTGGGGGACACTGTCCCTCAGTGAGTGGGGGACTCTGTCCCTCAGTGAGTGGGGGACTCTGTCCCTCAGTGAGTGGGGGACTCTGTCCCTCAGTGAGTGGGGGACTCTGTCCCTCAGTGAGTGGGGGACTCTGTCCCTCAGTGAGTGGGGGACTCTGTCCCTCAGTGAGTGGGGGACTCTGTCCCTCAGTGAGTGGGGGACTCTGTCCCTCAGTGAGTGGGGGACTCTGTCCCTCAGTGAGTGGGGGACTCTGTCCCTCAGTGAGTGGGGGACTCTGTCCCTCAGTGAGTGGGGGACTCTGTCCCTCAGTGAGTGGGGGACTCTGTCCCTCAGTGAGTGGGGGACTCTGTCCCTCAGTGAGTGGGGGACTCTGTCCCTCAGTGAGTGGGGGACTCTGTCCCTCAGTGAGTGGGGGACTCTGTCCCTCAGTGAGTGGGGGACTCTGTCCCTCAGTGAGTGGGGGACTCTGTCCCTCAGTGAGTGGGGGACTCTGTCCCTCAGTGAGTGGGGGACTCTGTCCCTCAGTGAGTGGGGGACTCTGTCCCTCAGTGAGTGGGGGACTCTGTCCCTCAGTGAGTGGGGGACTCTGTCCCTCAGTGAGTGGGGGACTCTGTCCCTCAGTGAGTGGGGGACTCTGTCCCTCAGTGAGTGGGGGACTCTGTCCCTCAGTGAGTGGGGGACTCTGTCCCTCAGTGAGTGGGGGACTCTGTCCCTCAGTGAGTGGGGGACTCTGTCCCTCAGTGAGTGGGGGACTCTGTCCCTCAGTGAGTGGGGGACTCTGTCCCTCAGTGAGTGGGGGACTCTGTCCCTCAGTGAGTGGGGGACTCTGTCCCTCAGTGAGTGGGGGACTCTGTCCCTCAGTGAGTGGGGGACTCTGTCCCTCAGTGAGTGGGGGACTCTGTCCCTCAGTGAGTGGGGGACTCTGTCCCTCAGTGAGTGGGGGACTCTGTCCCTCAGTGAGTGGGGGACTCTGTCCCTCAGTGAGTGGGGGACTCTGTCCCTCAGTGAGTGGGGGACTCTGTCCCTCAGTGAGTGGGGGACTCTGTCCCTCAGTGAGTGGGGGACTCTGTCCCTCAGTGAGTGGGGGACTCTGTCCCTCAGTGAGTGGGGGACTCTGTCCCTCAGTGAGTGGGGGACTCTGTCCCTCAGTGAGTGGGGGACTCTGTCCCTCAGTGAGTGGGGGACTCTGTCCCTCAGTGAGTGGGGGACTCTGTCCCTCAGTGAGTGGGGGACTCTGTCCCTCAGTGAGTGGGGGACTCTGTCCCTCAGTGAGTGGGGGACTCTGTCCCTCAGTGAGTGGGGGACTCTGTCCCTCAGTGAGTGGGGGACTCTGTCCCTCAGTGAGTGGGGGACTCTGTCCCTCAGTGAGTGGGGGACTCTGTCCCTCAGTGAGTGGGGGACTCTGTCCCTCAGTGAGTGGGGGACTCTGTCCCTCAGTGAGTGGGGGACTCTGTCCCTCAGTGAGTGGGGGACTCTGTCCCTCAGTGAGTGGGGGACTCTGTCCCTCAGTGAGTGGGGGACTCTGTCCCTCAGTGAGTGGGGGACTCTGTCCCTCAGTGAGTGGGGGACTCTGTCCCTCAGTGAGTGGGGGACTCTGTCCCTCAGTGAGTGGGGGACTCTGTCCCTCAGTGAGTGGGGGACTCTGTCCCTCAGTGAGTGGGGGACTCTGTCCCTCAGTGAGTGGGGGACTCTGTCCCTCAGTGAGTGGGGGACTCTGTCCCTCAGTGAGTGGGGGACTCTGTCCCTCAGTGAGTGGGGGACTCTGTCCCTCAGTGAGTGGGGGACTCTGTCCCTCAGTGAGTGGGGGACTCTGTCCCTCAGTGAGTGGGGGACTCTGTCCCTCAGTGAGTGGGGGACTCTGTCCCTCAGTGAGTGGGGGACTCTGTCCCTCAGTGAGTGGGGGACTCTGTCCCTCAGTGAGTGGGGGACTCTGTCCCTCAGTGAGTGGGGGACTCTGTCCCTCAGTGAGTGGGGGACTCTGTCCCTCAGTGAGTGGGGGACTCTGTCCCTCAGTGAGTGGGGGACTCTGTCCCTCAGTGAGTGGGGGACTCTGTCCCTCAGTGAGTGGGGGACTCTGTCCCTCAGTGAGTGGGGGACTCTGTCCCTCAGTGAGTGGGGGACTCTGTCCCTCAGTGAGTGGGGGACTCTGTCCCTCAGTGAGTGGGGGACTCTGTCCCTCAGTGAGTGGGGGACTCTGTCCCTCAGTGAGTGGGGGACTCTGTCCCTCAGTGAGTGGGGGACTCTGTCCCTCAGTGAGTGGGGGACTCTGTCCCTCAGTGAGTGGGGGACTCTGTCCCTCAGTGAGTGGGGGACTCTGTCCCTCAGTGAGTGGGGGACTCTGTCCCTCAGTGAGTGGGGGACTCTGTCCCTCAGTGAGTGGGGGACTCTGTCCCTCAGTGAGTGGGGGACTCTGTCCCTCAGTGAGTGGGGGACTCTGTCCCTCAGTGAGTGGGGGACTCTGTCCCTCAGTGAGTGGGGGACTCTGTCCCTCAGTGAGTGGGGGACTCTGTCCCTCAGTGAGTGGGGGACTCTGTCCCTCAGTGAGTGGGGGACTCTGTCCCTCAGTGAGTGGGGGACTCTGTCCCTCAGTGAGTGGGGGACTCTGTCCCTCAGTGAGTGGGGGACTCTGTCCCTCAGTGAGTGGGGGACTCTGTCCCTCAGTGAGTGGGGGACTCTGTCCCTCAGTGAGTGGGGGACTCTGTCCCTCAGTGAGTGGGGGACTCTGTCCCTCAGTGAGTGGGGGACTCTGTCCCTCAGTGAGTGGGGGACTCTGTCCCTCAGTGAGTGGGGGACTCTGTCCCTCAGTGAGTGGGGGACTCTGTCCCTCAGTGAGTGGGGGACTCTGTCCCTCAGTGAGTGGGGGACTCTGTCCCTCAGTGAGTGGGGGACTCTGTCCCTCAGTGAGTGGGGGACTCTGTCCCTCAGTGAGTGGGGGACTCTGTCCCTCAGTGAGTGGGGGACTCTGTCCCTCAGTGAGTGGGGGACTCTGTCCCTCAGTGAGTGGGGGACTCTGTCCCTCAGTGAGTGGGGGACTCTGTCCCTCAGTGAGTGGGGGACTCTGTCCCTCAGTGAGTGGGGGACTCTGTCCCTCAGTGAGTGGGGGACTCTGTCCCTCAGTGAGTGGGGGACTCTGTCCCTCAGTGAGTGGGGGACTCTGTCCCTCAGTGAGTGGGGGACTCTGTCCCTCAGTGAGTGGGGGACTCTGTCCCTCAGTGAGTGGGGGACTCTGTCCCTCAGTGAGTGGGGGACTCTGTCCCTCAGTGAGTGGGGGACTCTGTCCCTCAGTGAGTGGGGGACTCTGTCCCTCAGTGAGTGGGGGACTCTGTCCCTCAGTGAGTGGGGGACTCTGTCCCTCAGTGAGTGGGGGACTCTGTCCCTCAGTGAGTGGGGGACTCTGTCCCTCAGTGAGTGGGGGACTCTGTCCCTCAGTGAGTGGGGGACTCTGTCCCTCAGTGAGTGGGGGACTCTGTCCCTCAGTGAGTGGGGGACTCTGTCCCTCAGTGAGTGGGGGACTCTGTCCCTCAGTGAGTGGGGGACTCTGTCCCTCAGTGAGTGGGGGACTCTGTCCCTCAGTGAGTGGGGGACTCTGTCCCTCAGTGAGTGGGGGACTCTGTCCCTCAGTGAGTGGGGGACTCTGTCCCTCAGTGAGTGGGGGACTCTGTCCCTCAGTGAGTGGGGGACTCTGTCCCTCAGTGAGTGGGGGACTCTGTCCCTCAGTGAGTGGGGGACTCTGTCCCTCAGTGAGTGGGGGACTCTGTCCCTCAGTGAGTGGGGGACTCTGTCCCTCAGTGAGTGGGGGACTCTGTCCCTCAGTGAGTGGGGGACTCTGTCCCTCAGTGAGTGGGGGACTCTGTCCCTCAGTGAGTGGGGGACTCTGTCCCTCAGTGAGTGGGGGACTCTGTCCCTCAGTGAGTGGGGGACTCTGTCCCTCAGTGAGTGGGGGACTCTGTCCCTCAGTGAGTGGGGGACTCTGTCCCTCAGTGAGTGGGGGACTCTGTCCCTCAGTGAGTGGGGGACTCTGTCCCTCAGTGAGTGGGGGACTCTGTCCCTCAGTGAGTGGGGGACTCTGTCCCTCAGTGAGTGGGGGACTCTGTCCCTCAGTGAGTGGGGGACTCTGTCCCTCAGTGAGTGGGGGACTCTGTCCCTCAGTGAGTGGGGGACTCTGTCCCTCAGTGAGTGGGGGACTCTGTCCCTCAGTGAGTGGGGGACTCTGTCCCTCAGTGAGTGGGGGACTCTGTCCCTCAGTGAGTGGGGGACTCTGTCCCTCAGTGAGTGGGGGACTCTGTCCCTCAGTGAGTGGGGGACTCTGTCCCTCAGTGAGTGGGGGACTCTGTCCCTCAGTGAGTGGGGGACTCTGTCCCTCAGTGAGTGGGGGACTCTGTCCCTCAGTGAGTGGGGGACTCTGTCCCTCAGTGAGTGGGGGACTCTGTCCCTCAGTGAGTGGGGGACTCTGTCCCTCAGTGAGTGGGGGACTCTGTCCCTCAGTGAGTGGGGGACTCTGTCCCTCAGTGAGTGGGGGACTCTGTCCCTCAGTGAGTGGGGGACTCTGTCCCTCAGTGAGTGGGGGACTCTGTCCCTCAGTGAGTGGGGGACTCTGTCCCTCAGTGAGTGGGGGACTCTGTCCCTCAGTGAGTGGGGGACTCTGTCCCTCAGTGAGTGGGGGACTCTGTCCCTCAGTGAGTGGGGGACTCTGTCCCTCAGTGAGTGGGGGACTCTGTCCCTCAGTGAGTGGGGGACTCTGTCCCTCAGTGAGTGGGGGACTCTGTCCCTCAGTGAGTGGGGGACTCTGTCCCTCAGTGAGTGGGGGACTCTGTCCCTCAGTGAGTGGGGGACTCTGTCCCTCAGTGAGTGGGGGACTCTGTCCCTCAGTGAGTGGGGGACTCTGTCCCTCAGTGAGTGGGGGACTCTGTCCCTCAGTGAGTGGGGGACTCTGTCCCTCAGTGAGTGGGGGACTCTGTCCCTCAGTGAGTGGGGGACTCTGTCCCTCAGTGAGTGGGGGACTCTGTCCCTCAGTGAGTGGGGGACTCTGTCCCTCAGTGAGTGGGGGACTCTGTCCCTCAGTGAGTGGGGGACTCTGTCCCTCAGTGAGTGGGGGACTCTGTCCCTCAGTGAGTGGGGGACTCTGTCCCTCAGTGAGTGGGGGACTCTGTCCCTCAGTGAGTGGGGGACTCTGTCCCTCAGTGAGTGGGGGACTCTGTCCCTCAGTGAGTGGGGGACTCTGTCCCTCAGTGAGTGGGGGACTCTGTCCCTCAGTGAGTGGGGGACTCTGTCCCTCAGTGAGTGGGGGACTCTGTCCCTCAGTGAGTGGGGGACTCTGTCCCTCAGTGAGTGGGGGACTCTGTCCCTCAGTGAGTGGGGGACTCTGTCCCTCAGTGAGTGGGGGACTCTGTCCCTCAGTGAGTGGGGGACTCTGTCCCTCAGTGAGTGGGGGACTCTGTCCCTCAGTGAGTGGGGGACTCTGTCCCTCAGTGAGTGGGGGACTCTGTCCCTCAGTGAGTGGGGGACTCTGTCCCTCAGTGAGTGGGGGACTCTGTCCCTCAGTGAGTGGGGGACTCTGTCCCTCAGTGAGTGGGGGACTCTGTCCCTCAGTGAGTGGGGGACTCTGTCCCTCAGTGAGTGGGGGACTCTGTCCCTCAGTGAGTGGGGGACTCTGTCCCTCAGTGAGTGGGGGACTCTGTCCCTCAGTGAGTGGGGGACTCTGTCCCTCAGTGAGTGGGGGACTCTGTCCCTCAGTGAGTGGGGGACTCTGTCCCTCAGTGAGTGGGGGACTCTGTCCCTCAGTGAGTGGGGGACTCTGTCCCTCAGTGAGTGGGGGACTCTGTCCCTCAGTGAGTGGGGGACTCTGTCCCTCAGTGAGTGGGGGACTCTGTCCCTCAGTGAGTGGGGGACTCTGTCCCTCAGTGAGTGGGGGACTCTGTCCCTCAGTGAGTGGGGGACTCTGTCCCTCAGTGAGTGGGGGACTCTGTCCCTCAGTGAGTGGGGGACTCTGTCCCTCAGTGAGTGGGGGACTCTGTCCCTCAGTGAGTGGGGGACTCTGTCCCTCAGTGAGTGGGGGACTCTGTCCCTCAGTGAGTGGGGGACTCTGTCCCTCAGTGAGTGGGGGACTCTGTCCCTCAGTGAGTGGGGGACTCTGTCCCTCAGTGAGTGGGGGACTCTGTCCCTCAGTGAGTGGGGGACTCTGTCCCTCAGTGAGTGGGGGACTCTGTCCCTCAGTGAGTGGGGGACTCTGTCCCTCAGTGAGTGGGGGACTCTGTCCCTCAGTGAGTGGGGGACTCTGTCCCTCAGTGAGTGGGGGACTCTGTCCCTCAGTGAGTGGGGGACTCTGTCCCTCAGTGAGTGGGGGACTCTGTCCCTCAGTGAGTGGGGGACTCTGTCCCTCAGTGAGTGGGGGACTCTGTCCCTCAGTGAGTGGGGGACTCTGTCCCTCAGTGAGTGGGGGACTCTGTCCCTCAGTGAGTGGGGGACTCTGTCCCTCAGTGAGTGGGGGACTCTGTCCCTCAGTGAGTGGGGGACTCTGTCCCTCAGTGAGTGGGGGACTCTGTCCCTCAGTGAGTGGGGGACTCTGTCCCTCAGTGAGTGGGGGACTCTGTCCCTCAGTGAGTGGGGGACTCTGTCCCTCAGTGAGTGGGGGACTCTGTCCCTCAGTGAGTGGGGGACTCTGTCCCTCAGTGAGTGGGGGACTCTGTCCCTCAGTGAGTGGGGGACTCTGTCCCTCAGTGAGTGGGGGACTCTGTCCCTCAGTGAGTGGGGGACTCTGTCCCTCAGTGAGTGGGGGACTCTGTCCCTCAGTGAGTGGGGGACTCTGTCCCTCAGTGAGTGGGGGACTCTGTCCCTCAGTGAGTGGGGGACTCTGTCCCTCAGTGAGTGGGGGACTCTGTCCCTCAGTGAGTGGGGGACTCTGTCCCTCAGTGAGTGGGGGACTCTGTCCCTCAGTGAGTGGGGGACTCTGTCCCTCAGTGAGTGGGGGACTCTGTCCCTCAGTGAGTGGGGGACTCTGTCCCTCAGTGAGTGGGGGACTCTGTCCCTCAGTGAGTGGGGGACTCTGTCCCTCAGTGAGTGGGGGACTCTGTCCCTCAGTGAGTGGGGGACTCTGTCCCTCAGTGAGTGGGGGACTCTGTCCCTCAGTGAGTGGGGGACTCTGTCCCTCAGTGAGTGGGGGACTCTGTCCCTCAGTGAGTGGGGGACTCTGTCCCTCAGTGAGTGGGGGACTCTGTCCCTCAGTGAGTGGGGGACTCTGTCCCTCAGTGAGTGGGGGACTCTGTCCCTCAGTGAGTGGGGGACTCTGTCCCTCAGTGAGTGGGGGACTCTGTCCCTCAGTGAGTGGGGGACTCTGTCCCTCAGTGAGTGGGGGACTCTGTCCCTCAGTGAGTGGGGGACTCTGTCCCTCAGTGAGTGGGGGACTCTGTCCCTCAGTGAGTGGGGGACTCTGTCCCTCAGTGAGTGGGGGACTCTGTCCCTCAGTGAGTGGGGGACTCTGTCCCTCAGTGAGTGGGGGACTCTGTCCCTCAGTGAGTGGGGGACTCTGTCCCTCAGTGAGTGGGGGACATTGTCTCTCAGTGAGTGGGGGACTCTGTCCCTCAGTGAGTGGGGGACATTGTCTCTCAGTGAGTGGGGGACATTGTCTCTCAGTGAGTGGGGGACTCTGTCCCTCAGTGAGTGGGGGACATTGTCTCTCAGTGAGTGGGGGACATTGTCTCTCAGTGAGTGGGGGACATTGTCTCTCAGTGAGTGGGGGACATTGTCTCTCAGTGAGTGGGGGACTCTGTCCCTCAGTGTGTTGCTTACGTCGGAACGCATACATCCTTCCTAAATGATCCTCAGAGAATTCGTCAAATGCTCGGTTGCTGCATCGCTTGAAGATGGAATGAGCTGATGTTCTGTTCATTGTTCCATGTCCTGTTCAACAGAAAGATCTGTTAAGATCCCACCCTCTGCGTTAATATCATAGAGTCAGAGATTTACAGCATGGAAACGGCCTTTCGGCCCAACTTGACCAGTTTTTTTCACTAAACTAATCCCAATTACCTGCATTTGGCCCATATCCCTCTATACCCATCATACCCATGTAACTATCTAAATGCTTTTTAAAAGACAACATTATACCCACCTCTACTACTGCCTCTGGCAGCTTGTTCCAGACACTCACCACCCTCTGTGTGAAAAAATTGCCCCTCTGGACACTTTTGTATCTCTCCCCTTTCACCTTATACCTCTGCCCTCTAGTTTTAGACTCCCCTACCTTTGGGAAAAGATATTGACTATCTAGCTGATCTGTGCCCCTCATTATTTTATAGACCTCTCTAAGATCACCCCTCAGCCTCCTACACTCCAGAGGAAAAGTCCCAGTCTATCCAGCCTCTACTTATAGCTCAATCCATCAAGTCCCAGTAGCATCCTAGTAATTCTTTTCTGTACTTTCTAGTTTAATAATATCCTTTCTATAATAGGGTGACCTGAACTGTTCACAATATTCCAAGTGTGGCCTTACCAATGTTGTATAACTTCAACAAGACGTCCCAACTCCTGTATTCAATGTTCTGACCAATGAAACCAAGCATGCTGAATGCCTTCTTCACCACTCTGTCCACCTGTGACTCCACTTTCAAGGAGCTCTGAACTTGTACCTCCAAATCTTATTGTTTTGCAACTCTTCCCAACATCTTACCATTAACTAAGTCCTGCCCTGGTTCAATCGACCAAAATGCATCATCTCGCATTTATCTAAATTAAACTCCATCTGCCATTCGTCAGCCCGTTGGCCCAATTGATCAAGGTCCCATTGCAATCCTAGATAACCACCTTCACTGTTCACTGTGCCAGCAATCTTGGTGTCATCTGCAAACTTACTAACCACGCCCCCTATATTCTCACCCAAATCATTAATATAAATGACAAATAACAGTGGACCCGGTACCGATCCCTGAGGCACAGCGCTGGTCACAGGCCTCCAGTTTGAAAAACAATCCTTTATAACCAGCCTCTCTCTGGCTTCTGCCATCAAACCAATTTTGTATCCATTTAGCTACCTCACCCTGGACCCCATGAGATTTAACCTTATGCAATAACATACCATGCGGTACCTTGTCACAGGCCTTGCTAAAGTCCGTGTTGACAACATCTATGACACTGCCCTCAGCTACCTTCTTGGTTACCCCTTCAAAAAAACTCAATCAAATTTGTGAGACATGGTTTTCCAACTCACTCGTTTCAGTTTTTGTGCCTTTCCAACAGCAACAATAATATTCTCTCACCTCGGCCTTCACATCTCATGAAATAATCCCGTGCATCCTTTGGGTAGCCTGAAGGAACTTGACCAGTACTGGGGTTGAAGCGAATGAAAGCTGTTCCTTGGAAGCAGTAATGTCTCCCCAACCACCTTTGGGATGCTGTGCAGGAATGAAGTCCAGGCCATTTCCTTTCCTTCACCGTCCTGGAGTTGAGATTTAGCTCGTACACCATTTCTCCTGCACAGAGAGTCACAGAGTTTATCTTTCTTTTACGGCTCATACCCAAAAGGATTACAAATGTTGTGCCTTTGTTTAAAAAGGGCTGCTGGGAAAAGCCTGGGAACTACAGTTTAGCGAGCTTCATATCTGTGATGGGTAAGTTGTTAGAAGGTATTTTGAGAGACAGGATCCACAGGCATTTAGAGACACAAGGACAAGTGATAGAAGTGTCAGTGAGGGATCACTTTGGGACCAGTGACCATTAGTTTTAAGATAGCTATGGAGAATGATAGGTCTGTCCCAAAAGTTAAAATTGTAAATTGGGGCAAGGCCAATTTTGATGGTATCAGGCAGGAACTTTCAAAAGTTAATTAGGGGAATCTGTGGGAAGGAAAAGGGACATCTGGTAAGTGGCATGCTTTCAAAAGTGTGTTAACCAGTGTTCAGGGTAAACACATTTCTCTTAGCGTGAAGGGCAGAAGTTGGGAACCCTGGATGACTCGGGATATTGAGGCCCTGGTCAAGAAGAAGAAGGAGGCACATGACATGCATAGGCAGCTAGAATCAAGTGAATCTCTTGAAGAGTATAGAGGATGTAGGAATAGAGTTAAAAGAGAAAACAGGAAGGCAAAAAGGGGACACAAGATTGTTTTGGCAGATAAGGCAAAATAGAATCCAAAGAGCTTCTACAAATACATAAAGGGCTAAAGAAAGAGAGTAGAGCCTCTTAAGGATCAACAAGGTCATTTGTGTGTGAATCCACAGAGATAGTGACATTCTCAATGAATATTTCTCGTCAGTATTTACTGTTGAGAAAAGCATGGATGTTAAGGAACTTGAGGAAATAATAATGATGTCTTGAGGAATGTACATATTACAGAGAAGGAGATGCTGGAAGTTTTAAAAGGCATCAAGGTAGATAAATCCCGGGACCTGATGAAGTGTATCTCAGGACACTGTGGGGGACTAAGGAGGAAAGTGCGGGTCCCCTAGCCGAGATATTTGAATCATCGATAGTCACAGGTGAGGTGCCTGAAGATTGGAGAGTGGCAAATGTTGTGTCTTTGTTTAAAAAGGGCTGCAGGGAAAAGCCTGGGAACTACAGGCCAGTGAGCCTCACATCTATAGTGGGTAAATTGTTGGAAGGTATTTTGAGAGACAGGATCTACAGGCATTTAGAGGGACAAGGTACCACATGGTAGATTGTTGCATAAAGTTAATTCTCATGAGATCTAGAGTGAGGTAGCTAAATGGATATAAAATTGGCTTGATGACAGGATCCAGAGGGTGGGTTGTAGTGAGTTGTTTTTCAAACTGGAGGCCTGTGACCAGCGGTGTGCCTCAGAGATCGGTGCTGGGCCCACTGTTATTTGTCATTTATATTAATAATTTGGATGAGAATATAGGGGACAGGGTTAGTAAGTTTGCAGATGACACCAAGATTGGTGGCACAGTGGACAGTGAAGAAGGTTATCTAGGATTGTAACGGGATCTTGATCAATTGGGCCAATGGGCTGACGAATGGCAGATGGAGTTTAATTTAGATAATTGTGAGGTGATGCATTTTGGTCGATTGAACCAGAGCAGG
This sequence comes from Prionace glauca, assembly GCA_037974335.1. Lineage (NCBI taxonomy): Eukaryota > Metazoa > Chordata > Chondrichthyes > Carcharhiniformes > Carcharhinidae > Prionace > Prionace glauca. Next base: position 117,261,552 of record CM075730.1, on the reverse strand, counting down.
ACTTACTCAGTTAATGGTAGGGTGTTGGGGAGAGTTACAGAACAAAGAGATCTAGCGATACATGTTCATAGCTCCTTGAAAGTGGAGTCACAGGTGGACAGAGTGGTGAAGAAGGCATTCGGCATGCTTGGTTTCATTGGTCAGAACACTGAATACAGGAGTTGGGATGTCTTGTTGAAGTTGTACAAGACATTGGTAAGGCCACTCTTTGAATACTATGTACAATTCTGGTCACCCTATTATAGAAAGGATATTATTAAACTAGGAAGAATGCAAAAGAGATTTACTAGGATGCTACTGGGACTTGATGGATTGAGTTTTCAGGAGAGGCTGAATAGACTGGGATTTTTTTCTCTGGAGCGCAGAAGGCGAAGAGATGATCTTATAAAGCTCTATGAAATAATGAGGGGAACAGATCAGCTAGATAGTCAATATCTTTTCCCAAAGGTAGAGGAGTCTAAAACTAGAGGGCATAGATTTAAGGTGCAAGAGCAGAGATACAAAAGTGTTTTTTTCACACAGAGGGTGGTAAGTGTTTGGAACAAGCAGCCAGAGATAGGCGTAGAAGTGGATATAATGTTGTCTTTTAAAAAGCATTTAAACAATTACATGGATAAGATGGGTATAGAAGGATATGGGCCAAATGCGGGCAAATGGGGCTTCCGGTGTTAAAAAAAGAGGCAGTATGGACAAGTTGGGCTGAAGGGCCTGTTTCCATGCTGTAAATCTCTCTGACTCTATAACTATGACTCAGGACCTTAGCATTTGGAGATGTGGAAACACCTTGAATGAGACACAGTCAAGTAAGGGTTAAGGTTAGGGGTTAGCAGAGCATTTAGAAAACAGTGACAGGATCAGACAGAGTCAGCATGGATTTATGAAGGGAAAATCATGCTTGACAAATCTGTTGGAATTCTTTGAAGATATAACTTAGTACAGTTGACAAGGGGGATGTGGTATATTTGGACTTTCAGAAAGCTTTTGACAAAGTCCCCCAGAAAAGATTATTGTGCAAGATTAAAGCACACAGGATTGGGGGAAGTGTATTGAGATGGACAGAAAACTCGTTGGCAGAGAGGAAACAAAGAATACGAATTAATGGGTGCTTTTCAAATTGGCAGGCAGTAACTAGTCGGGTCCCACAGGGATTGGTGCTGGGACCCCAGCTATTCACAATATATATTAATGATTTGGACGAGGGAACAAAAAGTAACATCTCAAAATTTGCCAACGATACCAAGTTGGGTGGGAGGGTGAACTGTGACGAGGATGCAGAGATCCTTCAGAATGATCTGGACAGATTGGGTGAGTGGGCGAATCAATGGCAGATGCAGTATAATTTAGATAAATGTGAGGTTATTCACTTTCGGAGGCAGAAACAAAAAGGCAGATTACTTCCTAAATGGCTGTAAATTGGGAGAGGGGAGTGTGCAGAGGGACCTGGGTGTCCTTGTGCACCAGTCACTGAAGGTAAGCATGCAGGTACAGCAGGCGGTAAAGAAGGTAAATGGTATGTTGGCCTTCATTGCGAGATGTTTCGAGTACAGGGGCAGGGATATGTTGTTGTAATTCTACAGGGGCCTTGGTGAGGCCATATCTAGAGTATTGTGTACAGTTTTGGTCTCCTTTTCTGAGGAAGGATGTTCTTGCTCTCGAGGGAGAGCTGCGAAGGTTTACCAGGCTGATTCTGGGGATGGTGGGACTGATGTATGAGGAGAGATTGACCAGGTTAGGATTGTTTTCACTGGAGTTCAGATGAATGAGGGGGGATCTTATAGAGATGTATATATTTCTAACAGGGCTCAACATCAACAGGGTAGATGCAGGAAGGACATTCCCACTGGTGGGGGGAGTTCAGAACCAGGGGTCACAGCCTGAGGATTCAGGGTAGACCATTTAGGATGGAGATGAGGAGATATTTCTTCACCCAAACAGTGGTGAGCCTGTGGAATTCATTACCACAGGAAGTAGTTGATGCCAAAACATTGAATGTATTCAAGAGGCAGCTGGATATATCACTGGGGGTGAATGGGATGAAAGGTTATGAATTACTGGGGATGGCATGGTGGCACAGTGGTTAGCACTGTTGCCTCACAGCGTCAGGAACCCGGGTTCAATTCTGGCCTTGGGTGACTGAGTGGAGATTGCACATTCTCCTCGTGACTGCGTGGGTTTCCTCCGGGTGCTCCGGTTTCCTCCCACAGTCCAAAGATGTGCAGGTTAGGATGATTGGCCATACACTCTAGGGATCCTATGAGAAAGCAGGATTAGGCTATTGAGTTGGATGATCGTAATGAATGGCAGAGCAGGCTCGAAGGGCTGAATGGCCTCCAACCTGATTCTATCTTCTACGTTTCCATGTTTCAGGTTAAGGTTGGGGGTTCGTGTTAAGGTCAGACGTTAGGGATAACTTTAATGTTCGGGGTCTTTGTTAAGATAGGGGTTAGGGATAGGGATGATGCATGGATTAGCATTGAAATTGTGGATCAGGTCTGCCCCCCATCCCATCCCTGTAACACATCACATTCAACATGGTCAATTAACCTAATAATTGAACTTTCAATACGTACTGCACAGAACCCAGAACATAAGAACATAAGAAATAGGAGCAGGAGTAGGCCATCTAGCCCTTCGAGCCTGCCCCGCCATTCAATAAGATCATGGCTGATCTGTCGTGACTCAGTTCCACTTTCCCGCCCTCTCCCCATAATCCTTAATCCCTTCTCTTATCAAAAACCCATCAACCCGCGTCTTAAAAATATTTAGCGAGGCAGCCTCCACCACTTCAACGGGCAGAGAATTCCAGAGATTCACCACCCTTTGAGTGAAGAAGTTCCTCCTCAACTCCGTTCTAAAACGCTCCCCCTTTATCTTGAGGCTGTGCCCCCTGGTCCTACTGTCCTTTCCGAGCAGGAAGATTCTCTCCACCTCTATCCTATCCATCCCATTCATCATCTTATATGTCTCAATGAGATCTCCCCGCATTCTTCTAAACTCTTAACGAGTACAAGCCCAGTTTATTCAGCCTCTCCTCATAGCTCAACCCCCTCAACTCCACTATCAGCCTAGTAAACCTCCTCTGCACTCCCTCCAAGGCCAAAATATCCTTGCGTAAGTACGGCGCCCAAAAGTGCACACAGTACTCCAGCTGCGGCCTCACCAATGCCCTATACAGCTGCAGCAAGACCTCCCTACTTTTATATTCAATCCCCCTCGCTATGAAGGCCAGCATCCCATTTGCTGCCTTAAAGTAGCGCATTACTGCAGTATCAGAGGGTCAGCGCTGAGGGAGTGCCGCACTGTCAGAGGGTCAGCGCTGAGGGAGTGCCGCACTGTCAGAGGGTCAGTGCTGAGGGAGTGCCGCACTGTCAGAGGGTCAGTGCTGAGGGAGTGCCGCACTGTCAGAGGGTCAGTGCTGAGGGAGTGCCGCACTGTCAGAGGGTCAGTGCTGAGGGAGAGCCGCATTGTCAGAGGGTCAGTACTGAGGGAGTGCCGCACTGTCAGAGGGTCAGTACTGAGGGAGTGCCGCACTATCTGAGGGTCAGTGCTGAGGGAGTGCCGCACTGTCAGAGGGTCAGTGCTGAGGGAGTGTCGCACTGTCAGAGGGTCAGTGCTGAGGGAGTGCCGCACTGTCAGAAGTTCAGTGCTGAGGGAGTGCCGCACTGTCAGAGGGTCAGTGCTGAGGGAGTGCCGCACTGTCAGAGGGTCAGTGCTGAGGGAGTGCCGCACTGTCAGAGGGTCAGTGCTGAGGGAGTGCCGCACTGTCAGAGGGTCAGTGCTGAGGGAGTGCCGCACTGTCAGAGGGTCAGTGCTGAGGGAGTGCCGCACTGTCAGAGGGTCAGTGCTGAGGGAGTGCCGCACTGTCAGAGGGTCAGTGCTGAGGGATTGCTCCACATATCCTGCTGAATACATCGGGATGAGATGTTAAATTTCTCATCCAAGTAAATTGCATTACCTTTGAAAAAGAGCACGGAATCATGTAAGCACACTCTGACTCGACACTCCACTGCAGCCCATAAATTATCTGGAATTCCTGGAAACTTGTCCCGGATCAGGAAGACACCTTCTGGCACTCTGCCGTAATATTGCCAAACCTGATTTCCCTGAAAATCAATGAGAGGCCAATGAATGATTTTAGACGGAGTTTGGGAAGGGAGAGAGCTGTCTGTTTACATAAACAAACATTGCAACATGAAACAGTGCTTTGGTTACTGGACTAGTGACTCATCCAAAACTGGGTTCAAATCCCACTACCGCAGATGGTGAATTTTGAATTCAATAAAAAACTGGAATTAAAACATGAAAACCTTGTCAAATGTTTTGAAATGCATTTGTTTCCCTAATTAATGGAAGGAAATTTTATATGTGACTCACAACAAACAGCAACAGTGTTGGCTGTTAACTGGCTGTAACAGCCAACATTGTTCCTGTGGAGCAGAGTCGAGAGGCAGCGATTTTTGGGCGAGTGAGGAGGCAGCAAAAAGGTATATTTTTCAGTTTATACTGGGTAACTTTTTATTTTAGTTTTAAAGTCGCGAGTTTCGGCGGTTTTTTAAAAAATTAGTTAGAAACCGGAAATCGCTTGCCGGTACTTGTAGTTTTTTTTTCGGGCCCCTAACCCTATAAATTTTACTTGTGGGAAGTGTGTAAGATTGCAGTTTCTGGAGGAGCGTGTAAAGGAGCTGGAGGTGGAATTAGAGGAGCTCCGCATAATCCAGAAAGTGGAGGAGGACATAGAAAGGAGTTATAAGGAGATAGTTACTCCTAGAAATGAGTCTTGGGTCACTGCCAGGAAGAGGGGAAAGAAGCAATTAGGGGGTCAATCCCCTGGGGCTGTTCCCCTCCAAAATAGGTTTTCGGTCCTGGAGGCTACAGTTGAGGAGGAATCAACTGGGGATAGCCAAAGGGAGCAGGTCTCTGGGGGTGAGCCTATTGGGAACCTCAGGTGGTTAGGGGTAAGAGGTTGGGCCTCGTGATTGGGGACTCCACAGTTAAGGGGACGGATAGGAGAGTCGGAGGTAAGGGTAGGGACTCAGGGCTGGTGTGTTGCCTACCTGGGGCTGGGGTCTGGGATGCATCGGACAGGGTATTCAGGACTCTTAGGGGAGAGGGAAATCAACCCCAAGTTATAGTTCATGTGGGGACACATGACATAGGGAGATTAAGGGAAGGGGATATTAAGCAAAGATTTATGGAGTTGGGGTGGAAACTAAAGGCCAAGTCTGGAAGAGTAGTTATATCCGGACTCTTGCCTGTGCCACGGGATAGTTTAGAGAGGAATAGAGAGAGGGAAAGTTTGAACTCGTGGCTGAGGGGATGGTGCAGGAGGGAGGGGTTCAGGTACTTGAGCAATTGGGGCTCATTCTGGGGAAGGTGGGACCTCTATATGAATGATGGTCTACACCTGAACCAGAGGGGAATCAATATCCTGGGGGGTAAATTTGCAAAGGCTATGCGGGGAGGTTTAAACTGATTTGGAGGGGGGGTGGGATCTTGAGTAGAGGGGGTGAAAGTGAGGGGGGCATAGATGGGGAATGCAAGGCACGGCGTAGTGGGGGTGGGGCGGAGCAGGGTTTGAAATGCATGTACTTTAATACTTTAAAGGTAGGGGAGGACCGCAGGCAATATGGGAGGGAGGTTAGACAGGGGGTGGAGAAGGGAAATGCCCAGACTGAGGGGCTGAAGTGTATATATTTTAATGCAAGGAGTATAGTAAATAAGGTAGATGAGCTTAGGGCGTGGATAGCTGCTTGGGAATGTGATTGGTGGCCATTACGGAGACTTGGATGTCTCAGGGACAGGACTGGGTACTTCAGGTGCCAGGTTTCAGATGTTTCAGGAAGGACAGGGAGGCTGGCAGAAGAGGTGGTGGAGTGGCACTGTTAATCAGGGACAGTGTCATGGCTGCAGAGAAAGAGGATGCCGTGGAGGGACTTTCTACAGAGTCTCTGTGGGTGGAAGTTACGAACAGCAAAGGGTCGAAAACTTTGCTGGGTGTATTCTATAGGCCGCCCAATAGTGACAGGGAAGTTGAAGTGCAGATAGGGAACCAGATTCTGGAGAAATGTATTAAAAACAGAGTTGTCGTGATGGGAGACTTCAATTTCCCAAACATCGATTGGAATATCCCTAGGGTAAGGGGTTTGGCTGGAGAGGAGTTTGTTAGGTGTGTTCAGGAAGGTTTCCTGACACAGTATGTGGACAAGCCTACGAGGGGAGAGGCTGTACTTGACCTGGTACTGGCGAATGAACCAGGGCAGGTGATGGATCTCTCGGTAGGGGAGCATCTTGGAAATGGTGACCATAATTCTATCTCCTTCACAATTGCATTGGAACGAGATAGGATCAGGCAGGCTAGGAAGGTGTTTGTCTGGAGTAAGGGGAGATACGAAGAAGTCTGGAAGTTACTTGGACAAATAAACTGGAAGGAGGCGTTCTCAGGGAAAAGTACCGAAGGAAAGTGGCGGATATTCAAGGAATGTTTGTCTGGCGCTCTGCATGACAATGTTCCGATGAGACAAGGGGGTTTTGGTAGGTCGCGGGAACCGTGGTGCACGAAGGCTGTGTTGAACCGAGTCAGGAGGAAAAGGAAGGTGTACAAAAGGTTCAGGGAACTAGGAGAGGTTAAGGATCTTGAAGAATATAAGGACTGTAGAAAGGAGGTTAAAAGGGAAATTAGGAGAGCCAGAAGGGGTCATGAGAAGACCTTGGCGGGTAAGATTAAGGAAAATCCCAAGGCCTTCGATAAATATGTGAAAGGTAAAAGGGTGAGAAGGGAAAGGATAAGACCTATAAAAGGTGAAGGGGGAAAGGTCTGTGTGGAACCAGAAGAAATGGCGGAGGTGCTTAATGAGTACTTTGCCTCAGTATTCACAGTGGAAGCTGATTTGGGAGATCTTGCTATGGACTTGCAGCAGATGGAAAAGATTGAGTACGTGGACATTAAGGAGGAGGATGTGTTAGAACTTTTGAATTCTATCAAAATAGATAAGTCGCCGGGACCAGATGGGATGTACCCCAGGATACTGTGGGAGGCGAGAGAAGTGATTGCAGAGCCCCTGGCGATGATCTTTGCGTCGTCAATGGAGACGGGAGAGGTTCCGGAAGATTGGAGGATTGCGGATGTAGTCCCTATTTTCAAGAAAGGGAACAGAGATAGCCCGGGAAATTACCGCCCGGTGAGTCTGACCTCAGTGGTTGGTAAGCTGATGGAGAGGCTTCTGAGGGACAAGATTTACGAGCATTTGGAGAGGTTTGACATGATCAGGAATTGTCAGCATGGATTTGTCAAGGGCAGGTCGTGAGTTCTTCGATAATGTGACTGAACACATTGACGAAGGAAGTGCCGTGGACGTAGTGTACATGGACTTCAGCAAGGCGTTTGATAAGGTCCCCCATGCAAGACTTCTTGAGAAGGTGAGAGGGCATGGGATCCAAGGGCCTTTGACCTTGTGGATCCAGAACTGGCTTGCCTGCAGAAGGCAGAGAGTGGTTGTGGTTGGGTCTTTTTCGGAATGGAGGTCAGTCACCAGTGGGGTGCCCCAGGGATCTGTTCTGGGACCCTTGCTGTTTGTCATTTTCATAAATGACCTGGATGAGGAAGTGGAGGGATGGGTTAGTAAGTTCGCTGATGACACGAAGGTCGGTGGTGTTGTGGATGGTCTGGAAGGATGTTAAAAGTTGCAGCAGGACATGGATAGGATGCAGGAATGGGCGGAGAAGTGGCAGATGGACTTCAACGCGGATAAATGCGTAGTCGTCCATTTCGGCAGAACCAACGGGATGAACGAGTACACTATCAAGGGCAGGAGTCTTAGTAGCGTTGAAGAGCAGAAGGATCTCGGGGTCCGGGTCCACAGGACTCTTAAATTGGCCTCGCAGGTGGAGGAGGTGGTCAAGAAGGCGTATGGTGTACTGGCCTTCATTAATCGAGAGATTGAGTTTAGGAGTCGGGAGGTAATGCTGCAACTTTACAGGACCCTTGTCAGGCCTCATTTGGAGTACTGTGCGTAGTTCTGGTCGCCTCACTATAGGAAAGACGTAGAAGCTACTGAAAGGGTGCAGAGGAGATTTACAAGGATGTTGCCTGGATTGGGAGGCATGCCTTATGAAGATAGGTTGAGGGAGCTGGGATTCTTTTCCCTAGAGAGGCGAAGGTTGAGAGGCGACCTGATAGAAGTTTATAAAATGTTGAGAGGAATAGATAGGGTGGATTCTCAGAGGCTATTTCCCCGGGTTGAAATGGTCGCTACGAGAGGACACAGATTTAAGGTGCGGGGAGGGAAGTACAGAGGTGATGTTAGGGGTAAGTTTTTCACTCAGAGGGTGGTGAGTGAATGGAATCGGCTGCCGTCATCGGTGGTGGAGGCGAACTCGCTGGGGTCTTTTAAAAGACTTCTGGATGAGTATATGGGGTTTAATGGGATTGGGGGTTATAGATAGGTCTATAGATTGGTGGGTTTGATGTGATCGGCGCAACTTGAGGGCCGAAGGGCCTGTTTGTGCTGTAATGTTCTATGTTCTAACAGCACATGCAGGGCAATTAGACCTGAGCAATAAATGCAGTTCTTCCCAGCAACACTTACTCCCCATCTATGAAGAAATATTAAGAGGAAAGCATATGGAATTCCTAGGTTTGTATATATCCCACTCTTCCTTGCACTCTGTCCATGTCTCCACTCTGGGCAGTACGGTGGTTAGTACTGCTGCCTCACAGTGCCAGGGACCCAGGTTCAATCCTGCCCTCAGGTGGCTGTGTGGAGTTGCACGTTCTCCCCATGTCTGCATGGGTTTCCTCTGGGTGCTCCAGTTTCCTCCCACAGTCCAAGGATGTGTAAATTAGGTGGATTAACCTTACTACATTGACCCTTTGTGTCCCAAGATATATGGGTTCAGGGGATTAGCGGGATAAATATTTGGGGTTACAGGGAACAGGGTGGGGTTGCCCCTCTGTATCATGACCTGAGTGGGATTGTTGTCACCACAGACTCAAAGGACCGAATGGCCTCTTTCTGAAGGGACTCTATGATTCTATTACAGAATTATTACATGGGAATCTTTTGGTTCCCGGCTTGGGTCAGTGTCTGTGTGGAGTTAACACGTTCTCTTGTTTCTTGATTTTCAGAAGACGTTTGACAAGGTGCCTCACAAGAGGTTATTACAGAAGGTAGAGGGACATGGAGTTGGGGGTAGGGTGTTAGTGTGGATAGAGGATTGGCTGTCAAATAGGAGGCAGAGAGTGGGGATCAATGGGTGCTAATCGGATTGGCGGATGGTGACTAGTGGGGTGCCCCAGGGGTCGGTGCTGGGGCCTGAGCTATTTACCATTTATATAGATGATCTGGAGGAAGGAACCGAGTGTAGGGTGTCGAAATTTGCTGATGACACCAAGATTGGTGGAACGGCAAATTGTGCGGAGGGTGTGGAGAGTCTGCAGAAGGATCTAGATAGGCTGGGCGAATGGGCCAGGAAATGGCAAATGGAATTTAATGTTGGCAAGTGTGAGGTGGTCCACTTTGGTAGGAAGAATGGTAGGAAGGACTATTACTTACGGGGCGAAAAACTGCAGCAGGTGACGGTGCAGAGGGTCCTTGTGCATGAGTTGCAAAAACCCAGCCTGCAGGTGCAGCAGGTGGTCAGGAAGGCGAATGGGATGCTGGCCTTCATAGCGAAGTGGATTGAATATAAAAGTAGGGAGGTCTTGCTGCAGCTGCATAGAACATAGAACACTACAGCACAAACAGGCCCTTCGGCCCACAAGTTGCGCCGATCACATCAACACCTACCAACCTACAGACCTATCTATAACCCTCAATCTCATTAAACCCCATATACTCATCTAGAAGTCTTTTAAAAAACCCCAGCGAGTTCGCCTCCACCACCACTGACGGCAGCCGATTCCATTTACTCACCACCCTCTGAGTGAAAAACTTACCCCTAACATCACTTCTGTACTTGCCTCCCTGTACCTTAAATCTGTGTCCTCTCGTAGCAACCATTTTAGCCCTGGGAAATAGCCTCTGAGAATCCGCCCTATCTATTCCTCTCAACATTTTATAAACCTCTATCAGGTCGCCTCTCAAGCTTCATCTCTCCAGGGAGAAGAGTCTCAGCTCCCTCAACCTAACTTCATAAGGCATGCCTCCCAGTCCAGGCAACACCCTTGCAAATCTCCTCTGTACCCTCTCAATAGCTTCCACGTCTTTCCTATAGTGAGGCGACCAGAACTGCGCACAGTACTCCAAGTGGGGTCTGACAAGGGTCTTATAAAGTTGCAGCATTACCTTCCGACTCCTAAACTCAATCCCTCGATTAATGAAGGCCAGTACACCATACGCCTTCTTTACCACATCCTCCACCTGCGAGGCTGATTTAAGAGTCCTGTGGACCCAGACCCCAAGATCCTTCTGCTCTTCAACACTACTAAGACTCCTGTCCTTGATAGTGTACTCGTTCATCCCATTGATCCTGCCAAAATGGACGACTACACATTTATCCGCGTTGAAGTCCATCTGCCACTTCTCCGCCCATTCCTGCATCCTATCCATGTCCTGCTGCAACTTCTGACATCCTTCCAGACCATCCACAACACCACCGACCTTTGTGTTATTGGCAAACTTACTAACCCATCCCTCCACTTCCTCATCCAGGTCATTTATGAAAATGACAAACAGTAAGGGTCCTAGAACAGATCCCTGAGGCACCCCACTGGTATAGGGCACTGGTGAGGCCGCAGCTGGAGTACTGTGTGCAGTTTTGGGCGCCGTACTTACGCAAAGATATTTTGGCCTTGGAGGGAGTGCAGAGGAGGTTTACTCAGCTGATACTGGAGTTGAGGGGGTTGAGCTATGAGGAGAGGCTGAATAAACTAGGCTTGTACTCTTTAGAGTTTAGAAGAATGAGGGGAGATCTCATTGAGACGTATAAGATGATGAATGGGATGGATAGGATAGAGGTGGAGAGACTCTTCCCGCTCAAAAAAGACAGTAGGACTAGGGGGTACAGCCTCAAGGTAAAGGGGAGGCGGTTTAGAACGGAGTTGAGGAGGAACTTCTTCACTCAAAGGGTGGTGAATCTCTGGAATTCTCTGCCCGTTGAAGTGGTGGAGGCTGCCTCGCTAAATATTTTTAAGACGCGGGTTGATGGGTTTTTGATAAGCGAGGGGATTAAGGGTTATGGGGAGAGGGCGGGAAAGTGGAACTGAGCCACGACAGATCAGCCATGATCTTATTGAATGGTGGGGCAGGCTCGAAGGGCCAGATGGCCTACTCCTGCTCCTATTTCTTATGTTTATGTTCTCTGTGTCTGCATTGGTTTCCTCTGGGTGCTCCAGTTTCCTCCCACAGTGCAAAAGTTGTGCTGGTTAGAGTGCATTGGCCGTGCTAAATTCTCCCTCAGGGAACCCAAACAGGCGCCCAGAATCTGGCGATTAGGGGGTTTTCACAGTAACTTCATTGCAGTGTTAATCTAAGCCTACTTGTGACATAATAAATAAACTTCATACTTTAAACACTGTTCAGAGAGTGGGATAGCTTGATCTTGATCGGACAAAGCTCGGCACAACATCGAGGGCCGAAGGGCCTGTACTGTGCTGTACTGTTCAATGTTTGCCTCCTCTGCACCCTGCAATCTATTAGGATTGGTACCTAACAGTTTCTGTACCTGATAAGCAGAGAATGGGAGCTTTTAATCCTAATATTGGTGGCTTTGACTCTGTTTGATGCCTCTACACCAATGAATACCCTTTTTATTCTTTCACAGGATGTGACCTACTCTGGATAGACTAGCATTTATTATCAATCCCGAATTGCCTTTTCCGGAAGGTGGTGGTGAGCTGCCTCCTTGAGTTGCTGCAGTCCCTGTGGTGTAGGTACACCCACAGTGCTGTTAGGAAGGGTTTTCCAGGGTTTTGACCCAGCAACAGTGAAGGAATGGTGATATATTTCCAAGTCAGGATGCTGAGTGGTTTGACCCTCTCTGGTAGCCACTGTGTTTATATGGCTAGTCTCAATTGAGTCTCAGTTGATGGTAACCCCAGTGTGTTGATCCCCAGTGGGGATTCAGTGACGGTAATGCCATTGAAGGTCAAATTACTTCAAATCTACCCTTTGGTTTTCCCACCACATTGGGCCCTGACTGAAAATTGTAGGTTTGCTGGAGATCTGGTGCCATGGATACTGTAACCTGATGAGCTTACCTTGAAGAAAAACATCCTGTCGTGATGTTCAGGGGAGACTTTGTGGTGCATGCGGAATGCTGCATCAATGTGAATCGGGAGTAGGGGCCAGGTATTATTAATAAAGTCAGCAGGTCCAAAGAAACCTTTCCACACAAACTCATCTGTTAATCAGGAAGCAATGGAGAGAACAGTCAGTTTTTCTAAATCTCACAACGTCAAAACTTTCTGAAGCAAAATATTGCAGATGCAGGAATCTTAATCAAGAACAGAGGACGCTAGTGAAACTCAGCAGATCTGGCAGTGTCTACGAGAAGAGAAACACAGTTAACATTTTACGTCCATAGAGTCAGTGGTGAAGTCAGGTGATATTATTGAGGTGAAAATGGATAGTTTTATTGATCACCAGAAACCCCATTCATAGAAACTAGAAGCAGGAGGAGGCCATTCGGCCCTCCCAGCATTCATTTTGATCATGGCTGATCATCAGATTCAATATCCTGATCCCCCCTTCCCCCCATTTCCCTTGATCCTTTTAGAACAAAGAACAAAGAACAGCACAGGAAACAGGCCCTTCTGCCCTCCAAGCCTGTGCTGCTCATTGGTCCAACTAGACCATTTGTTTGTATCTCTCCATTCCCAGTCTGCTCATGTGATTCACGTGTAATAGCCCCAAGAGTTATATCTAATTTCTTCTTGAAATCTCACAACGTTTTGCCCTCAACTACATTCTGCGGTAGTGAATTCCACACATCCACCACCCTCTGGGTGAAGAAATTCCTCCTCACCTCAGTTCTAAAAGGTTTACCCCTTATCCTCAACCTATAGAGAGTTGGTCACACTGCAGGTTCAGACTCCACAGACAGGAAGGGAATGGGTGACCACCAGACAGAGTAGGAGAGATAGGCAGGCAGTGCAGGAACTTCCTGTGACCATTCCCCTGCTGAACAGATACACCGCTTTGGATAGCATTGAGGGGAAGTGACCTTCTGGAGAAAGCAGCAGCAGCCAAACTCATTGCACTATGGTTGGTTCTGCTGCAGAGAGGAGGGGTAAAAAGTGTGCCAGTGCAATAGTTATAGGGAATTTAATTATAAGGGGAATAGACCGGTATTTCTGTGGCCCCAAATGAGACTCCAGGATGGTACATTGCCTCCCTGGTGCTAGGATCAAGGATGGCTCGAAGTGGCTGCAGGACATTCTGAAGGGGGAGGGGAACAGCCAGAGGTACAAATGACGTAGATAAAAAAAAGGGATGAGATCCTAAATGCATCTGGATATAATTGTCCCATTGGTGAGACGCAGTATGGGTTCATGTTTGACTAATTTGGTGGAATTCTTTGAGGACATTACATGTGCAGTGGACAATGGGGAACCTGTGGATGGGGTGTATCTGGATTTCCAGAAGGCATTAGACAAGGTGCTGCACCAAAGACTGCTACACAAGATAAAGGTGCACGGTGTTACAGGTAATGTATTAGCATGGTTAGAGGATTGGGTAACTAACAGAAAGCAAACAGTGGGGGTAAATGGGTGTTTTTCTGGTTCGCGATCAGTGAGTAGTGGTGTGCCTCAGGGATCAGTGTTGGGACCACAATTGTTTATGATTTACAGAGATGGTTTGGAGTTGGGAACCAAGTGTAGTGTGTCAAAATTCACAGAGGGAGTGCAGAGGAGGTTTACTAGGCTGATACCGGAGTTGAGGGGGTTGAGCTATGAGGAGAGGCTGAATGAACTCGGCTTGTACTTGTTGGAGTTTAGAAGAATGAGGGGAGATCTCATTGAGACATATAAGATGATGAATGGGCTGGATAGGATAGAGGTGGAGAGACTCTTCCCGCTCAGAAAGGACAGTAGGACTAGGGGGCACAGCCTCAAGATAAAGGGGAGGCGTTTTAGAACGGAGTTGAGGAGGAACTTCTTCACTCAAAGGGTGGTGAATCTCTGGAATTCTCTACCCATTGAAGTGGTGGAGGCTACCTCGCTAAATATTTTCAAGAAGCGGGTTGATGGGTTTTTGATAAGAGAGGGGATTAAGGGTTATGGGGAGAGGGTGGGAATGTGGAACTGAGACACGACAGATCAGCCATGATCTTATTGAATGGCGGGGCAGGCTCAAAGGGCCAGATGGCCTACTCCTGCTCCTATTTCTTATGTTCTTATGACACTAAGATGAGTGGAAGAGCAAAGTGTGCAGAGGATTCTGAAAGTCTGTAAAGGGATATAGACAGTCTCAGTGAGTGGGTGAGGGTCTGGCAGATGGAGTACAATGTTGGTAAATGTGAGATCATCCATTTTGGCAGAAATAACAGCAAAATGGAAGATTATTTAAATGTAAAAAATTGCAGCATGCTGCTGTGCAGAGGGACCTGGGTGTCCTTGTGCAGGAATCACAAGGAGTTGGTTTGCAGATGCAGCAGGTAATTAAGAAGGAAATGGAATTTTGTCCTTCATTGCTAGAGGGATGGAGTTTAAAAACAGTGAGGTTATGTTGCAGCTGTATAAGGTGCTGGTGAGGCCACACCTGGAGTACGGTGTACAGTTTCGGTCTTACTTGAGAAAGGATATACTGGCACTGGAGGGGGTGCAGAGGAGATTCACTCGGTTGATTCTGGAGTTGAGAGGGTTGGATTATGAGGAGAGACTGAGTAGACTGGGGATATACTCATTAGAACATAGAACATTACAGCACAAACAGGCCCTTCGGCCCTCGAGTTGCGCCGATCGCATCAACCCCACCAATCTATAGACCTATCTATAACCCCCAAATCCCATTAAACCCCATATACTCATCCAGAAGTCTTTTAAAAGACCCCAGCGAGTTCGCCTCCACCACCGACAACGGCAGCCGATTCCATTCACTCACCACCCTCTGAGTGAAAAACTTACCCCTAACATCACCTCTGTACTTCCCTCCCCGCACCTTAAATCTGTGTCCTCTCGTAGCGACCATTTCAACCCGGGGAAATAGCCTCTGAGAGTCCACCCTATCTATTCCTCTCAACATTTTATAAACTTCTATCAGGTTGCCTCTCAACCTTCGCCTCTCCAGGGAAAAGAGTCCCAGTTCCCTCAACCTATCTTCATAAGGCATGCCTCCCAGTCCAGGCAACATCCTTGTAAATCTCCTCTGCACCCTTTCAATAGCTTCTACGTCTTTCCTATAGTGAGGCGACCAGAACTGCGCATTGAATTCATTGGAATTCAGAAGAATGAGGGGAGATCTTATAGAAACATATAAGGTTATGAAGGGAATCGATAAGATAGAAGCAGGGAAGTTGTTTCCACTGGAGGGTGAAACTGGAACTAGGGGGCACGGCCTCAAAATAAGGGGGAGCAGATTTAGGACTGAGTTGAGGAGGAACTTCTTCACACAAAGGGTTGTGAATCTGTGGAATTCCCTGCCCAGTGAATCAGTTGAGGCTCCCTCATTGAATGTTTTTAAGGTAAGGATAGATAAATGTTTGAACAGTAAAGGAATTAAGGATTATGGTGAGCGGGTGGGTAAGTGGAGCTGAGTCCACAAAAAGATCAGCCATGATCTTATTGAATGGCAGGGCAGGCTCGAGGGGCCGAATGGCCAACCTCCCATCATAGGGAACATTCTTTCTGAATTCCCTCTCACTCTTCTAAACATCAGTGAATGTAATCCTAATCGACTTTGTCTCTCCTCAGATCGACAGACCTGCCATCCCAGGAATCAGCCCGGTAAACCTTCACTGTGCTCCCTCTAGACAAGGATATCCTTCCTCAGACTTGGATCAGATATGACACCATAGTTGCAAACATTTTTCCTAAACTTAGACAGTTACCAAGGAAGAGGGAAAGAGTAGATTGCTAGGGTGGGGACCCTGAGTGCAGGGTGTCAACAAATAGTCTGATAATTTAGTGAAAGTTGAGAAGTGGTGGATAGAGTGGGATCAGTTTCTATTGAACACTGTGTTTTCAGGTGATATCACAGAAGGATAAGATGTGAAGGAAGAATAGGAAAGATCAAAGAGAGATCCTTCAGGGAGCCAGAAGGCTGACAGCAGTTGAAACCATTTTAATATGTCATCACTCCATTTACCCCACCTTCTCCCCATATCCCTCAATCCCACCTTCTCCCCGTATCCCTCAATCCCACCTTCTCCCCGTATCCCTCAATCCCACCTTCTCCCCGTATCCCTCAATCCCACCTTCTCCCCATATCCCTCAATCCCACCTTCTCCCCATATCCCTCAAACCCACCTTCTCCTCCGATCCCTCAATCCCACCTTCTCTCCATTTCCCTCAATCCCACCTTCTCCCCATATCCTCAATCCCACCTTCTCTCCATATCCCTCAATCCCACCTTCTCCCCGTATCCCTCAGTCCCACCTTCTCCCCGTATCCCTCAATCCTACCTTCTCCCCGTATCCCTTAATCCTACCTTCTCCCCGTATCCCTCAATCCCACCTTCTCCCCGTACCCCTCAATCCCACCTTCTCCCTGTATCCCTCAATCCCACCTTCTCCCCATATCCCTCAATCCCACCTTCTCCCGGTTTCCCTCAATTCCACCTTCTCCTCCTATCCCTGAATCCCACCTTCTCCCCATATCCCTCAATCCCACCTTCTCCCCATATCCCTCAATCCCACCTTCTCCTCCTATCCCTCAATCTCACCTTCTCCCCATATCCCTCAACCCCACCTTCTTCCCATATCCCTCAATCCCACCTTCTCCCCGTATCCCTCAATCCTACCTTCTCCCCGTATCCCTCAATTCTACTTTCTCCCCGTATCCCTCAATCCCACCTTCTCTCCGTATCCCTCAGTCCCACCTTCTCCCCGTATCCCTCAATCCCACCTTCTCCCCGTGTCCCTCAATCCCACCTTCTCCCCGTATCCCTCAATCCCACCTTCTCCCCATATCCCTCAATCCCACCTTCTCCCCATATCCCTCAATCCTACCTTCTCCTCCTATCCCTCAATCCCACCTTCTCCCCGTATCCCTCAATCCCACCTTCTTCCCATATCTCTCAATCCCACCTTGTCCTCCTATCCCTCAATCCTACCTTCTCCCCATATCCCTCAATCCCACCTTCTCCTCCTATCCCTCAATCCCACCTTCTCCCCGTATCCCTCAATCCCACCTTCTTCCCATATCTCTCAATCCCACCTTGTCCTCCTATCCCTCAATCCTACCTTCTCCCCGTATCCCTCAATGCCACCTTCTCCCTGTATCCCTCAATCCCACCTTCTCCCCATATCCCTCAATCCCACCTTCTTCCCGTATCCCTCAATCCCACATTCTCCCCATATCCCTCAACCCCACCTTCTTCCCATATCCCTCAATCCCACCTTCTCCCCGTATCCCTCAGTCCCACCTTCTCCCCGTATCCCTCAGTCCCACCTTCTCCCCGTATCCCTCAATCCCACCTTCTCGCCGTATCCCTCAATCCTACCTTCTCCCCGTATCCCTCAATCCCACCTTCTCCCCGTATCCCTCAATCCCACCTTCTCCCCGTATCCCTCCATCCCACCTTCACCCCGTATCCCTCAATCCCACCTTCTCCCCGTATCCCTCAATCCCACCTTCTCCCCGTATCCCTCAATCCCACCTTCTCCCCGTATCCCTCAATCTCACCTTCTCCCCGTATCCCTCAATCCCACTTTCTCCCCGTATCCCTCAATCCCACCTTCTCCTCCTATCCCTCAATCCCACCTTCTCCCCGTATCCCTCAATCCCACCTTCTCCCCGTATCCCTCAATCCCACCTTCTCCCCATATCCCTCAATCCCACCTTCTCCCCATATCCCTCAATCCCACCTTCTCCTCCTATCCTTCAATCCTACCTTCTCCCCGTATCCCTCAATCCCACCTTCTTCCCGTATCCCTCAATCCCACCTTCTCCTCCTATCCCTCAATCCCACCTTCTCCACGTATCCCTCAATCCCACCTTCTCCCCATATCCCTCAATCCCACCTTCTCCCCATATCCCTCAATCCCACCTTCTCCCCGTATCCCTCAATCCCACCTTCTCCCCGTATCCCTCAATCTCACCTTCTCCTCCTATCCCTCAATCCCACCTTCTCCTCCTATCCCTCAATCCCACCTTCTCCTCCTATCCCTCAATCCCACCTTCTCCTCCTATCCCTCAATCCCACCTTCTCCCCGTGTCCCTCAATCCCACCTTCTCCCCATATCCCTCAATCCCACCTTCTCCCCGTATCCCTTAATCCCACCTTCTCCCCGTATCCCTCAATCCCACCTTCTCCTCCTATCCCTCAATCCCACCTTCTCCTCCTATCCCTCAATCCCACCTTCTCCTCCTATCCCTCAATCCCACCTTCTCCTCCTATCCCTCAATCCCACCTTCTCCTCCTATCCCTCAATCCTACCTTCTCCCCGTTTCCCTCAATCCCACCTTCTCCCCGTATCCCTCAATCCCACCTTCTCCCCGTATCCCTCAATCCCACCTTCTCCTCCTATCCCTCAATCCCACCTTCTCCCCGTATCCCTCAATCCCACCTTCTCCCTTTACCACAGATTCACTGAATTATTGCAGTGCTGAATGAGGCCAATCGGCCCATAGGCTGTCCATTCTCCTGTCTTTCCCTGTACCTCTGCATATTGTTTTTGTTCAAATAATCATCTAATTCCCTCTTAAATGCCTCAATTGACCTTGTCTCCACCACACTCGCAGGCAGTGAATTCCAGCCCCAAACCACTCACTGTGTGAAAATAATTTTTCTCTCACCACATTTGTTTCTTTTGCAAATCGCTTTAAGTCTGTGCTCTCTCATTCTCGATCCTTTGACGAGGGGGAACAGTTTTTCCCTGTCTACTCAGTCCAGCCCTCTCATGATTTTGAACATCTCTGTCTAATAGAAACATAGAACAGTACAGCACAGTACAGGCCCTTCAGCCCTCAATGCTGTACCGAGCTCTGTCCAAACTCAAGATCAGTCTATCCCACTCCCTATCATTCTGGTGTGCTCCATGTGCCTATCCAATAACCGCTTGAAAGTTCCTAAAGTGTCCGACTCCACTATCACAGCAGGCAGTGTATTCTACTCTGAGTAAAGAACCTACCTCGGACATCTCTCCCACCATGAACATTATAGTTATGCTCCCTAGTAACAGCTACAAATCTCCTCCTAGTCTTCTCTTCAAGAAGAACAGTTCCCAACCTCTCAAATCCATCCTCATAGCCGAAGTTTCTCATCCCTAAAACTATTTTTGTAAATCTCTTCTGTGCTCTCTTTAATGTGTTCACATCCTTCCTATAGTGTGGCACCCAGAACTGTACACAATATTCCAGCTGAGGCGTAACTCGTGTCTTATTTCCCTCAATGTCACCTACCCAGCTTCCCCGATTATGTCCATAAGTTTGTATGTGGGTCACTCTATCAGAGGTACACTCTATCAGAGGTACAACTCTATCAGTAGTATACCCTGTCAGTGGTACACCCTGTCAGTGGTACACCCTGTCAGTGGTACACCCTGTCAGTGGTACACCCTGTCAGTGGTATATCTTGTCAGTGGTACACCCTATCAATGGTACACCCAGTCAGTGGTACACCCAGTCAGTGGTACACCCTGTCAGTGGTACACCCTGTCAGTGGTACACCCTGTCAGTGGTATATCTTGTCAGTGGTACACCCAGTCAATGGTACACCCAGTCAGTGGTACACCCTATTAGTGGTACCCCCTGTCAGTGGTACACTCTATTAGTGGTACACCCTGTCAGTGGTACACCCTATTAGTGGTACACCCTGTCAGTGGTATACCCTGTCAGTGGTACACCCAGTCAATGGTACACCCTATCAGTGGTACACCCTGTCAGTGGTATACCCTGTCAGTGGTACACCCAGTCAATGGTACACCCTGTCAATGGTACACCCTGTCAGTGGTACACCCTGTCAGTGGTACACCCTGTCAGTGGTACACCCTGTCAGTGGTACACCCTGTCAGTGGTACACCCTGTCAGTGGTACACCCTGTCAGTGGTACACCCTGTCAATGGTACACCCTATCAATGGTACACCCAGTCAGTGGTACACCCTGTCAGTGGTACACCTAGTCAATGGTACACCCAGTCAGTGGTACACCCTGTCAGTGGTACACCTTGTCAGTGGTACACCCTGTCAGTGGTACACTCTGTCAGTGGTACACCCTGTCAGTGGTACACCCTGTCAGTGGTACACCCTGTCAGTGGTACACCCTGTCAGTGGTACACCCTGTCAGTGGTACACCCTGTCAGTGGTACACCCTGTCAGTGGTACACCCTGTCAGTGGTACACCCTGTCAGTGGTACACCCTGTCAGTGGTACACCCAGTCAGTGGTACACCCAGTCAATGGTACACCTTGTCAGTGGTACACCCTGTCAGTGGTACACCCTATTAGTGGTATACCCTGTCAGTGGTACACCCTATTAGTGGTACACCCTATCAGAGATACTGCCAGTCCTGGTTCATATTGCTTGTTTGTATTTTGTTCTTTAGTTTTTGGCTTTAGCATTAAATAAGAGTTTGATGGTAACGCATGCAAGTGGGGAACAGGAATTATGCGGAGACAGAGGTGTGTTGTTTGGGCTGGGAGGGTGTGAGGAAATTCTGCTCTCTGACTCTGGCCTCTGCTGCCAAGTCTTACCTCGGAAAAAATTGATGACTCCTTGCTCATCCAGGGTGATTGCATCAAATCCCAGACCATCACAACGATCAGGAGAACCTGAAAAATAAATCATAGACACTAAAAGAAAGGAGGCTACACTGGTGCAGTGGCTGTGGTGGAGGCTGCCTCGCTAAATATTTTTAAGAAACAGGTTGATGGGTTTTTGATAAGAGAGGGGATTAAAGGTTATGGGGAGAGGGCGGGAAGGTGGAGCTGAGTCACGACAGATCAGCCATGATCTTATTGAATGGCGGGGCAGGCTCGAAGGGCCAGGTGGCCTACTCCTGCTCCTATTTCTTATGTTCTTATGAGGGAACTTACATAGAAATCTAGAAATTAGAAGCAGGAGGAGGCCATTCGGCCCTTCCAGTCTGCTCTGCCATTCATTTTGATCATGGCTGATCATCAAATTCAATATCCTGATTTCTCCCCTTCCTCACATATCCCTTGATCCTTTTAGCCCCAAGAGCAACATCTAATTTCTTCTTGAAATAAATCATTAAAATAAATGACAAATAACAGTGGACCCAGCACTCATTCCTGAGGCACAGCGCAGATTACAGGCCTCCAGTTTGAAAAACAATCCTCTACAACCACCCTGTGGCTTCTGTCATCAAACTAAATTTGTATCCATTTAGATACCTCATCCTGGATCCTGTGAGATTTAACTTTGTGCAACAACCTACCATGCGGTACCTTGTCAAAGGCCTTGCTAAAATCCATGTAGACAACATCAACTGCACTGCCCTCATCTACCTTCTTGGTTACCCCTTCAAAAAACTCAATCAAATTTGTGAGACATGATTTTTCACTCACAAAGCCATGCTGACTGTCCCTAATCAGTCCTTGGCTCTCCTAATACCTGTAGATCCTGTCTCTCAAAATATCTTCCAACAATTTACCCACCACAGATGTGAGGCTCACTGGCCTGTAGTTCCCAGGCTTTTTCCTGCAGCCCTTTTTAAAGAAAGGCACACCATTTTCCACTCTCCAATCTTCAGGCACCTCACCCTGACTATCGATGATTCAAATATCTCGGCTCGGGGACCCGCACTTTCCTCCCCAACCTCCCACAATGTCCTGGGTTACACTTCATCAGATCCCAGGGATTTATCTACCTTGATGAGCTTTAAGACTTCTGGCACTTCCTTCTCTTAATATGTGCACTCCTCAAGACATTCCCCCAAGTTCCCTAGCAATGGTGGGTTCGTAAAGTTAGATCACAGTTCAGCCATCAGTGAATGCTGGGATAGATAGGAGGTGATAGAGATTTTTAATTAGTAATGGGTTAAAGGGTTAAGGAGAACAGGCAGGAAAGTGGAGTTGAAGCCAAGATAATATTAGCCATGGTCATACTGAATAGCTGAGGGCCTGAATTTCCTACACCTGCTCTTGGTTCTTCTGTTCTTAGATTGAGTGGCTAAATTGTCTCCTAAATTGTGAATCGGCCTCATTGTTTCTGGCGAGCAAAGTCGAGAGGCAGCGATTTTTGGACATCAGAGGAGGCAGCAACGGGTACATTTTTCTGTTTCTTTGGCTAACTTTTATTTTTAGTTTTTTAAAGTTGCGAGTTTTTGGCGGTTTTTTTTAAATTAGTTAAAACCGGAAGTCGTCACTAAGACGCTTGCCGGGAGTTGTAGTTTTTTTTTTTTCGGGCCCCTAACCCTATAAATTAGCGTAGAGAGGATACCCGATTCTCTACACTGGTAGAGAATCCCACCCTCCCACCTCCTCTAACCTAAATTATAAGTGTGGGTAAGTTTTTCTTTTTAATATTTTTATTTCTTCTGCTGGTAATAGTTTCAGGGATGGCAGTTCAGGCAGTGTGCTGCATCTCCTGTGGGATGTATGTGGTGAGGGACTCCAGTAGTGTTACAGGGGATTTTACTTGTAGGAAGTGCGTTAGAATGCAGCTTCTGGAGGAGCGTGTAAAGGAGTTGGAGTTGGAAGTAGAGGAGCTCCGCAAAATTCGGGATGCAGAGGTGGACATTGATAGGAGTTATAGGGAGTTAGTCACTCCTAGAAACCAGTCTTGGGTCACTGCCAAGAGGAGGGGAAAGAAGCAAGTGGGGGGAAAATCCCCTGGGGCTGTTCCCCTCCAAAATAGGTTTTCGGTCCTGGAGGCTACAGTTGAGGAGGGATCAACTGGGGATAGCCAAAGGGAGCAGGTCTCTGGGGATGAGCCTACTGTAAAAGCTCAGGTGGTTAGGGGTAGCCAAAGATTAGGTCTTGTAATTGGGGACTCCACCGTTAAAGGGACGGATAGGAGAGTCGGTAACAATGATAGGAACTCAGGGCTGGTGTGTTGCCTACCAGGGGCTGGGGTCCAGGATGTCTCAGAGAGGATATTCAAGACTCTCAGGGGAGAGGGGGATCAACCCCAAGTTATTATTCATGTGGGGACGCATGATATAGGAAGGTTAAGGGAAGGGGACATTAAGCAGAGATTCATGGAGTTGGGGTGGAAGCTAAAGGCCAAGACAGACAGAGTGGTTATCTCTGGACTCTTGCCTGTGCCACGGGATAGTTTAGAGAGGAATAGAGGGAGGGAAAGCTTGAACTCGTGGCTGAGGGGATGGTGCAGGAGGGAGGGGTTTAAGTACCTGAACAATTGAGGCTCGTTCTGGGGAAGGTGGGACCTTTATCAGAGGGATGGGATTCACCTGAACCAAAGGGGAACAAATATCCTGGGAGGTAAATTTGTTAAGGTTATGCGGAGTGGTTTAAACTGATTCAGAGGGGGGGTGGGATCCTGAGTAGAGGGGGTGAAAGTGAGGGGGGCGTAGATGGGGACTGCAATGCACGGCATTGCGGGGGAGGGGCGGAACAGGGTTTGGAATGTGGTTTGAAATGTGTATACTTTAATGCGAGGAGTATTCGCAATAAGGTGGATGAACTTGCAGCGTGGACCAGGACCTGGGACTTCGATGTTGTGGCCATTTCAGAGACTTGGATAGAGCAGGGTCAGGAATGGATGTTGCAGGTCCCGGGGTACAAATGCTTTAATCGGAGTAGACAAGGAGGTAGAAGGGGGGGTGGGGTAGCATTATTGGTCAAAGACTGTATCTCAGTGTCAGAGAGGAACTTTGATGAGGACTTGTCTGTTGAGGTAGTATGGGCAGAGATTAGAAATAGGAGAGGAGAGGTCACCCTGTTGGGAGTCTTTTATAGACCTCCAAAAAGTTCTAGAGAGGTTGAGGAAAGGATTGCGGAGACGATCCTTGTTAGGAGTGAAAGTAATAGGGTAATTGTTATGGGGGACTTTAACTTTACTCATGTTGATTGGAATTGCGAAAGCTCTGGCTCGTTAGAGGGGTCAGTTTTTGTTCAAAGTGTGCAGGAAGGTTTTTTGACTCAGTATGTAGATAGGCCGACTAGAGGTGAGGCTATATTGGATTTGGTGCTCGGTAATGAGCCAGACCAGGTGCTAGACTTGGAAGTTGGTGTGCATTTTGGGGATAGTGACCACAATTCGATTACGTTCACCTTAGTGATGGAAAGGGATAGGCATGAACCTCGGGTCAGTAGTTTCAGCTGGGGGAAGGGTAATTGTGAGGCTATTAGGAGAGAATCAGGAAGCATTGGTTGGAATAGGAGATTACAGGGACTGGGAACATCCGAGATGTGGAGATTTTTCAAGGAGCAGCTATTGCGGGTCTGTGATAAGTATATCCCTGTCAGGCAAGGAGGATTTGGTAGGCCCAGGGAACCGTGGTGCACCAAAAAAGTTGATTCGTTGGTTAGGAAGAAAAAGGAGGCTTATGTTCGGATGAGGCTTGAGGGCTCAGGTAGTGCATTAGAAAGTTTTAGATTGGCTAGGAGGGAGTTGAAGAGGGAGTTAAGAAGGGCCAAAAGAGGGCATGAGATGATTTTGGCTGATAGGATTAAGGAGAACCCTAAGGCGTTTTACAGGTATGTCAAGAACAGAAGGTTGGTTAGGACAAGATTAGGGCCAGTTACAGACAGTAGAGGGAAGTTGTGTGTGGAACCGGAGGAGATTGGAGAGGCGTTGAACCAATATTTCTCTTCGGTGTTCACGCAAGGGGACAGGAATGTAGCTGAGGAGGACACTGGGGTGCAGGGGTGTGAAATAGATGTATTGCAGTTGATACGGGGGATGTGCTGGATATTTTAGAGGGATTGAAAATAGATAAGTCCCCTGGTCCAGATGGGATTTACCCTAGGATTCTTTGGGAGGCAAGAGGGGTGATTGCGGAGCCTCTGGCTCTGATCTTCAGGTCGTCGTTAGTCTCTGGTATAGTACCAGAAGATTGGAGGACAGCAAATGTTGTCCCATTGTTTAAGAAGGGGAGAAGGGACTTCCCTGGGAATTATAGACCGGTGAGTCTTACTTCTGTGGTGGGTAAGGTTTTGGAAAGGATTATTAGAGACAGGATTTATAGTTATTTGGAAAGTAATGAGTTGATTAGAGATAGTCAGCATGGTTTTGTAGCGGGTAGGTCATGCCTTACTAACCTTATCGAGTTCTTTGAGAAAGTGACCAAAGAGGTGGATAGGGGTAAGGCAGTTGATGTGGTGTATATGGATTTTAGCAAGGCGTTTGATAAGGTTCACCATGGTAGGCTTCTGCAGAAAATGCAGATGTATGGGATTGGGGGTGATCTAGGTAATTGGATCAGGAATTGGCTAGCAGATAGGAGACAGAGAGTGGTGGTTGATGGGAAATATTCGTCATGGAGTTCGGTTACAAGTGGTGTGCCTCAGGGATCTGTTTTGGGGCCACTGCTGTTTGTAATTTTTATTAATGATCTGGATGAGGGTATAGTTGGGTGGATTAGTAAGTTTGCTGATGACACCAAAGTCGGAGGTGTGGTAGATTGTGAGGAAGGGTGTCATAGTTTGCAGGATGACTTAGAAAGGTTGCAGAGCTGGGCTGAGGGGTGGCGAATGGAGTTTAATGTGGAGAAGTGTGAGGTAATTCATTTCGGTAGGAATAACAGATGTGTTGAGTATAGGGCTAACGGGAGGACTTTGAATAGTGTGGAGGAGCAGAGGGATCTAGGTGTATGTGTACATAGATCCCTGAAAGTTGGGAATCAAGTAGATAAAGTTGTTAAGAAGGCATACGGAGTTTTGGCGTTTATTGGTAGGGGGATTGAATTTAGGAGTCGCAGCGTCATGATGCAACTGTACACATCTCTGGTGCGGCCGCACTTGGAGTTTTGTGTGCAGTTCTGGTCCCCACATTACAGGAAGGATGTGGAGGCTTTGGAGAGGGTGCAGAGGAGGTTTACCAGGATGTTGCCTGGTATGGAGGGGAGATCCTATGAGGAGAGATTGAGAGATTTGGGGTTGTTTTCGCTGGAAAGAAGGCGGCTAAGAGGGGATCTCATTGAAACATATAAGATGATTAGAGGTTTAGACAGGGTAGATAGTGATAGCCTTTTTCCTAGGATGGAGAAAGCTAACACGAGGGGGCACGATTTTAAATTAAGGGGGGGGAAGTTATAGGACAGATGTCAGGGGTAGGTTCTTTACCCAGAGGGTGGTGAGGGACTGGAATGCCCTGCCAGCTGCAGTTGTAAATGCACCTAGTTTGGGGGCGTTTAAAAGATCTGTGGATAGGTTTATGGATGAAAAAGGATTGGTTTAGGCTAGTGGGTCATTGTTTTGTAACTGGTCGGCGCAACATCGTGGGCCGAAGGGCCTGTTCTGCGCTGTAATGTTCTATGTTCTATGTTCCTGTTTCTAGAGGTTGGCAAGAACAGCAGTGTGGGCACTGACCTGGAATGCTGGGATGTGGATGGTGCTGACTCCTCTCACGATGCGTGATGTTTTCCAGATCCAGCGGGCTGGAATGAAACAACAAATCACTTTAATGCAGTGGTTCTCAGGAAATACTCTCTTTTTTAAAGTTCATTTATTAGTGTCACAACTAACACTGCAATGAAGTTATTGTGAAAACCCCCCAATTGCCACACTCCAGCGCCTGTTCGGGTACATTGAGGGAGAATTTAGCATGACTAATTCACCCTAACCAGCACGTCGTTCAGACTGTGAGAGGAAAGTGGAGCACCCGGAGGAAACCCACACAGACACGGGGAGAATGTGCAGACTCCGCACAAACAGTGACCCAAGCCAGAAATCAAACCCAGGTCCCTGGTGCTGTGAGGTAACAGTGCTAACCACTGTGCCTCTCCATTCTCTCACCTTCTGTTCCAGATTTCCTGCAATCTCCCCTCAGAAAATGCTGCGATCTCCAGATAGAAGTCCATGGGGTCACGGTGGCACAATAGTTAGCATTGCTGCGCCAGGGGCCTGGATTCGATTCCTGGCACCCCACTCATGTCAAATGAGACGCGGTCTGAGCAGGAAATTGGTGTTGAGATAGCGGAATAGGTCAACCAATGATCGAGCTGAAGGAAAAGCAAGCTTGAGGGGCTGAATGGCTGCCTTTGCTCCAATTTCTTATCCTTTTATGTACTTTTGCCCAGTCAGAAAACCACTACTTCTTCCCATCTAAGCTAGCGTGTAATGTCATGTGCTTCTATTCTCTGAGGAAGGTTGTAATGTGGTGCTTTCATTGATCGACTCTGTTAACCCATCAAAGAACTCAAACACATGGAACATGCTGCTTATATCACATCTCCTCCAGTGCGAGTTCATGCTGCCCTTCACCTTGGTTTGCATTGCTTTTCCTAAAATCGAATCTAGATGTCGGAGCTCCATTTGTTCTATTCTCTCCACACAGGGGCTGTCAGATCTGCTGAGATTTTCCAGTATTGTCTGTTCCTGTGATACTAAATTTCACATTCTCACCACTCCCTTAATCTGGATTAATCATCCAGTAACATATCCAGCAATATAATTACCGCACCAGTATAAATCAAAAGAAACACACCTTGTGGGCAGCCACATCACAGCAAAAAATCCAGAAGGGAAATAATCCCTCCCTAGTTTCTGATGTGTCCACTATCTTACCTTTTCGATAATTCAAATGAAGCTAATTTAATCTCTTAATTTGGATTGAAACTGTGCAGAACTAAACATCTGTGAGTTTTTTCAGCTAAATTAAATTCGGTCAGAAAATTGAATACAGGAGTTGGGACGTCTTGTTGAAGTTGTACAAGACATTGGGAAGGCCACACTTGGAATACTGTGTGCAGTTCTGTCACCCTATTATAGAAAGGATATTATTAAACTAGAAAGAGTGCAGAAAAGATTTACTAGGATGCTACCAGGACTTGATGGATTGAGTTATAAGGAGAGGCTGGATAGACTGGGACTTTTTTCTTTGGAGCGTAGGAGGCTGAGGGGTGACCTTATAGAGGTCTATAAAATAATGAGGGGCACAGATCGGCGAGATAGTCAATATCTTTTCCCAAAGGGAGGGGAGTCTAAAACGAGAGGGTATAGGTTTAAGGTGAGAGTGGAGAGATACAAAAGTGTTCAGAGGGGCAATTGTTTCACACAGAGATGGTGAGTGTTTGGAACAAGCTGCCAGAGGTAGTAGTAGAGGTGGGTACAACTTTGTCTTTTAAAAAGCATTTAGATAGTTACATGGGCCAGCTTGGTATAGAGGGTTATGGGCCAAATGCGGGCAACTGGGACTAGCTTAGTGGTAAAAACTGAGCAGCATGGACAGGTTGGGCCGAAGGGTCTGCTTCCATGCTGTAAATCTCTTTGATTCTAACTCAGACAACCAGGTATCCCTGGTGCATGCCTCAATAGCAGACGCTATGAGCCATCTACTTGACTACCTATAACTGAGCATATGACATCTTCATCAACTCAGCACAAATGTGAATACTCACATAGGAACAGCGAGACTGACAGCGAGAGCCAAAGACAGGCACAATCCTCCCAATAGGAACTTCATGGTCACTCAGCAGATCTGTGCTTGGACTGAGTATTGTGTTCAAACCCGAGGATTATATACATAGCCAGCCAACATCACCTTTTCCAAAACAAACACGATACAAGATCTCACTGAAGCAGAGAGGTCAGTGTCAGAACAAACAGTTCCTGACTCACAGGCTCTTTCGAAAGACCTTTTGATAAAGTTTCACAAATCAGATTTCACATAATCGAAACCCAGGAGGTTAAAGGGCATCTTCTTTGATGACGGAGTCAAGCATTTTTCCAACTACCGACGTTAAACTAACCGGCCTATAATTCCCTGTCTTTTCTCTGCTACCTTTTTTAAACAGCGGCATAACATTAGCCGTTCTCCAATCTTCCGGCACTTCCCCGGAATCCAGTGAATTTTGATAAATAATTACTAAGGCATCCACTATCACCTCTGCCATTTCTTTCAGAGCCCTGGGATGCATTCCATCCGGTCCTGGAACTTGTCCACCTTCAGTCCCATTAGTCTATCAAACACTACCTCTCCAGTGACAGTAATCGCATTCAGGTCCTCAACTCCTACCATCCTTCTAAATTTAATATCCAGCAAACTATTCCTGTCCTCCTCCGTGAAGACCGAGGCAAAAAACTTATTCAAGGCCTCAGCCATTTCCTCATCTCCCACCACTAAATCCCCCCTCTCATCCTCTAAGGGTCCAACATTCACTCTAGCCAGTCTCCTCTTCTTTACATATTTGTGAAAGCTTTTACTGTCTTTTTTTATACTTAGTGCTAGTTTAGCTTCATAGTCTATCTTTCCTTTCTTTATCACCTTCTTAGTCAATCTTTGTTGATTTTTAAATCTTTCCCAATCTTCTAATCGCCCACTACTTTTAGCCACTCTGAACGCATCAGCTTTTAATTTAATACTCTCCTTTATTTCCTTCGATAACCACAGCTGGTTATCCCTTCTCCTACGATCCTTCTTTCCCATCGGAATATATTTCTGCTGAGCACCAAAAAAGATCTCCTTAAAATTCCCCCACTGTTCCTCAGCCGTCCTATCAACCAATCTGCGCCCCCAATCTACATTCACCAATTCCTCTCTCATCCTATCATACTCCCCTCTGTTCAAACAGAGGACACAGGTTCGGGACCCCACTTTCTCATCCTCCATCTGCATCAAAAACTCAACCATACAATGATCACTCGTCCCAAGAGGATCCCTCACAATAAAATCCCTAATTCTTCCTGCCTCATTACATAACACCAGATGAGGGGGGATATTATAGAGACGTATAAGATAATGAAGGGGATGGATAGGGTAGAGGTAGATTCTTCCCACTTAGAAAGGATAGCAGGACTAGAGGGCACAGCCTCAAGATAAAGGGGAGGCAGTTTAGAACGGAGTTGAGGAGGAACTTCTTCACTCAAAGGGTGGTAAATCTCTGGAATTCTCTGCCCGTTGGTGGAGGCTGCCTCGCTAAACATATTTAAGTCACGGATAGATAGGTTTCTGATAGACAAGGGAATTAAGGGTTATGGGGAGAAAGCTGGAAAGTGGAACTGATCCACTTCAGATCAGCCATGATCTTATTGAATGGCGGGGCAGGCTCGAGGGGCTGGATGGCCTACTCCTGCTCCTATTTCTTATGTTCTTATGTTCTTAACAGCTTGCATATAATTTGCCACAGGTCAGAAAGTGGTGGTGAGTTACTGTTTTACCAGCCTGAAAGGGGTGCACACACTGCTGTTCCCCAGGAGTCAGTACCTGGACCACTGCTCCTTTAGATAGATATGAATGAGCTGCTATATCACATGGGAGTCAGAATGTAGTAAACAATGAGGCAGACAGAAGTATGGTGGGTCAAATTTAACACAGAGAAGTGGTGCATTTTAGAAACAAGTATGAGGAGAGACAACAAAATAAAAGGGAAACTCCAAAGGGGGTGCAGGAGCAGTGGAACATGGGATAAACGTGCAAATGGTATGTTGGCCTTCATTGCGAGAGGTTTCGAGTGCAGGGGCAGGGATATGTTGTTGCAATTATACAGGGGCCTTGGTGAGGCCACACCTAGAGTATTGTGTGCAGGTTTGGTCTCCTTTTCTGAGGAAGGATGTTCTTGCTCTCGAGGGAGAGCAGCGAAGGTTTACCAGGCTGATTCCGGGGATGGTGGGACTGATGTATGAGGAGAGATTGACCAGGTTAGGATTGTTTTCACTGGAGTTCAGACGAATGGGGGGTAATCTCCTACAGACTTATAAAATTCTAACAGATCTAGACAGGATAGATGCAGGGACGTTGTTCCTAATGGTGGGGGGGGAGTCCAGAACCAGGAGTCACAGCCTGAGGATTCAGGGTAGACCATTTAGGATAGAGATGGGGAGACATTTCTTCACCCACAGAGTGGTGAGCCTGTGGAATTCATTACCACAGGAAGTAGCTGATGCCAAAACATTGAATATATTCAACAGGCAGCTGGATTGGAGTGAATGGGATCAAAGGTTATGGGGAGAAAGCAGGATTAGGCTATTGAGTTGGATGATCAGCCGTGATTGTAATGAATGGTGGAGCAGGTTCAAAGGGCCAAATGGCCTCCTGCTGTCCTATCTTCTATGTTTGCATGGATCATTAAAGGTGCTAGGACAGGTTGAGAGCATAACTAATAAAACATACAGTGTCCTGGGCTTTATTTATAGTAAGAAGTCTCACAACACCAGGTTTAAACCTGGTGAGACTTCTTACTGTGTTTACTCTGCTGGCATCTCTACATCATGACATTATTTATAGCAGCAGGGAACACAAGAGCAAGGAGATTATGTCAAACTTGCATAAAACCCCAATGCACCCTCAACTGGAATATTATAGCCAGTTCTGGGTGCCACACTTTGGGAAGGATGTGAATACCTTGGAGAAGGTTTGGAGATTTACCAGGATGAGATTGGGGCTGAGGGACTTCAATCATTCTTTTTTCATTTGTTCGCTGGCTGGACCAGCATTTATTGGCCATCCCTGAGGGCATTAAAAGTCATAGAGTCATAGAGGTTTACAGCATGGAAACAGGCCCTTCAGCCCAACTCGTCCATGTCTCCATTTGTTTTAAACCCTAAGCTAGTCCCTATTGCCCGCATTTGACACATATCCCTCTGTACCCATCATACCCATGAAGCTAACTAAACACTTTTTAAAAGGCAAAATTGTACCCACCTCTACTACTACCTCTGACAGCTTGTTCCAGACACTCACCACCCTCTGTGTGAAACAAATTGCCTCTCTGGACACTTTTGTATCTCTCCCCTCTCACCTTAAACCGATGCCCTCTGGTTTTAGACTCCCCTACCTTTGGGAAAAGATATTGACTATCTTGCTGATCTGTGCCCCTCATTATTTTATAGACCTCTATAAGTTCACCCTTCAGCCTCCTACGCTCCAGAGAAAAAAGTCTCAATTTTTCCAGCCTCTCCTTATAACTCAAGTCCCGGTAATATCCAAGTAAATCTTTTCTGTACTCTTTCTAGTTTAATAATATCCTTTCTATAATAGGGTGACCAGAACAGTACACAGTATTCCAAGTGTGGCCTTACCAATGTCTTGTACAACTTCAACAAGACGTCTCAACTCCTGTATTCAATATTCTGACCAATGAAACCAAGCATGCCGAATGCCTTCTTCACCACTCTGTCCACCTGTGACTCCACTTTCAAGGAGCTATGAACCTGTACCCCTAGATCTCTTTATTCTGTAACTCTCCCCAACGCCCTACCATTAACTGAGTAAGTCCTGCCCTGGTTCAATCGACCAAAATGCATCACCTCACATCTGTCTAAATTAAACTCCATCTGCCATTCGTCAACCCACTGGCCCAATTGATCAAGATCCCATTGCTGTTGGAGATAACCTTCTCACTGTCCACTATGCCACCAATCTTGGTATCATCTGCAAACTTACTAACCACGCCTCCTATATTCTCATCCAAATCATTAATATAAATGACAAATAACAGGGGACCCAGCACTGATCCCTGAGGCACACCGCTGGTTACAGGCCTCCAGTTTGAAAAACAACTCACTACAACCACCCTCCAAAGCCAATTTTGTATCCATTTAGATACCTCACCCTGGACCCCATGAGATTTAACCTTATGCAACAACCTACCATGGGTGGGATCCTGAGTAGAGGGGATGAAAGTGAGGGGGGCATAGATGGGGACTGCAATGCACGGCATTGCGGGGGAGGGGCGGAACAGGGTTTGAAATGTGTATACTTTAATGCGAGGAGTATTCGCAATAAGGTGGATGAACTTGCAGCGTGGACCAGGACCTGGGACTTCGATGTTGTGGCCATTTCAGAGACTTGGATAGAGCAGGGTCAGGAATGGATGTTGCAGGTCCCGGGGTACAAATGCTTTAATCGGAGTAGACAAGGAGGTAGAAGGGGGGGTGGGGTAGCATTATTGGTCAAAGACTGTATCTCAGTGTCAGAGAGGAACTTTGATGAGGACTTGTCTGTTGAGGTAGTATGGGCAGAGATTAGAAATAGGAGAGGAGAGGTCACCCTGTTGGGAGTCTTTTATAGACCTCCAAAAAGTTCTAGAGAGGTTGAGGAAAGGATTGCGGAGACGATCCTTGTTAGGAGTGAAAGTAATAGGGTAATTGTTATGGGGGACTTTAACTTTACTCATGTTGATTGGAATTGCGAAAGCTCTGGCTCGTTAGAGGGGTCAGTTTTTGTTCAAAGTGTGCAGGAAGGTTTTTTGACTCAGTATGTAGATAGGCCGACTAGAGGTGAGGCTATATTGGATTTGGTGCTCGGTAATGAGCCAGACCAGGTGCTAGACTTGGAAGTTGGTGTGCATTTTGGGGATAGTGACCACAATTCGATTACGTTCACCTTAGTGATGGAAAGGGATAGGCATGAACCTCGGGTCAGTAGTTTCAGCTGGGGGAAGGGTAATTGTGAGGCTATTAGGAGAGAATCAGGAAGCATTGGTTGGAATAGGAGATTACAGGGACTGGGAACATCCGAGATGTGGAGATTTTTCAAGGAGCAGCTATTGCGGGTCTGTGATAGGTATATCCCTGTCAGGCAAGGAGGATTTGGTAGGCCCAGGGAACCGTGGTGCACTAAAAAAGTTGATTCGTTGGTTAGGAAGAAAAAGGAGGCTTATGTTCGGATGAGGATGGAGGGCTCAGGTAGTGCATTAGAAAGTTTTAGATTGGCTAGGAGGGAGTTAAGAAGGGCTAAAAGAGGACATGAGATGACTTTGGCTGATAGGATTAAGGAGAACCCTAAGGCGTTTTACAGGTATGTCAAGAACAGAAGGTTGGTTAGGGCAAGATTAGGGCCAGTTACAGACAGTAGAGGGAAGTTGTGTGTGGAACCGGAGGAGATTGGAGAGGCGTTGAACCAATATTTCTCTTCGGTGTTCACGCAAGGGGACATGAATGTAGCTGAGGAGGACACTGGGGTGCAGGGGTGTAAAATAGATAGTATTGCAGTTGATACGGGGGATGTGCTGGATATTTTAGAGGGTTTGAAAATAGATAAGTCCCCTGGTCCGGATGGGATTTACCCTAGGATTCTTTGGGAGGCAAGAGGGGTGATTGCGGAGCCTCTGGCTCTGATCTTCAGGTCGTCGTTAGTCTCTGGTATAGTACCGGAAGATTGGAGGACAGCAAATGTTGTCCCATTGTTTAAGAAGGGGAGAAGGGACTTCCCTGGGAATTATAGACCGGTGAGTCTTACTTCTGTGGTGGGTAAGGTTTTGGAAAGGATTATTAGAGACAGGATTTATAGTTATTTGGAGAGTAATGAGTTGATTAGAGACAGTCAGCATGGTTTTGTAGCGGGTAGGTCGTGCCTTACTAACCTTATCAAGTTCTTTGAGAAAGTGACCAAAGAAGTGGATAGGGGTAAGGCAGTTGATGTGGTGTATATGGATTTTAGCAAGGCGTTTGATAAGGTTCACCATGGTAGGCTTCTGCAGAAAATGCAGATGTATGGGATTGGGGGTGATCTAGGTAATTGGATCAGGAATTGGCTAGCAGATAGGAGACAGAGGGTGGTGGTTGATGGTAAATATTCGTCATGGAATTCGGTTACGAGTGGTGTGCCTCAGGGATCTGTTTTGGGGCCACTGCTGTTTGTAATTTTTATTAATGATCTGGATGAGGGTATAGTTGGGTGGATTAGTAAGTTTGCTGATGACACCAAAGTCGGAGGTGTGGTAGATTGTGAGGAAGGGTGTCATAGTTTGCAGGGTGACTTAGAAAGGTTGTAGAGCTGGGCTGCGAGGTGGCGGATGGAGTTTAATGTGGAGAAGTGTGAGGTAATTCATTTCGGTAGGAATAACAGATGTGTTGAGTATAGGGCTAACAGGAGGACTTTGAATAGTGTGGAGGAGCAGAGGGATCTAGGTGTATGTGTACATAGATCCCTGAAAGTTGGGAATCAAGTAGATAAGGTTGTTAAGAAGGCATACGGTGTCTTGGCATTTATTGGTAGGGGGATTGAACTTAGGAGTCGCAGCGTCATGATGCAACTGTACACAACTCTGGTGCGGCCGCACTTGGAGTTTTGTGTGCAGTTCTGGTCCCCACATTACAGGAAGGATGTAGAGGCTTTGGAGAGGGTGCAGAAGAGGTTTACCAGGATGTTGCCTGGTATGGAGGGGAGATCCTATGAGGAGAGACTGAGAGATTTGGGGTTGTTTGCGCTGGAAAGAAGGCGGCTAAGAGGGGACCTTATTGAAACATATAAGATGATTAGAGGTTTAGACAGGGTAGATAGTGATAGCCTTTTTCCTAGGATGGAGAAAGCTAGCACGAGGGGGCACGACTTTAAATTAAGGGAAGGTAGTTATAGGACTGATGTCAGGGGTAGGTTTTTTACCCAGAGGATGGTGAGGGACTGGAATGCCCTGCCAGCTACAGTTGTAAATGCGCCTAGTTTGGGGGCGTTTAAGAGATCTGTGGATAGGTTTATGGACGAAAAGGGATTGGTTTAGGCTAGTGGGTAATTGTTTTGTAACTGGTTGGCGCAACATCGTGGGCCGAAGGGCCTGTTCTGCGCTGTAATGTTCTATGTTCTAATCTACCTGCCACAGATTCACCTGTCCATTGGCAGGACTGGACACCCTCCATCTTGTGTGGAACTACTGGACTAAATGGGATATATTTTGAACAATCAAAACTCTGAATTAATGAAGCTCTGTGGACCATCAGTTGCAGCTGAATTGTGTTCAACCACAATCTGCAACCTTACGGCTCAGCATATCCCCCCTCTCCCATCATGGCACAGTGCCACAGCTCCAAGGAGCTGGGTTTGATTCTGGCCTGGGTGTCTCTCTCTCTCTCTGGAGCTTACACATTCTTCCCAAGTCTCTGAGGGTTTGCTCCTACACTCCAAAGACGTGCAGGTTATATGGATTGGCGATGCTAAGTTGCTCTAGTTTGTGTGTGTGTGTGAGAGTACATATGTATGTGTAGTTATGCTTGATGAGGTGTGTCCCTCAAACGAGAAGTCTTTGGTGAGCACAGAATGGGGAGAGGAAGGAACTCTGTCCCTTCACCAGAAATATTGTAAATTATGGTTAAGAACATAAGAAGTAGGAGCAGGAGTAGGCCATCTAGCTCTTCAAGCCTGCCCCGCCATTCAATAAGATCATGGCTGATCTGAAGTGGATCAGTTCCACTTGCCCGCTTTCTCCCCATAACCCTTAATTCCCTTGTCTACCAAAAACCTATCTACCCGTGTCTTAAATATATTTAACGAGGTAGCCTCAACCACTTCAATTGGCAGAGAATTCCAGAGATTCACCACCCTTTGAGGGAAGAAGTTCCTCCTCAACTCCATTCTAAACTGCCCCCCCCCTCCTTATCTTGAGGCTGTGCCCTCTAGTCCTGCTGTCCTTTCTGAGCAGGAAGAATCTCTCTACCTCTACACTATCCATCCTCTTCATTATCTTATACATCTCTATAAGTTCCCCCCTCATCCTTCTAAACTCCAACGAGTACAGACCCAGTCTATTTAGTCTCTCTTCATAGTCCAACTCCCTCATCTCCGGTATCAGCCTAGTGAACCTCCTCTGCACTCCCTCCAAGGCCAAAATATCCTTGCGCAAATGCGGCGACCAAAACTGCACACAGTATTCCAGCTGCAGCCTCACCAGTGCCCTGTACAGTTGCAGCAAGACCTCCCTACTTTTATATTCTATCCCCCTCGCTATGAAGGCCAGCATCCCATTCGCCTTCTTGATCACCTGCTGCACCTGCAGACTGGGTTTTTGCGACTCATGCACAAGGATCCCGAGGTCCCTCTGCACAGTAGCATGCTGCAGCTTTTCGCCCTTTAAATAGTAATCCCTCCTACTATTATTTCTTCCAAAGTGGATAACCTCACACTTGCTAACATTGTACTCCATCTGCCAGGTCCTCGCCCACTCGCTCAGCCTATCCAGATCCCTCTGCAGACTTGACATGATGGTTGATTACAGGAAGGATGTGGAAGCTATTGAGAGGGTGCAGAGGAGATTTACAAGGATGTTGCCTGGATTGGGAGGCATGCCTTACGAAGACAGGTTGAGGGAGCTAGGTCTTTTCTCCCTGGAGAGACGAAGGTTGAGAGGCGACCTGATAGAGGTTTATAAAACGTTGAGAGGCACAGATAGGGTGGATTCTCAGAGGCTATTTCCCAGGGCTGACATGGTCGCTACGAGAGGACACAGGTTTAAGGTGCTGGGAAGGAAGTACAGAGGAGATGTTAGGGGTAAGTTTTTCACTCAGAGGGTGGTGAGTGAGTGGAATCGGCTGCTGTCGGTGGTGGTAGAGGCGAACTCGCTGGGGTCTTTTAAAAGACTTCTGGATGAGTACATGGGATCTAATGGCATTGGGAGTTACAGAAAGTTCTATGGCCTGGTAGATATAGATGTGATCGGCGCAACTTCTGGGCCGAAGGGCCTGTTTGTGCTGTAGTGTTCTATGTTCTATGATGTAAAACAGGGGTGGATTCCTACAGAGCCATCTCTGCACAGTAAACATGGCAGCAGACTCAGATGAGTGCTAAAACAGACAGTACATGTCTGGAAAAAGCTAATAACAATTGGGAAAAGAGTTTCAATCATTGCATTCTGATTGTATGTTAATAAGAAAATTTGTGTGGCTGTCTGTGTGTTGCAGCACCGGTGATTCTTTTTTCTCTTGTCTCTAAGCCATTGAGGTGTGTTATGAAGCAGAGGTTGATCCCCTTCTGAGAACTAGCCACTAACCACTTGAAGAGGAGAACCTCAGTTAAAGTGAGTGTGAAGTAGTGTGACCTGCTCTTGATTAAATCAAATTAACTCCCTGATACTCTCTCTAAAATCAACAATTATCCAGCCACCAATGAACAAGTTTAACCAAACTATTAACAAACCCAATAAAACACAATTCTAATTTTCCCTGTTTTCTTTCAATATTCCATTGTCATTTCAGTTTTAAATTGTTAAGAGTGAACGAAAGCAAAGTTGAATGATATGGAGATAATGTGTGAATGGGAAGATTCCACGAATGAGTGTGCGTGACTAATAAATAATTTGTTTGGATTTTTCTGTGTTGCTAGCTTTAATGCTATCTGTTGTTTTGTCCTAAATAGAGAGTGTGCAATTCTAGTTTCAATACTGAGTTTAAAATGAAATGGCTGTAGAGCTGAATTAAGTGTGATTTGAAATTTTTTAATCTTGGGTATGGTTGATGGCCACAGTCACTGCTCAGGATATAGAAATGATGATCGATATTGTAGAAGTTACTTGGAAGGCAATTCTTGATTTGATTTATTATTGTCACATGTATTAGTATACATGAAAAGTATTGTTTCTTCTGCTTTACAAAGCATACCATTCATAGAGAAGGAAATGAGAGGGTGCAGAATGTAGCGTTACAGTCATAGCTAGGGTGTAGAGAAAGGTCAACTTAATGTGAAGTAGGTCCATTCAAAAATCTGATGGCAGGAGGGAAGGAGCTGTTCTTGAGTCAGCTGATTTGATTTATTATTGTCACATGTATTAGTATACAGTGAAAAGTATTCTCAGCAAGTCAGTGGAATTTTTTTTAACATCTGAGTATATATATTGTAATTTAGAAATATATAGTTTAAGCTTGGAGTAATCCTGGATACTCTAAGATCAAACTGTGGAAAAAGGACCTGAAATGAAATTTGAAGACAGGGTTCTTTGTTTAAGGGGACCATGAGCTCCTTCCTTTGTTTAGTTTTAAGGGGCAGTGATGATATCATTACATTTGAAAACTCGTGTTTTGTTTTTTTCCCCCAACTGGCAGAGATTTTGCTATTTTCTGTTTAAATTCATTAGGCATCTAATTTGCTGATTCAGAATTTGTACAATGGAGATTATGAATTTTAATTTCCTTTTAAACTGACAGATACCAAGAGACCAAATTAATTCAATTGGCTCCAAGCCGAATGAATATTTTGAGATTTTGCTTTTAAAAAATAAATAATCATAAATCACAGGTAAGTCTAGCAGCTTCAAGATTTCAAGATTATTTATCTAATGTAGCGATAATTGTACAAATGGTTAACTCATTCAGACTTAGCTGTTGCCCTCTGAATTCAAGTATTTGTGACCAGTTATGTTTAACATCCATACATATAGGCACTATTGCTTCTGATAACTCGACTCTTCTCTTAAAACAGTCATGCCTGGATATAATTACTCTTGATATTTAATTGTTTGAATAATTGAGTGTATGGAAATTGCAACTCATTTAAAAGAGGAAGTTATCTAAAGTTTAAGGGAATAATAAACACATTTCTAATTTTTGACAAATAGGAGGTAAATAGGAGTTGGCGCGTATGGGTTTTTGAGTTTCAAAACCTTTTTGTTGCTGGAAAAGAGATGAATTAAACATATTCTCAGCTTTTGATGTCACTATTCAAATCTGGGATAATTTCATAAAAGGAACATTTGTTTTTTGTTTGTATTATCCATGCTGAGTAAATGTTAACACAGACAAAGCATATGTGAACATGTGAAATCTGTTGTTTTAATTTGATGCAATTAAATGCGAACAGATTAGAAAGTAATCACTTTCTGTAAAAGAATAAGGGCTGTTATGGGGTCATGAATGAGGTGATCTGTAGGGAGCAAGATGATGTTATATCTGGGGAGTGTCAATGAAGCTGCAATAGATGATAGGATGCTTCCATCATTTAAAGTAACCTGGAGTTACAGAATAGAAATCAAAACATTAAAGAACAAAATACAGAATTTGTGCAGATCACAATGTCCATGAAGTAAGGAGGGAATGCTCAAAAACAGGAAGGGAAGCTGGAGGATGTCAAATTAGCTAAACGCCATCAGACAAGATAATTGTCTGCCCATACACCGCAACGAACAAGCCCTGTATGGATTTAAAACACAGTAAGTAGTCTCACAACACCAGGTTAAAGTCCAACAGGTTTATTTAGTAGCAAAACCCACTAACTTTCAGAGCGCTTGCTGCTCCTTCATCAGGTGAGTGGGAGTTCTGTTCACAAACAGGGCATATAAAGATACAAACTCAATTTACAAAATAATGGTTGGAACGTGAGTCTTTACAGAATATCAAATTTCAAAAGGTACAGACAATGTGAGTGGAGAGAGCGTTAAGTACAGATTAAAGAGATGTGTATTGTCTCCAGACAGGACAGTTAGTGAGATTTTGTAAGCCTAGGCAAGTCATGGAGGTTACAAATAGTTTGACATGAACCCAAGATCCCGTTTGAGGCCGTCCTCATGTGTGGAACTTGGCTCTCAGTCTCTGCTCAGCGACTCTGCGCTGTTGTGTGTCGTGAAGGCCGCCTTGGAGAATGCTTACCTGAAGATCAGAGACTGAATGCCCGTGACCGCTGAAGTGTTCGCCCACAGGAAGAGAACAGTCTTGCCTGGTGATTGTCGAGCGATGTTCATTCATCCGCTGTCGTAGCATCTGCATGGTCACCCCAACGTAGCATACCTAGGGATATCCTTTCCTGCAACATATCAGGTAGACAATGTTGGCCGAGTTGCAAGTGTACGTACCGTATACCTGGTGGATGGTGTTCTCATGCGAGATGATGTCATCCGTGTCGATGATCCGGCATGTCTTGCAGAGGTTGCCGTGGCAGAGTTGTGTGGTGTTGTGGTCACTGTTCTCCTGAAGGCTGGGTAGTTTGCTGCGGACAATAGTCTGTTTGAGGTTGTGCAGTAGTTTGAAGGCAAGAAATGGGGGTGTGGGGATGGCCTTGATGAGATGTTTGTCTTCATCAATAACACTTTGAAGGCTCTGGAGAAGATGTCATAGCTTCTCCGCTCTGGGGAAGTACTGGATGATGAAGGGTATTCTGTCCACCGTGTCCCATGTTTGTCTTCTGAGGAGGTCAGTGTGGTTTCTCGCTGTGGTGCGTCGTAGCTGTTGATCGATGAGTCGAGCGCCATATCCTGTTCTTATGAGGGCATCTTTGAGCATCTGGAGGTGTCTGTCACGATCCTCCTCACCTGAGCAGATCCTGTGTATACGGAGGGTTTGTAGGGGATGGCGTCTTTAACATGTTTAGGGTGGAAGCTGGAGAAGTGGAGCATCGTGAGATTATCCATGGGCTTGCGGTACAGTGAGGTGCTGAGGTGACCGTCCTTGATGGAGATGCGTGTGTCCAAGAATGCAACTGATTCCAGAGAATAGTTCATGGCAAGTCTGATGGTGGGGTGGAATGTGTTGATATCATCATATAGTTGTTTCAGTGATTGTTCACCATGAGGCCAAAGGAAGAAAATGTCGTCAATGTCCAGCATTGGCTGAAGGTCCTGCGCGGTGAAGAGGTCTTGTTTGAACCTGTGCGTAAAAATGTTGGCAAAATGAGATACGAATTTGGTCCCTATGGCTGTTCCGAGTGCCTGGATGAAAAACTGGTTGTTGAAGGTGAAGACATTGTGATCCAGGATAAAGCGGATGAGTTGTAAAATTGCACCTGGAAACTGGCAGTTGTTGGCGTTGAGTACTGAGGCAGTTGCAGCAATGCCTTTGTCATTTAAATTACTCGACAATCACCAAGCAAGTCACTGTTCCCTTCCTGTTGGGGAACACTTCAGCGGTCACTGGGTTCGGCCTCTGATCTTCGGGTAAGCGTTCTCCAAGGCGGCCTTCACAACACACAACAATGCAGAGTCACTGAGCAGAGACTGATAGCCGAGTTCTGCACATGAGGATGGCATCAACTGGGATCTTGGGTTCATGTCACACTATCTGTAACCCCCATGATGTGCCTGGGCTTCCAAAATCTCACTAACTGTCCTGGCTGGAGACAATACACATCTCTATAACTTGTGCTTAATGCTCTCTTCCCTCATATTGTCTGTACCTTTAAGACTTGATTACTTGAAAAGACTTGCATTCCAACCATTTTTTTGTAAATTGAGTTTGTGTCTTTATATGCACTGCTTGTGAACAGAACTCCCACTCAGCTGACTTTAATGTGGTGTTGTGTTTATCCCAATGCAATGCTGGCATCTCCACATCAATGGAGAGTGCAGGAGGGCCTGCCAGAAGCAGGACCAGGCGTACCTAAAAATGAGGTATCAACCTGGTGAAGTATCAACCTGGTGAAGCTACAAAACAGGACTACTCACATGCCAAATGGCAAAAACAGCAAGTAACAGACAGAGCTAAGCAATCCCACAATCAACGGATCAGATCTAAGTTCTGTAGTCCTTCCACATCCAGTCGTAAATGGTGCTGAATAATTGAACAACTCACTGGAGGAGGAGGCTCCACAAATATCCCCATCCTCAATGATGGAGAAGTCCAGCACATCAGTGTGAAAGACAAAGCTGAAGTATTCGCAGCAATCTTCAGCCAGAAGTGCTGAGTGGGTGATCCATCTCGGCCTCCTCCCGTGGTCCCCAGCATCTCAGACTCCCGTCTCCAGCCAATTCGATTCACCCCACATGATATCAAGAAATGATTGGAGGCACTGGATACTGCAAAGGCAATGGGGCCTAATAACTTTCCGGCAATAGCACTGAAGACTTGTGCTCCTGAACTTATAACTCACCGAGCCAAGCTCTTCCAATACAATTACAACACTGATATCTATCCCACAATGGGATGGCACGGTGGCACACTGGTTAGCACTGCTGCTTCACAGCGCCAGGGACACAGGTTCCATTCCCGGCTTGGGTCACTGTCTGTGTGAAGTTTGCACATTCTCCCCATGTCTGCATGGTTTTCCTCCAGGTGCTCCGGTTTCCTCCCACAGTCCAAAGATGTGCAGGTTAGGTGAACTGGCGATGCTAAATTCTTCAACAGTGTACCCAAACAGGCACCGGAGTGTGGCAACTCAGGGATTTTCACAGAAATGTCATTGCAGTGTTAATAAATAAACCTGAAAAATAAACTTTGTGTAGAAAATTGCCCAGGTGTGTGCAGTACACAAAAAGCAGGACAAATCCAGCCCAGCCAATTACCGCCCAGTCTACTCTCCATCATCAGTAAAGTGATGGAAGGGGTCATCGACAGCGCTATCAAGCAGCACCTGCTCAGCAATAACCTGCTCAGTGACGCCCAGTTTGGGTTTCACCAGGGGGTCACTCAGCTCCTGACCTCATTACAGCCTTGGTTCAAACATGGACAAAGGAGCTGAATATCAGAGGTGAGGTGAGAGTGACAGCCCTTCACATCAAGGCAGCATTTGACAGAGTGCGGCATCAAGGAGCCCGAGTGAAACTGGAATCAATGGAATTCAGGGGACAAACTCTCCGCTGGTTATACCTGGTACATAGGAAGATGGTTGTGGAGAGTCAGGCTCTCAGCTCCAGGACATCTCTGCAGGACTCCCTCAGGATAGTGTCCTGGGCCAACCATCTTCAGCTGCTTCATCAATAACCTTCCCTCCAACATAAAGTCAGAAGTGGAAATGTTCGCTGATGATTGCACAATGTTCAGCACCATTCGCCACCCCTCAGATACTGAAGCAGTCCGTGTTCAATTGCAGCAAGATCTGGACAATATCCAGGCTTGGGCTGACAAGTGGCAGTAACATTTGTGCCACACAAATGCCAGGCAATGACCATCACCAATAAGAGATACATTAACCACCGCCCTTTAACATTCAATGGTGTAACCGTCACTGAATCCTCCACTGTCAACATCCTAGGGGTCACCATTGACCAGAAACTCAACTGGACTCACCACATAAACACAGTGGCTACAAGAGCAGGTCAGAGGCCAGGAATATTGCCGTGAGTAATTCACTTCTTGACTTCCCGATGCCTGTCCACCATCTACAGGGCACAAGTTGGGAGTGTGATAGAATACACCACACTTGCCTGGATGGGTGTGGCTCCAACAACACTCAAGAAGCTCAACACCAACCAGGGCAAAGCAGCTGCCTGATTGGCACCACATCCACTCCCTCCACCACCAACACTCAGTAGCAGCAGTGTGTACTATCTTCAAGATGCACTGCAGCAATTCACCAAAGATCCTTACACACCACCTTTAAACTCACGACCACTCCGATCTAGAAGGACAGAGGCAGCAGATACACA
Organism: Prionace glauca; assembly: GCA_037974335.1. Lineage (NCBI taxonomy): Eukaryota > Metazoa > Chordata > Chondrichthyes > Carcharhiniformes > Carcharhinidae > Prionace > Prionace glauca. Next base: position 117,217,372 of record CM075730.1, on the reverse strand, counting down.
GGAACACCAGCACCTGCAAGTTCCCCTCCAAGCATCTCACCATTCTGACTTGTAAATATATTGTCGTTCCTTCGCAGTCACTGGGTTAAAATCCTGGAATTCCCCCCCTAAAGGAATTGTGGGTTAACCCATAGCACATGGGGTGGTGAATCTCTGGAATTCTCTGCCCGTTGAAGTGGTGGAGGCTGCCTCGCTAAATATTTTTAAGAAGCGGGTTGATGGGTTTTTGATAAGAGAGGGGATTAAGGGTTATGGGGAGAGGGCGGGAAGGTGGAACTGAGCCACGACAGATCAGCCATGATCTTATTGAATGGCGGGGCAGGCTCGAAGGGCTAGATGGCCTACTCCTGCTCCTATTTCTTATGTTCTTATGTTCTCAAGAGCAACTAGGGATGGGCAATAAACACTGGCCCAGCCAGTAACGCCCATGTCCCATGAATGAAAGAGAATCTAATGCATTAATAAACATGGTGAAAAGCCAAGGCTCCTGTACAAATTGCAAGAGAACATTGCCTCCCAAGTCCTTGTCATTTCCCCCTTTTCACCTTCTTATTCTCCCAGAGGTTAATGAAGACAACTTTGCAGGATGGATTGCACATGGTGTGTCTTTGCTTTTTCGAAATTTTAAGTTGCCACTTGATCCCTCCCGTTTTATTTAGATAGAACTTCCTCTGGTCATAGAAACATTTTGCACTTTTTCCTTTCCTTCTCTATGAACGGTATGCTTTGTCTATATAGTGCACAAGAAACAATACTTTGTTTCTTATTATTACTTATACTAATACATGTAACAATAATAAATCAAATTAAATCATCGAAACAAGAAGCAGTAGGTCACTCGGCCCTTCAAGCCTGCTCTGCTCATTTTGATCATGGCTGATCATCAAATTCAATATCCTGATCCCCCTTCTCCCCGTATCCCCTGATCCCTTTAGCCCCAAGAGTTATATCTAATTTCTTCTTGAAATCACACAACGTTTTGGCCTCCACTACACTCTGTGGTGGTGAATTCACCACCCTCTGGGTGAAGAATCATATCGAATCACAATACTTGGACCAGGCCAATTCAGCAATCCCCTCCTGCTCTCCACTCCCCTGATACGCGCCCACCTCTCTCCTTCCATGCCCAACTTTCATTCCACTCTCTTTTGCACCCACCCACTCTCCCCAGCCTCGTCCCCCTCTCTCCTCACACCCTCCACTCTCCCCAGCCTCACTCCCTTCCCTCCTCACTCACACCTGTCCACACTTCCTCCTTTCCCCCCTGCCAAATCCACTCCTATCAGTGTGGTTTGTTCCGATTTCATAGGCAGCCTCCACAGCTGAAACAGTCCGCAGATGCTGGGACAGATTCAGCCGGAGATAATCGACTTCTCACAATTCCTTATTTCACACAACAGTTGCAGTGGATAATCTCAGCAGCAGCAAGGGAACAGGCAGCATTGCAGAGGCTCTGTAATGGTTACTATGGGAATTGACACTGTACCTGGCCAATGATCAAACAGTACGATGGCCAGGAAATAATCCTTCATCCTTCTGACAGAAGCTCTGACTGCTGATTCATCCCAAAGACACGCAGCCTGTCCCAGAGGCCCCACCCCAATCCCAGACCCGCCCCCAATCCTGACCCCACCCACAATCCAAGTCCTGCCCCAATTCCAGATTCTGACCCCAGGAGCCCCCCACCCCAGGTGTGACGTTGTCATGCTCTTCGTTCCAATGCTGCACTCACCCACTGGATGCAACAATGGAGCACTTCAGTTGCAGCGTTGAAGGCCCCAACCCATCCAACATGTGACAGTGTCCCTGGCACCCAATCTCAGCAACAATGGTGACACCACCACCCTGAAGGGACACAACAATCCCCAACCTCCCCCCATTGTGCTGTAGGCTCTCCAATGATGGTCTTAGCTCCCTTCTTGATCCTGCCCCATCCCATCCCACCCTCTCCAGCCCCACCCCACACCTCAGCCCCGTCACCCAATCCTGACACCACACTGACCACAACACCTCAAATTCAGTGCCCCACACCTACCAATCCACTCACCCCAAGGGAGAAGAGGAAATCCTCAGCCTCACCAACCCCAGAAAGAGAGAAACCGATGCCTCTCCAGCCATTTGGAGGGAGAGAGCACACACCAAGGCAAGGAGAGATCAGGAGGTCTCTGAGGCAGAGAGAGCATGAGTAATCAGCGGGTGGAAATTTCATATCTGTGGGAAAGGAGCAGGGAGCTAGTGACTATTGTGAATGGTGTAAAAAGCAGCTAATGGTCAAATAGCCCTTGTACTCTATACATGAGAATTAAAAGACTTAATGGAAGGTGTTAAAGGGAACAACTGGAAAAATGAAAGGAGGGAAGAATGAGTGAAGGGACAGGCTGTGTCAGAAAGGTGCAGTTCCTGCAAAAGGTCAGGAGTGAGACTGACCTGGAGTTTGCTTCCTCCCTGTGTCTGGAGAATCAGGGTGCCAGTTCCCCACAGACAGGGAGCAGGGATAGCAGGAAGGGGTGCGAGGGAACTAGGACAAGTTCTGCCTCTCCATTGGAATTTACACAGAGCAGGAAGGAAACATTCAGAGCTCCGCTTCACTGAAGTTTACATTGACACCAAACAGACAGAAAAAAGCTGGATTGAAGATTGGCAGAAAACAGAAGATGCATGAAAGGGTCTTTCTGATTGGCATGCTGTGGGTGAGTGGAGTCCTGCAGGGTCTGTGCTGGGACCTTTTTACAATCTAGATCAATGACTTTGATGAGGGGAGTGAATATACAAAGATCAGAAAGTTTGTGAAGAGGACATTCACAAAGAGATATTGATAGGTAAAAGTGGGAAAAAAATTGGCAAATAGAGTATAATGTGGAAAAATGTGAAGTTGTTCTAAAGAACAGAGTATTGTTTAAATGAAGATAAACTGCAGAAAGCTGCAACACAAAGGGACTTGAGAATATTTGTGCACAAAACACAGGAAGCTAGCACACAGACACAGCAGGAAGGCCAGAGAATGTTGGTCCTTATTTCAAGGGGCTTGGAGTATAAGAGTGGGGAAGTCTTGTTGTAACTTTACAAAGTACTAATGAGATCACATAGGAAGAATTGAGAGCAATTTTGGTTACCTGATTTAAGGAAAGATATTATTTCATTGAAGGCAGTTCAGAGAAGTTTCACCAGGATGATCTTCAGTATGGAGAAATTGACTTATCCTTAACACCGGTGCCCTGCAAAACTGTGTCCTCAGTCCCTTAAAATCATGCGGCCAAAATTCACCCTAACTCCATTATCAAGTTTGCTGATGACACCACCGTAGTGGGTCGGATCTCGCGGAACAAAAAACAAAGAAAGGTACAGCACAGGATCAGGCCCTTCGGCCCTCCAAGCCCATACCAATCAGGATGCCCTAACTAAACTAAAAAACCCATCTGCCCTTACTCGGTCCATATCCCTCCATTCCCTCCCTGTTCATGTACCCATCCTGTTGCTAATGTGCCTGCTTCCACCACCTCATCTAGCAGCGTGTTCCAGGCACCCACCACTCTGTGTGAAAAACTTTTCCTGCACATCTCCCTTAAACTTCCCCCACACATCTTGAGTCTTGTAATTGACACTTCCACTCTGGGAAAAAGCCTCTGACTATCCACCCTGTCTGTGCCTATCATCATTTTGTAGACCTCTATCAGGTCTCCCCTCAGCTTCAGTCTTTCCAGTCAAAACAATCCTAGTTTATTCAACCTCTCTTCATATTGGTAGGGGAATTGAATTTAGGAGTCGCAGCGTCATGTTGCAACTGTACACAACTCTGGTGCAGCCGCACTTGGAGTATTGTGTGCAGTTCTGGTCCCCACATTACAGGAAGGATGTGGAGGCTTTGGAGAAGGTGCAGAGGAGGTTTACCAGGATGTTGCCTGGTATGGAGGGGAGGTCCTATGAGGAGAGGCTGAGGGATTTGGGGTTGTTTTCGCTGGAAAGAAGGTGGTTAAGAGGGGATCTTATTGAAAGATATAAGATGATTAGAGGTTTAGATAGGGTGGATAGTAATAGCCTTGTTCCTCTGATGGAGAAATCTAGCACGAGGGGGCATGGCTTTAAATTAAGGGGTGGTAGTTATAGGACGGATGTCATAAGAACATAAGAAATAGGAGCAGGAGTAGGCCATCTGGCCCTTCGAGCCCGCCCCGCCATTCAATAAGATCATGGCTGATCTGTCGTGGCTCAGTTCCATATTCCGGCCCTCTCCCCATAACCCTTAATACCTTCTCTTATCAAAAACCCATCAACCCGCTTCTTGAAAATATTTAGCGAGGCAGCCTCCACCACTTCAACGGGCAGAGAATTCCAGAGATTCACCACCCTTTGAGTGAAGAAGTTCCTCCTCAACTCCGTTCTAAAACGCCCCCCCTTTATCTTGAGGCTGTGCCCCCTAGTTCTACTGTCTTTTTTGAGCGGGAAGAGTCTCTCCACCTCTATCCTATCCATCCCATTCATCATCTTATACGTCTCAATGAGATCTCCCCTCATTCTTCTAAACTCCAACGAGTACAAGCCTAGTTCATTCAGCCTCTCCTCATAGCTCAACCCCTTCAACTCCGGTATCAGCCTAGTAAACCTCCTCTGCACTCCCTCCAAGGCCAAAATATCTTTGCGCAGGTGCGGCGCCCAAAACTGCACATAGTACTCCAGCTGCGGCCTCACCAATGCCCTATACAGCTGCAGCAAGACCTCCCTACTTTTATATTCAATCCCCTTTGCTATGAAGGCCAGCATCCCATTCGCCTTCCTGACCACCTGCTGCACCTGCAAGCTGGGATTTTGCGACTCATGCACAAGGACCCCGAGGTCCCTCTGCACCGTCGCCTGCTGCAGTTTTTCGCCATATAAGTAATAGTCCTTCCTACCATTCTTCCTTCCAAAGTGGACCACCTCACACTTGCCAACATTAAATTCCATTTGCCATTTCCTGGCCCATTCGCCCAGCCTATCTAGATCCTTCTGCAGGTTCTTTACCCAGAGGGTGGTGAGGGATTGGAATGCCCTGCCTGCTGCAGTTGTAAATGCTCCTAGTTTGGGGGCGTTTAAGAGATCCGTGGATAGGTTTATGGACGAAAAGGGATTGGTTTAGGCTAGTGGGTCATTGTTTTTGTAACTGGTCGGCGCAACATCGTGGGCCGAAGGGCCTGTTCTGCGCTGTAATGTTCTATGTTAATACCCTCGAGGCCAGGCAGCATCCTGGTGAACCTTCTTTGCACTCTCTCCAAAGCTTCCATATCCTTCTGGTAGTGTGACGATCAGAGCTGCCCGCAATATTCCAAATGCAGCCTAACCAAGGTTTTATATAGCTGGAACATGATTTCCCAACTGGTGTACTCAATGTCCGGGTGATGAAGGCAAGCATGCTGTATGCCTTCTTAATCACCTTGGCCACTTGTGTTGCCACTTTTAGGGAACTGTGGACCTGCACACCCAGGTCCCCCTGTACGTTAATGTTCCTAAGGGTTCTGCCATTTACTGTATAATTCACACCTAAATTTACTCGTCCAAAATGCACCATCTTGTATTTGGCCGGGTTAAACTCCATCTGCCACGTCTAAGCACAAGTCTCCAATCTATCTATATCCTGTTGTGTCCTCTGACAATCCCCGGCACGATCTGTAACTCGTGTCTTCCGCAACCTTACTAATCAGGCCACCCACATTTTCCTCCAGATCATTTATGTATACTACAAACAACAAAGGTCCCAGCACTAGCTACAGATCTCCATTCTGAAAAAACACTCTTCCATCACTATTCTCCGCAGAAACACAAACAGATCAGCCATGTAATATTGAATTGTGGAGCAGACTCGAGGGGCCGAATGGTCTACTTCTGTGCCTACTTTGCATATTCATAGATATAGGACAGGGTTAGATACAGAGTAAAGCTCCCTCTACACTGTCCTCATCAAACACTCCCATGACAGGTACAGCACGGGGTTAGATACAGAGTAAAGCTCCCTCTACACTGTCCCCATCAACACTCCCAGGACAGGTACAGCACAGGGTTAGATACAGAGTAAAGCTCCTTCTACACTGTCCCCCACCAAACACTCCCAGGACAGGTACAGCACGGGGTTAGATACAGAGTAAAGCTCCCTCTACGCTGTCCCCATCAAACACTCCCATGACAGGCATAGCACGGGGTTAGATACAGAGTAAAGCTAAGGTATGGTGATCTTGTCCAAGTTTCAGGAGTGAACACAAACTGATAATGATAGAGTGGAACAAGGCAGAAACTTCCTGGCACAGCCCTGGGCAAACACTGGTAGGAATGAACTGTGGGCTGAGGAAGAATGTTATCAGACTGATAACAGGAATAAACAGCGTTAATCACCCGAGATCAGTCAGGTACAGAGGCTCCTGACTAGCTGTCTAATCACCCCATGAAATAAACAGAAATATACTTGAAAAATAGAGCGAGGAGGCGGCAGCACATGTAGCCATGCGTCTGTGTGCTGAATGGAATGGGACATTTAGCCAGCTAACAGCTGCCTATGGGCAGAGTAAGACATCACCAGGGCCAAGATCCCTCCACACCATACTGCATTCCCATACCCAAGCTTTGTTTCTGCAAAGTCCCAAGCTGGCATGATGGGTGATTGTTAAACTGATAGATAGTTTTATAATCTAACCGGTTTCACTTCCCTTTCAGGAAAGGTTATCACGTGAACACCATCCTGCTGCTGAAGCCATCTCCCTGGGCCTGTGTTCAACCCTGGAACACCCAAATAACAAGGACACCTATATCAGACTCCTATTTATTGACTACAGCTCAGTCTTCAACAGCATTATTCCTACAAAACTCATCTCCAAATTCCGTGGCCAAGGCCTCAGCTCCTCCCTCTGCGACTGGATCCTAAACTTCCTAACTCACAGACTACATCAGTAAGGATAGGCAACACCGCCTCTTCCACGATCATCCTCAACACCGGTGCTCCACAAAGCTGTGTTCTCAGCCCTTTACTATTCTCCTTATCTATATAAATGGTAAACAGCTGAGGCCCCAGCACCGACCCCTGGGGCACTCCACTCATCACCATCCGCCAATCCGAATAGCACCCATTAACCCCCACTCTCTGCCTCCTATTTGACAACCAATCCTCTATCCACGCTAACACCCTACCCCCAACTCCATGTCCCCTGACCTTCTGCAATAACCTCTTGTGAGGTACCTTGTCAAATGCCTTCTGAAAATCAAGAAAGACCACATCCACCGGCTCTCCTCTATCCACCACCCGAGACACATCCTCATAGAACTCCAATAAATTCGTCAGACATGACTTCCCCTTAACGAAACCGTGCTGCGTCTGCTCTATCAAGCAATTCCCCTCAAGATGCCTCGCTATTTCCTCCTTGATGACGGATTCTAACATTTTACCTACAACAGACGTTAAACTAACCGGCCTATAATTCCCCGCCATTTGCCTGCCACCCTTCTTAAACAGCAGCGTAACATTTGCCGCTTTCAAATCTTCCGGCACTTCCCCGGAATCCAGCGACGTTTGGAAAATAACCACCAAGGCATCCACTATCACCTCCGCCATTTCTTTCAGAACCCTCGGCTGCATTCCATCCGGTCCTGGGGACTTGTCCACAATCAGTCCCACCAGTCTGTCGAGCACCGCCTCTCTAGTAACAATAATGTCATTGAGACCCTCCGGTCCTACCACCTTTCCATCTCCTCCGTGAAGACCAAAACAAAAAAGTTATTCAAGACCTCAGCCATTTCCCCATCCCCTACCACCAAGTCCCCCCTCTCATCCTCTAAGGGTCCAACGTTCACCCTAGCCAGCCTCTTCCTTTTTATATATTTATAAAAACTCTTGCTATCCTTTTTTATATTAAGCGTTAGCCCAGCTTCATAGTTTCTCCTACCCTTCTTTATCAACTTCTTTGTCAATCTTTGTTGACATTTAAACCTCTCCCAATCCTCTTCCCGCCCACTACTCTTAGCTACTCTAAATGCCTCCGCTTTTAATTTAACACTTTCAGCTATTTACCATTTATATAGATGATCTGGAGAAGAGAACTGAGTGTATGGTGTCGAAATTTGCTGATGACACCAAGATTGGTGGAACGGCAAATTGCGCGGAGAGTGTGGAGAGTCTGCAGAAGGATCTAGATAGGCTGGGCGAATGGGCCAGGAAATGGCAAATGGAATTTAATGTTGGCAAGTGTGAAATTGTCCTCTTTGGTAGGAATAATGGTAGGAAGGATTATTACTTACGTGGCGAAAAACTGCAGCAGGTGACGGTGCAGAGGGACCTCGGTGTCCTTGTGCATGAGTCGCAAAAACCCAGCCTGCAGGTGCAGCAGGTAGTCAGGAAGGGAGGGGGATTGAATATAAAAGTAGGGAGGTCTTGCTGCGGCTGTATAGGGCATTGGTGAGGCCGCAGCTGGAGTACTGTGTGCAGTTTTGGTCACTGCACTTATGCAAGGATATTTTGGCCTTGGAGGGAGTGCAGAGGAGGTTTACCAGACTGGTACCGGAGTTGAGGGGGTTGAACTATGAGGAGAGGCTGAATAAACTAGGCTTGTACTCGTTAGAGTTTAGAAGAATGAGGGGAGATCTCATTGAGACATATAAGATGATGAATGGGATGGATAGGATAGAGGTGGAGAGACTCTTCCTGCTCAGAAAGGACAGTAGGACTAGGGGGCACAGCCTAAAGATAAAGGGGGGGGGGGCGGTTTAGAACGGAATTGAGGACGAACTTCTTCACTCAAAGGGTGGTGAATCTCTGGAATTCTCTGCCCGTTGATGGTTGAGATGGTCGCTAAATATTTTTAAGACAAGGGTTGATGGGTTTTTGATAAGAGAGGGGATTAAGGGTTATGGGGAGAGGGCGGGAATGTGGAACTGAGCCACGACAGATCAGCCATGATCTTATTGAATGGCGGGGCAGGCTCGAAGGGCTAGATGGCCCACTCCTGCTCCTATTTCTTATGTTCTTATACATCTATGACTGTGTGGCCAAATTCCCCTCCAATTCAATTTTCAAATTTGCTGATGACACCACTGTAGTGGGTCGGATCTCGGACAATGACGAGACAGAGTATAGGAATGAGACAGAGAATTTGGTGAACTGGTGCGGCAACAATAATCTCTCCTTCAATGTCAACAAAATGAAGGAGATTGTCAACGACTTCAGGAAGCGTAAAGGAGAATGCCCCTACCTACATCAATGAGGATGAAGTAGAAATGTTGAGAGCTTCAAGTTTTTACATTTCCAGCTCACCAACAGCCTGTCCTGGTCCCCTCCCCCATGCCAACACTACAGTTAAGAAAGCTTACCAATGTTTTTATTTTCTCAGAAAATGTCAGCTAAATTCTCACCAACTTTTAAAGATGCGCCATAGAAAGCATTCTTTCTGATTATATCACAGCTTGGTATGGCTCCTGCTCTGCCCAAGACCGCAAGAAACTACAGAAGGTCATGAACGTCAACCAATTTATCATCCCAACCAGCCTCCCATCCATTGAGTCTGTCTACACTTCCTGCTGCCTTGGCAAAGCAGCCAGAATAATTAAGGATCCCACTCAACCCAGACATTCTCTCTTCCACCTTCTCCCTTCAACCTTCTCCCTTCAAAAACAAAGACACAAAAGTCTGAGGTTATGTTCTCCACTACACTTCCTGAAGTTAATGACAATCACCCTAATTTTGTTGACATTGAGTGAGAGATTATTGTCACTGCACCAGTTCACCAGATTCTCTATCTCATTGCTGTACTCTGTCTCATCATTGTTTGAGGGCACAGCCTCAAGATAAGGGGGGGGTGGCGGGCAGTTTAGATCGGAGTTGAGGAGGAACTTCTTCACTCAAAGGGTGGTGAATCTCTGGAATTCTCTGCCCGTTGAAGTGGTTGAGGCTACCTCGCTAAATATATTTAAGACGCAGGTAGATAGGTTTTTGGTAGGCAAGGGGATTAAGGGTTATGGGGAGAAAGCGGGAAAGTGGAACTGATCCACTTCAGATCAGCCATGATCTTATTGAATGGTGGGGCAGGCTCAAAGGGCTAGATGGCCTACTCCTGCTCCTATTTCTTATGTTCTTATGAGATCCGACCCACTATGGTGGGTCCCGCCAAGAACTTCTCATGCTCCCTCCAAGCCCTCCTAAGCCCTTTTTTTAACTCATTCCTTGCTACCTTGCAACCCTCAAGCGATCCAACTGAACTTTGTTTTCTCATCCTTACATACGCTTCCTTTTTCCTCTGATAAGACATTCAACCTCTTTTCTGAAAGATGGTTTCTTCACTCGGGCATTCCCTCCCTGCCTGCTAGGGACATACCTATCAAGGACACGCAGTATTTGTTCCTTGAACAAGCACCACTTTTCATTTGTGCCCATATCTGAGTTTCTGTTGCCATCTTACGCTCCCTAATTTTAGCCTAATCGCATCATAATTACCCCGCCCCAATTATAAACCTTGCCCTCTCCCATAATAACAAGGTGACCGATCCTTTCCTATTTCTAACTTCAGCCCATATTAACTCAGTAGGCAGATAGGAGTTTTCTATAGGCCCCCAAATAGTAATAGAGATATGGAGGAGGAAATGGCAGAGCAGATTATGGATAGGTGTGGAGGTCACAGGGTAGTTATCATGGGTGATTTTAACTTTCCAAATATTGATTGGAACCTTTATAAGTCGAATAGTTCAGATGGGACACTTTTTATACAGTGTGTGCAGGAGGGTTTCCTGACACAATATGTGGATAAGCCGACAAGAGGTGGGGCCACATTGGACTTGGTCCTGGGTAATGAACCGGGCCAAGTGTTAGATTTGTTTGTGGGGGAGCACTTTGGAGATAGTGACCACAATTCAATGTCCATCATTATTGCAATGGAGAGGGATAGGGTCACACGGCAGGGCAAGGTTTATAATTGGAGCAGGGGTAATTATGATGTGATTAGGCAAGAATTAAGGAGCATAAGATGGGAACAGAAACTGTCAGGTACGGGCACAAATGAAAAGTGGAGCTTTTTCAAGGAACAAATACTGTGTGTCCTTGATAGGTACGTTCCTGGCAGGCAGGGAGGAAATGGCCGAGTGAGGGAACCATGGTTCACAAAGGAGGTTGAATGTCTTGTTAAGAGGAAAAAGGAAGCGTGTGTAAGGAGAAAACAAGGCTCAGTTGGGTCGCTTGAGGGTTACAAGGTAGCTAGGAATGAGCTAAAGAAAGGACTTAGGAAAGCTAGGAGGGGGCATGAAAAGTCCTTGGCAGGTAGGATAAAGGAAAACCCCAAGGCTTTTTATTCTTATATGAGAAATAAAAGAATGACCAGAGTGAGGTTAGGGCTGGTCAAGGATAGTGGTGGGAACTTGTGCAAGGAGTCAGAATAAATAGGTGAGGCGTTGAATGAATACTTTTCTTCAGTGTTCACCAAGGAGAGGGACCATGTTTTTCAGGATGAGTGCGTGATACAAGCTGATAGGATGGAAGAGGTAGATGTTCTGAGGGAAGATGTATTAGCAATTTTGAAAAACTCGAGGCCAAGTCCCCTGGGCCAGATGGGAGACATCCTAGGATTCTTTGGGAAGCAAGGAATGAGATTGCAGAGCCTTTGACTTTGATGTTTGAGTCCTCACTGTCCAAGAGGCTAGTGCCAGAGGACTGGAGAGTGGCAAATGTTGTTCCGCTGTTCAAGAAAGGAAATAGAAACGACCCCGGTAGTTATAGGTCTTACTTTGGTTGTCAGTAAGTTAATGGAAAAGGACCTGAGGATTAGGATTTATGACCATTTGGAAAGATGCAGCTTAATGGAATCGGCTGCCATCAGTGGTGGTGGAGGCAAACTCGCTGGGGTCCTTTAAAAGACTTCTGGATGAGTATATGGGGTTTAATGGGATTGGGGGTTATAGATAGGTCTATAGATTGGTAGGTGTTGATGAGATCGGTGCAACTCATGGGCCGAAGGGCCTGTTTGTGCTGTAGTGTTCTATGTTAATCCAAGATAGTCAGCACGGATTTGTGAAGGATAAGTCTTGCCTCACAAATTAGATTGAATTCTTTGAGGAGGTAACTAAGTGTGTAGGTGTTGTCAGACTTTTTCTATGGGACAGCCAGTTACTAATCCAATCGGCCAAATTTCCCTCAATCCCACACCTCCTTACTTTCTTCATGAGCCTACCATGGGAAACTTACCAAACGCCTTACTAAAATCTATGTATACATAAGAACATAAGAAATAGGAGCAGGAGTAGCCCTTCGAGCCTGCCCTGCCATTCAATAAGATCATAGCTGATCTGTCGCTGCTCAGTTCCACTTTCCCGCTTTCTCCCCATAACCCTTAATCCCCTCTCTCATCAAAAACCCATCAACCCGCGTCTTAAAAATATTTAGTGAGGCAGCACTGCCTCCATTCACCTGACGAAGAGGCGGTCCCCTTGAAAACTTGTGAGTATTATCAAATAAATCGGTTGGACTAAAACCTGGCGTTGTCAGACTTTTTACTGTGTTTACGCCAGTCCAACACCGGCATTCCCACATCATGTCCCATAGAAGACAGAGGGTAGTGGTGGATGGAAAATTTTCAGATTGGAGACCAGTTACCAGCGATGTACCACAGGGATCAGTGCTGGGTCCTCTGCTATTTGTGATTTTTATCAATGACTTGGAAGAGGGGGCTGAAGGGTGGGTTAGTAAATTTGCTGATGACACCAAGATTGGTGGAGTAGTGGATGAGGTGGAGGGCTCTTGCAGGCTGCAAAGAGACATTGATAGGATGCAGAGCTGGGCCAAAATGTGGTAGATGGAGTTTGACCCTGATAAGTGCGAGGTGATTCATTTTGGTAGGACAAATTTGAATGTGGATTAGAGGGTCAACGGCAGGGTTCTGAGGAATGTGGAGGAACAGAGAGACCTTGGGGTTCATATCCACAGATCTCTGAAGGTTGCCATTCAAGTGGATAGAGCCATGAAGAAGGCCTGTAGTGTGTTAGCGTTTATTAACAGGGGGTTTGAGTTTAAGAGCCATAGCATTATGCTGCAACCATACAGGACCTTGGTGAGACCACATTTGGAATATTGTGCGCAGTTCTGGTCAACTCACAATAAGGAGGATGTGGAAGCATTGGAGAGAGTGCAGCAGAGATTTACCCGGATGTTGCCTGGTTTGGAGAGTAGGTCTTATGAGGGTAGGTTACATAAGGTTGAGGGAGCTGGGGCTTTTCTTCTTAGAACGGAGGAGGATGTGAGGCGACTTAATAGAGGTTTATAAGATGATGAGGGGGATAGATAGAGTGGACGTTCAGAAACTATTTGCTTGGGTGGATGTAGCTGTTACTAGAGGGCATGACCATAAGGTTCATGGTGAGAGATATAGGAGGGATGTCTGAGGTAGATTCTTTATTCAGAGAGTGGTTGGGGTGTGGAATGGGCTGCCTGCTGTGATAGTGGAGTCGGGCATTTTAGGAATTTTCAAGCAGTTATTGGATCGGCACATGGAGTACACCAGTACAATAGGGAGTGCGATAGATTGATCTTGGTTCGGACAAAGCTTGGCACAACATCAAGGGCTGGAGGGTCTGTACTGTGCTGTATTGTTCTACGTTCTATGTATGTACAATCCAACTCAAGAACAGCTTCTTCCCTGTTGCTGTCAGACCTTTGAATGGACTCAATTAATGGTAGGGCATTGCGGACAGTTACAGGACAAAGAGATCTAGGGGTGCATGTTCATAGCTCCTTGGAAGTGGAGTCACAGGTGGACAGAGTGGTGAAGAAGGCATTCGGCAAGCTTGGTTTCATTGGTCAGAACATTGAATACAGGAGTTGGGACGTCTTGTTGAAGTTGTACAAGACATTCATAGGGTCACACTTGGAATACTGTGTACAGTTCCGGTCACCCTACAAAGGATATTATTAAACTAGAAAGAGTGCAGAAAAGAGTGCTACTGGGACTTGATGGATTGAGTTATAAGGAGAGGCTCAATAGACTGGAACCTTTTTCTCTGCAGCGTAGGAGGCTGAAAGGTGACCTCATAGAGGTCTATAAAATAATGAGGGGCATTGACAAGGTAGGTAGTCAATATCTTTTCCCAAAGGTAGGGGAGTCAAAAACTAATGGGCATAGCTTTAAGGTGAGAGGGGAGAGATACAAAAAGATCCAGAGGGGCACTTTTTTCACACAGAGGGTGCTGAGTGTCTTGAACAAGCTGCCAGAGATAGTTGGAGAGGCAGATACGATTTTACCTTTTAAAAAGCATTTAGGTAGTTAAGATGGGTATAGTTGGATGTGGGCCAAATATGGGATTAGTTTAGGAGTTTTAAACAAAAAAGGGTGGCATGGACAAGCTGGGCTGAAGGGCCTGTTTCCATGCTGTAAACCGCTATGACTTACCTCGCATTAAGCTGATCTTTCTCTGCACCCTAGCTATGACTGTAACACTACATTCTGCACTCTCTCCTTTCATTCTCTATGAACAGTATGCTTTGTAGAGCACATAAGAAATAATACTTTTCACTCAATGTTAATACATGTGACAATATCAAACCAAATCAAACCCCTTCTCCCCCTCCATGTTCTCCCCCCACCCCCAATTTCCAGTGAATAGTGCAAACAGGATCATTGTTCCCATTTAAGGCAGAGTTAAGACATATTTCTGATCTATAAAAAAATGGGGACGGGGTTTGGGAACATGCAGGAAGGTGGAATTGAGGCCATAATCAGATCAGCAATTATACCATTGCTTGGTAAAGTAAGGTCAAAGGACTGAATGGTCTTCTCCTGCTCCTATTTCATCAGATCTCCCAGCACCTTTATCCCATGAATGAAACTGAAGAGAAGTTGGAACGTACCAATATCATCAGGGGAGCTCCAGGAAGCACTACCTTGGGACAGACTCGTCCAACTCGAGTCCTCATCACTTGCAGCTGTATTCCTCATTCCAAAGAACAGACAGGAGGTTTTCCGATGTTCACTGGGAGCCTCTATCGGGTCGGTTAGTCTGGATTTTGCAGCATCTTCCACTGACGGTTCTCCATCCACCACCGAGCTTGGCTGGATGTCAGGCGGCAGAGCAGCTGAGTGAGACTCACAGTTCTCAAAGTCTCCCTGATCCAACTGGATTACCAGAGGCTGTCCTTTGTCAGAATTACCACTACACGCATCAAGAGAAAGCTCTAAGTCCATGTAGTAACTGAGAAAGCCTTTACTCTGGGTGGGAGCCTGGCTCACTGTTTGATCCTTATCTCCTGATTCTGGCTCTTCCTTGTTTGCTGAACTCTCAGTCTCTCCCATCTTTGAGGTAATGTTCCGATTCTGGTCCTTCCTCTCATTCTCCGCTGCCTTGCGCATCTGGTTCCTCCCGTCTTTTAGCCACTTGCTATTGGCTGTTTCATCAGCCAGTCCCATAGCAACTTGAAGATCAGTGGAAGCATAAACCTTACGCCCCTTGGGTGGTGTTGATTTCTTGATGTCGGCATTAAGCAGCTCATTGTGTGAGGAGCGCAGGTTGAGAGTCAGTGTTGGGGTCACACAGCTTGTGACGTTCACCAGGCCTGGCTGGTTACTGACAGAGCTTGACATGATGCCTCTATCACTCTGAAATTAAACAGAGGGGACAGTTAAACAGCTGCTACAAACACCATTCCATAAACTTTCACAGAAGGCCATATCACTATCATACTTGTGATATTTCTCTGACAATGGTCAGTCCTTAGTTCCAGTTTCCCAACGACTGCAGCGGGATCCCCCCTAACCCCATCAACAAACCTAAACACAGAATCACCCAAAAACAGTCATGCAGCATTGCAGATTACAGTTTCAGACAGCCCTGAGGGATAGGCTAGACAATTAATCCAGAAATTCAATGTTCTGGGGACGTGGGTTCGAATCCCACCATGGCAAATGGGGATGAATTCAATAAAAACATTTCAAATTAAGAATTTATTGATGACCGTGAAACCCTTGTCGATTGTCAGAAAAACCCATCTGGTTCAATAATGTCCTTTAGGGAAGGAAATCTGCCAGCCTTACCCAGTCTGGCCTACATGTGACTCCAAAGCCACAGCAATGTGGTTGATTCTCAACTGCCCTCAGGCAACTAAGAATGAACAATAAATGGCTGACCAGCCAGCGACATCTATGTCCCATAAATAAATAAAACAAAATACAGGCTAGACCGTTTAGGACTGAGATGATGAGACATTTCTTCACCCAGAGATTGGTCAAGCTGTGTCGTTCACTACCACAGAGAGAAGTTGAGACCAAAACATTATAAGTTTTCAAGAGCAATTAGATAGAGTTCTTGGGGCGAAGAGGATCAAAGGACATGGGGGGGGGGTGGTGGCAAATGGGATCAGGGTACTGAGTTGGATGATCAACCATAATGAATGGCAGAGCAGGCTCAGAGGGCCAAATGGCCTCTTCCAGCTCCTATTTTCTACATTTTCAATGAAACACAGTACAGGGCAAAGTGAGGTACAATCCTTGCTGAGTTGGGGAAGGGTGAACTGGCCTTACCGGATGGGGGTGATAGAAACAGACTCACAGTTGATCAGTTGTGCAGTTCCGAGAAAATGCCTCCAGTGCCCGGGACAATGAAACCATTCATCCAATTGCTATTTGTCATAGATTTACAGCATGGAAACAGACCCTTCAGCCCAACTTGTCCATCCACCCTTTTTTTAAACCCTAAGCTAGTCCCTATTGCCCATGTTTGGCCCATTTCTCTCTAAACCCATCATATCAACTGTCTAAACACTTTTTTAAAAGACAAAATTGTACCCACCTCTACTACTACCTCTGGCAGCTTGTTCCAGACACTCACCACCCTCTGTGTGAAAAATTTGCCCCTCTGGACACTTTGCATATCTCCTCTCTCACCTGAAACATATGCCCTCTAATTTTAGACTCCCCTACCTTTGGGAAAAGATACTGACTATCTAGCTGACCTGTGGACCTCATTATTTTATAGACCTCTACAAGTTCGCCCCTCAACCTCCTACGTTCCAGAGAAAAAAGTCCCAGTCTTTCCAGTCTCCCCTTATAACTCAAGTCCTGGGAGCATCCTAGTAAATCTTTTCTGCACTCTTTCTAGTTTAATGATATCCTTTCTATAATAGGGTGACCAGAACTGTACACAGTAATCCAAGTGTGACCTTACCAATGTCTCGTACAACTTCAATAAGACGTCCCAACTCCTGTATTCAATGTTCTGAACAATGAAACCAAGAACGCTGAATGCCTTCTTCACCAATCTGTCCACCTGTGCCTTCACATTCAAGGAGTTATGAACATGTACCCCTAAATCTCTTTGTTCTATAACTCACCCCAACACCCTACCATTAACTGAGTAAGTCCTGCCCTGGTTCAATCTACCAAAATGCATTCATCTAAATTGAACTCCATCTGCCATTCAAACCAGCCTCCCATCAATTGACCCTGTCTACACTTCCCGCTGCCTCGGCAAAGCGGCCAGCATAATTAAGAACCCACACACCCAGGACATTCTCTCTTCCACTTCTTCCTTTGGGAAAAAGATACAAAAGTCTGAGGTCCCATATCAACCAACTCAGGACAGCTTCTTCCCTGCTGCTGTCAGACCCTTGAATGGAGTTACCTTGCATTAAGTTGATCTTTCTATATATCCTAGCTATGACTGTAACTCTCTTATTTCCATCTCTATGAAAGGTATGTTTTGTCTCTGTAATGCACAAGAAACAATACTTTTGACTATATTAATACATGTGACAATAAATCAAATCAAATAATACTCTTCAGCCCATTGGCCCAATTGATCAAGGTCCCATTACAATCCGAGATTACTTTCTTCACTGTCCACTATGCCACCAATCTTGGTGTCATCTGCAAACTTATTAACCATGTCTCCTATATTCTCATCCAAATCATTAATATGAATGACAAATAACAGTGGGCCCAGCACCGATCCCCGAGGCACACTGCTGGTCACAGGCCTCCAATTTGAAAAACAACTCTCTCACTATAGGAAAGACGTAGAAGCTATTGAAAGGGTGCAGAGGAGATTTACAAGGATGTTGCCTGGACTGGGAGGCATGCCTTATGAAGATAGGTTGAGGGAGCTGGGACTCTTTTCCCTGGAGAGGCGAAGGTTGAGAGGCGACCTGATAGAAGTTTATAAAATGTTGAGAGGAATAGATAGGGTGGACTCTCAGAGGCTATTTCCCCGGGTTGAAATGGTCGCTACGAGAGGACACAGATTTCAGGTGCGGGGAGGGAAGTACAGAGGTGATGTTAGGGGTAAGTTTTTCACTCAGAGGGTGGTGAGTGAATGGAATCGGCTGCCGTCGTCGGTGGTGGAGGCAAACTCGCTGGGGTCTTTTAAAAGACTTCTGGATGAGTATATGGGGTTTAATGGGATTGGGGGTTATAGATAGGTCTATAGATTGGTGGGGTTGATGCGATCGGCACAACTCGAGGGCCGAAGGGCCTGTTTGTGCTGTAATGTTCTATGATCTACAACTCCATCTCTCTGGCTTCTGTCATCAAACCAATTTTGTATCCATTTAGCTACCTCACCCTGGACCCCAGGAGATTTAACCTTATGCAACAACCTACCTTGTGAAAGGCCTTGCTAAAGTCCATGTAGACAATATCAACTGTAAGTTAATTGCCAGGTCAGCATTTACTGACAAACAACAGTAAGTGCATCTTCCAGATGTTAGAATCCCTACAGTGAAGAAGGATGCCATTCTGCCCATCAAGCCTGCACCGACAACAATCCCAGCCAGGCCCTACACCCATGACCCCAAAAATTTACCCAATTAATCTCCTGACACTAAGGGGCAATTTAGCATAGCCAATCAATCTAACCTGCACATCTCTACACAGTTCAGAGCTGTGCAGAATTCCAGGAAATGTCAAGAGTGCCTTATTCTTTTACAACAAGAGAGCAGCTATCAACAACCAGAGATATTTACAAACAGCAAGATCCTGCAAACTGGAAGAGTGGGGAATGGGGGAATGTCAGGGGTGCTGGCTGAGAGGGCAATATTGGTGAAGATACTTTCAACATCTAGCACAAAATCAGGCAGGCCCTGGGATTAATATTTCCTCTAAAAGACAGTACTTCAACAATGCGGCACTCCCTCAGCACCGACCCTCCGACAGTGCAGCACTCCCTCAGCACTGACCCTCCGACAGTGCGGCGCTCCCTCAGCACCAACCCTCCGACAGTGCGGCACTCCCTCAGCACCGACCCTCCGACAGTGCGGCGCTCCCTCAGCACTGACCCTCCGACAGTGCGGCGCTCCCTCAGCACGACCCTCCGACAGTGCGGCGCTCCCTCAGCACCGACCCTCCGACAGTGCGGCGCTCCCTCAGCACCAACCCTCCGACAGTGCGGCACTCCCTCAGCACCGACCCTCCAACAGTGCGGCACTCCCTCAGTACTGACCCTCCGACAGTGCGGCACTCCCTCAGCACCGACCCTCCGACGGTGTGGCGCTCCCTCAGCACTGACCGTCCGACAGTGCGGCGCTCCCTCAGCACCGACCCTCCGACAGTGCGGCGCTCCCTCAGCACGACCCTCCGACAGTGCGGCACTCCCTCAGCACCGACCCTACGACAGTGGGGCACTCCCTCAGCACGACCCTCCGACAGTGTGGCACTCCCTCAGCACGACCCTCCGACAATGCGGCGCTCCCTCAGCACCGACCCTCCGACAGTGGGGCACTCCCTCAGCACGACCCTCCGACAGTGTGGCACTCCCTCACTCCTGTTCCTATCTTGGGAGTCTTTGATAGGGACAGTTCAGAGGGAGTTTTACTGTTTCTAACCCCACGTTGTACCTGAAATGACAGCCATTGCTGACCAATGGCACCTGGTCAGATTCTCTGTTTCCATATGAGACATTCACCCAAGGCTTGCGTGCACCCCATTGTAGATGCAATCAATCCCCCCCCACCCCGCCCAAATGTCCAAACCTGTGTTTATCACTGAAAAACCAGTTGACCAACTGGTCATTTGTCTCTGACCTGGTTGTGTGATCCTGCTGTGCCTGAAATAGTTTCCATGCGCTTTCATCATAACAACTACACTAAAACTAAACACCCAGGATGTGAAATTTGTTTTTTAAATACATCTTGCTTTCCTGCTGCCATTTAGCTTTATTCTCTGCTCTTCAGCACACGGAAACCCAGAAAACGCAACAATTAGACTTCAGTCAGAGGCTGCATTTGCCAATATAGTCACATCACCGACACCACTCAGCATCTGCCAGCCTCTCATGCACAGCTACATCAAGATCAACAGCAAGCATCCCAAACACAGACCTGGCCTTTGCCTTCTGTACTCCAGCGCTGACCCCTTGCTCCATCTCTTGGGCTCGGGCCTCTCATATCAGCCCCGAGGTTGGCTGCAGACAGTAAACTCCAGACTTGGCCACATAAACACATCCTCAGACACCCCATTCCTCCTGCTCACAGGCTGTGTGCTGTCTGCACCTGCTCTGTCAGCTCGGCTTATTTTGGTGTTCTTACAGAATGTTTGCTCACTGCGACACTCACACCTTCTGTGATAAAGTACAGCGAAAAACCATCCCCCTCCCACGCTGCATTCCCACAGCCCCTCCCTATTTAACCCAGCTTCTCTGCCTCATTAAACCTGTCCACATCTGCCCCAACATCCCCTCCCCATTTCCATCTCATGCCTGCACCACTGCAACCGTCCTCCCAATCTACCCTACCCACTGCCTCACCCCACCCCCACTGCTTCACCCCACCCTTACCTGTCCAACCCTCTCCCTGGAAATCCCTCTCCCCCTCCCCAATTATACCGCTCCGTCTTCCCCCTCCCTTCACTCTATCCTATCTTCCTCCGCATCGACCCCCAATGATTCACCCCCTCCGCGTCGCTCCCCCAATGATTCACCCCCTCCGCGTCGCTCCCCCAATGATTTACCCCCTCCGCGTCGCTCCCCCAATGATTCACCCCCTCCGCGTCGCTCCCCCAATGATTTACCCCCTCCGCATCGCTCTCCCGATGATTCACCCCCTCCGCTTCGCTCCCCCAATGATTCACCCCCTCCGCGTCGCTCTCCCAATGATTCACCCCCTCCGCATCGCTCCCCCGATGATTCACTCCCTCTGCATCACTCCCCCAATGATTCACTCCCTCTGCATCACTCCCCCAATGATTTATCCTGTCACATCGACCCCCAATGATTTACCCCCCCTTTCATCGATCCCCAATGATTTACTCCCTCCACATCTATCACCCCTCAATCTACTATTTTTCCCTCTGTCTACATCAACCCCTCCACATCCAGCACACTGTCATTTTTATAAATGACCTAGATGAGGGTGTAGAAGGATGGATTAGTAAATTTGCTGACGACACCAAAGTTGGAGGAGTTGTAGACAGTGAGGATGGATGTTACAGTTTGCAGAGGGACATAGATAAGCTGCAGAGCTGGGCCGAGAGGTGGCAAATGGAGTTTAATACGGAAAAGTGTGAGGTGATTCACTTTGCTAAGAGTAACAGGAGTACAGAATATATGGCTAATGGAAGGAGTCTTAGTAGTGTTGACGAGCAGAGAGAGATCTCAGGGCACATATGCATAGCTCCCTGAAAGTTGGCACCCAGGTTGAGAAGGTTGTTAAGAAGGCGTATGGTGTGTTAGCTTTTATTGGTAGAGGGATTGAATTTCGGAGCCGTGAGGTCACGTTACAACTGTGGAAAACTCTGGTGTGGCCGCACTTGGAGTATTGTGTACAGTTCTGGTCACCGCATTATAAGAAAGATGTGGAGGCATTGGAAAGGGTGCAGAGGAGGTTTACCAGGATGTTGCCTGGTATGGTGGGAAGGTCTTATGGGGAAAGGCTGAAGGACTTGAGGTTATTTTCATTAGAGAGAAGAAGGTTACGAGGTGATCTGATTGAGGCATACAAGATGATCAAAGGATTGGATAGGGTGGACAGTGAAAGCCTTTTACCTCGGATGGCGATGGCTAACACGAGGGGACATAGCTTTAAATTAAGGGGTGGTAATTATAGGACGGATGTCAGAGGTAGGTTCTTTACTCAGAGGGTAGTAAGGGCGTGGAATGCCCTGCCTGCAGCAGTTGTGGACTCGCCAACTTTAAGGACGTTCAAATGGTCTGTGGATGGGCATATGGATAACATTGGAATAGTTTAGGTTAGAGGGTCATTAGATTAGTTTCACTGGGCGGTGCAACATCGAGGGCCGAAGGGCCTGTACATGGAACATAGAACATTACAGCGCAGAACAGGCCCTTCGGCCCACGATGTTGCGCCGACCAGTTACAAAACAATGACCCACTAGCCTAAACCAATCCCTTTTCATCCATAAACCTATCCACAGATCTTTTAAACGCCCCCAAACTAGGTGCATTTACAACTGCATTTACAACTGCAGCTGGCAGGGCATTCCAGTCCCTCACCACCCTCTGGGTAAAGAACCTACCCCTGACATCTGTCCTATAACTACCCCCCCTTAATTTAAAATCGTGCCCCCTCGTGCTAGCTTTCTCCATCCTAGGAAAAAGGCTATCACTATCTACCCTGTCTAAACCTCTAATCATCTTATATGTTTCAATGAGATCCCCTCTTAGCCGCCTTCTTTCCAGCGAAAACAACCCCAAATCTCTCAATCTCTCCTCATAGGATCTCCCCTCCATACCAGGCAACATCCTGGTAAACCTCCTCTGCACCCTCTCCAAAGCCTCCACATCCTTCCTGTAATGTGGGGACCAGAACTGCACACAAAACTCCAAGTGCAGCCGCACCAGAGATGTGTACAGTTGCATCATGACGCTGCGACTCCTAAATTCAATCCCCCTACCAATTAGGGGCGGCACGGTAGCACAGTGGTTAGCACTGCTGCTTCACAGCTCCAGGGTCCTGGGTTCGATTCCCGGCTCGGGTCACTGCCTGTGTGGAGTTTGCACATTCTCCTCGTGTCTGCGTGGGTTTTCTCCGGGTGCTCCGGTTTCCTCCCACAGTCCAAAGATGTGCGGGTTAGGTTCATTGGCTATGCTAAAATTGCCCCTTAGTGTCCTGGGATGTGTAGGTTAGAGGGATTAGCAGGTAAATGTGTAGGGATATGGGGATAGGGTCTGGGTGGGATTGTGTTCGGTGCAGACTCGATGGGCCGAAGGGCCTGTTTCTGCACTGTAGGGTTCTAAACGCCAAAACTCCGTACGCCTTCTTAACAACCTTATCCACTTGATTCCCAACTTTCAGGGATCTATGTACACATACACCTAGATCCCTCTGCTCCTCCACACTATTCAAAGTCCTCCCGTTAGCCCTATACTCAACACATCTGTTATTCCTACCGAAATGAATTACCTCACACTTCTCCACATTAAACTCCATCCGCCACCTCTCAGCCCAGCTCTGCAACCTATCTAAGTCATCCTGCAAACTATGACACCCTTCCTCACAATCTACCACACCTCCGACTTTGGTGTCATCAGCAAACTTACTAATCCACCCAACTATACCCTCATCCAGATCATTAATAAAAATTACAAACAGCAGTGGCCCCAAAACAGATCCCTGAGGCACACCACTTGTAACCGAACTTGTAACCATACTGCGCTGTAAATGTTCTATGTTCACTCCCCATCTACCCTACGCATCCCCTCTCCAATTAACCCCTTCTTCTCCCTCTTCCCCACATCTACTCCCTCCCACTGTCAACTACCCCCTTCACCCACTTATCTACCCCCAATCACCCTCTCCATCTAATCCATTTCCCACCCCCCCCCAACTTCACCCTCTCCCCTCCCGATCTATCAACTTTCTGCTAACCCACAGAGCGCAATCAATAAGGTTAGGTAATGACACCACTTCCACAATTATCCTCAACAACTGCGCCCCGCAAGGCTGTGTCCTCACCTTCACTATAATCCTTTTATACTTATGACTGTGTGGCCAAATTTTACCCCAACTTCATTTTCAAGTTTGCTTAAAATTTGCTTGTCTCCATCAAAGAGGACGCAATAGAAATGGTTGAGAGTTTCAAGTTTATAGGTGTTTACATCACCAACATCCTGTCCTGATCCCTCCACACCAACACAATAGTTAAGAAAGGCCACCAATGCCTCTACATTCTCAGAAGACTAAGGAAATTTGGTGTCAGTGACAATTCTCACCAACGTTTACAGATGCACCACAGAAAGCATTCTTTCCGGATGTATTACAGCTTGCTGTGGCTCCTGCTCGGTCCAAGACTACAAGCAGCTACAAAGAGTTGTGAAATTAGTCCAGTCCATCATGCAAACCACCCTTTCATTCATTGACTCCGTCTACGTTTCCTCCTGCTTTAGAAAAGCAGTCGGCATAATCAAGGACCCCAAGCACCCCCGACATTCTCTCTTCCACTTTCTTCCGTCGGGAAAAAGATACAAAAGTCTGAGGTCACATACCAACCGACTCAAGAACAGCTTCTTCCCTGCTGCTGTCAGACTTTTGAATGGACTTCCTTGCATTAAGTTGATCTTTCTCTATACACCCTAGCAATACTGCAACACTACATTCTGTGCCCTCTCCTTTCCTTCTCTATGAACGGTATGGTCTGTCTGTATAGCACACAGGAAGCAATACTTTTCACTTTATGCTAATACATGTGACAATAATAAATCAAATCAAATCAAAGAAAGCTTATGACACCACCATAGTTGGTCAGATCTCAAGCAATGACGAGACAGAGTACAGGAAAGAGATAGAGAATCTGGTGAACTGGTGCGGCAACAATAATGTATGTCAATGTCAACAAAATGAAGGAGATTGTCAGCAACTTCAAGAAGCGTAGTGGAGAACATGCCCCTGTCTACATAGAACATAGAACATTACAGCGCAGAACAGGCCCTTCGGCCCACGATGTTGCGCCGACCCACTAGCCTAAACCAATCCCTTTTCATCCATAAATCTATCCACAGATCTCTTAAACGCCCCCAAACTAGGTGCATTTACAACCGCAGCTGGCAGGGCATTCCAGTCCCTCACCACTCTCTGGGTAAAGAACCTACCCCTGACATCAGTCCTATAACTACCCCCCCTTAATTTAAAGTCGTGCCCCCTCGTGCTCGCTTTCTCCATCCTAGGAAAAAGGCTATCACTGTCTACCCTGTCTAAACCTCTAATCATCTTATATGTTTCAATGAGATCCCCTCTTAGCCGCCTTCTTTCCAGCGAAAACAACCCCAAATCCCTCAGCCTCTCCTCATAGGATCTCCCCTCCATACCAGGCAACATCCTGGTAAACCTCCTCTGCACCCTCTCCAAAGCCTCTACATCCTTCCTGTAATGTGGGGACCAGAACTGCACACAAAACTCCAAGTGTGGCCGCACCAGAGTTGTGTACAGTTGCATCATGACGCTGCGACTCCGAAATTCAATCCCCCTACCAATAAATGCCAAGACACCGTATGCCTTCTTAACAACCTTATCTACTTGATTCCCAACTTTCAGGGATCTATGTACACATACACCTAGATCCCTCTGCTCCTCCACACTATTCAAAGTCCTCCCGTTCGCCCTATACTCAACACATCTGTTATTCCTACCGAAATGAATTACCTCACACTTCTCCACATTAAACTCCATCCGCCACCTCTCAGCCCAGCTCTGCAACCTATCTAAGTCATCCTGCAAACTATGACACCCTTCCTCACAATCTACCACACCTCCGACTTTGGTGTCATCAGCAAACTTACTAATCCACCCAACTATACCCTCATCCAGATCATTAATAAAAATTACAAACAGCAGTGGCCCCAAAACAGATCCCTGAGGCACACCACTCGTAACCGAACTCCATGACGAATATTTACCATCAACCACCACTCTCTGTCTCCTATCTGCTAGCCAATTCCTGATCCAATTACCTAGATTACCCACAATCCCATACATCTGCATTTTCTACAGAAGCCTACCATGGTGAACCTTATCAAACGCCTTGCTAAAATCAACGGGGACAAAGTAAAAATGGTTGAGAGCTTCAAGTTTCCAGATCACCAATAACCTGTCCTGGTTGCCCCATGCTGAAACTATAGTTAAGAAAGATCAGCATCCCTTTACATTCTCAGAAGATTAAGGAAATTTGACACGTCAGTTATGACTTTCACCAGTTTTACAGATGCATCATAGAAAGCATTCTTTCCGGATTTATCATAGAAACATAGGATCCCTACAGTGCGTAAGGAGACCATTTGGCCCATTGAGTTTGCACCGACAACAATCCCATAAGAACATAAGAAATAGGAGCAGGAGTAGGCTATCTAGCCCCTCGAACCTGCCCCGCCATTCAATAAGATCATGGCTGATCAGTCATGTCTCAATTCCACATCCCCGCCCTCTCCCCATAACCCTTAATCCCCTCGCCTATCAAAAACCTATCTACCCGCGTCTTAAATATATTTAGTGAGGCAGCCTCCACCACTTCAACAGGCAGAGAATTCCAGAGATTCACCACCCTTTGAGTGAAGAAGTTCCTCCTCAACTCCGTTCTAAACCGCCCCCCCGCTTTATCTTGAGGCTGTGCCCTCTTGTCCCACTGTCCTTTTTGAGTGGGAAGAGCCTCTCCACCTCTATCCTATCCATCTCATTCATCATCTTATATGTCTCAATGAGATCTCCCCTCATTCTTCCAAACTCTAACGAGTACAAGCCTAGTTTATTCAGCCTCTCCTCATAGTTAGAACATAGAACACTACAGCACAAACAGGCCCTTCGGCCCACGAGTTGCGCCGATCACATCAACACCTACCAACCTACAGACCTATCTATAACCCTCAATCAACCCCCTCAACTCCAGTATCAGCCTAGTAAACCTCCTCTGCACTCCCTCCAAGGCCAAAATATCCTTGCGCAAGTGCGGTGCCCAAAACTGCACACAGTACTTCAGCTGTGGCCTCACCAGTGCCCTATACAGCTGCAGCAAGACCTCCCTACTTTTATATTCAATCCCCTTTCCTATGAAGGCCAGCATCCCATTTGCCTTCCTGACCACCTGCAAGCTGGGTTTTTGCGACTCATGCACAAGGACCCTCCGGGTTTCCTCCGGGTGCTCCGGTTTCCTCCCACATCCCAAAAATGTGCTTTTAGGCTGATTGATTGGGTAACAAATTGTCCCTAGATTGGACCTCCCTGATCCTCACACATTAGGCATAGACTAAAATCATGAATAGGTCACTGAGACAATGGGACGGCGGCGCGGGCTCGTTGGGCCGAAGGGCCTGTTTCCCGTGCTGTGTTGTTCTTTGTTGACCCCGAGGTCCCTCTGCACCGTCGCCTGCTGCAGTTTTTCTCCACGTAAGTAATAGTCCTTCCTACCATTCCTCCTACCAAAGTGGACCACCTCACACTTGCCAACATTAAATTCCATTTGCCATTTCCTGGCCCATTCGCCCAGCCTATCTAGATCCCACCCAGGCCCTCACTCACAATTTGCACATCCATCCCAGCTAATCCACCTAACCCACACACTAAGGGGCAATTTAGCGTGGCCAATGCACCTTAACCCGCACATCTTCAGACTGTGAGAGGAAACCGGAGCACCCGGAAGAACCCACGCAGACACGAGGAGAATGTGCAAACTCCACACAGGCAGTGACCCGAGCCGGGAATCGAACCCAGGACCCTGGAGCTGTGAAGCAGCAGCGCTGATCAATCTGATACTGAGTTGGACAATCAGCCATGATCCTAATGAATGGCAGGGCAGGGCCGAAGGGCCGAAGAGCCGAAGGGCCGAGGGGCCTCCTCAATCCACCCCCACTCCCCCTCCCCCTCCCCCTCCCCCTCCCGTCTCTCCCTCTCCCTCTCTCTCCCCACCCCCACCCCCACCCCCACCCCCCTCTCCCTCTCCCTCTCTCTCCCCACCCCCCTCTCCCTCTCCCTCTCTCTCCCCACCCCCCTCTCCCTCTCCCTCTCTCTCCCCACCCCCCTCTCCCTCTCCCTCTCTCTCCCCACCCCCCTCTCCCTCTCTCTCCCCACCCCCCTCTCCTCCCTATCTCCCTCCTCCCCCTCCCGGCTGTTTTTACCTCACTCCGGCTCTCTCTGTTTATCTTCGCGACATCTCGAAGCTGACAACGGTGACGTCACATCACTTCCAGGCATCAAGTGACGTGTTTCCGGTTATCCGGGAACCTGGGACCAACCAGCCGCCATGTTGGGGAGGGCGCGCCTGCGCAGAACAATGGGGCTGGGGATCGGGCCGGGCCGGGGCGGGGCGGGGCGGGGCGGGGCCGGGCCGGGGCTTGGCGGGGCGGGGCCGGGCCGGGCGGGGCGGGGCGGGGCGGGGCCGGGCGGTGGGGGGCGGGGCCGGGCGGTGGGGGGAGGGGAGGGGGCAGAGGGCAGGGTAGGGGGATGGGTAAGGGGGCACAGACTTCCCACATCTCATCAATTCAGTAATCTCACTCAGGCTGTCTCCCAGGTCAGGAGCACAAAACTTTAATTGTTAATCCTCACCCGACTGAACACCTTCACACTTCAATGACATGCAAAGAACACAGAAAATTCCAGCACAGGAACAGGCCCTTCGGCCCCTCCAAGCCTGCACCGACCATGCTACCCCCGACTGAACTAAAACCCCCTCCCCTTCCGGGGACCGTATCCCTCTATTCCCATCCTATTCATGGATTTGTCAAGACGCCCCCTTAAATCTCACTATCGTATCCGCTTCCACTCCCTCCCCCCGGCAGTGAGTTCCAGGCACCCACCCCCCTGTGTGTAAAAAATCTCCCTCGTACATCTCCTTTAAACCTTGCCCCTCGCACCTTAAACCTGTGTCCCCCGAGTAATTGACTCTTCCACCCTGGGAAAAAGCTTCTGACTATCCACTCTGTCCGTGCCCCTCATAATCTTGTAGATTTCTATCAGGTCTCCCCTCAACCTCCATCACTCCAGTGAGAACAAACCAAGTTTCTCCAACCTCTCCTCATAGCTAATGCCCTCCATACCAGGCAACATCCTGGTAAATATTCTGTGGCTTTGTACAGCATTATTCATTAGTCTCTAATTGGAGCACCCCAAAAACATGGCAGTCTGATCCAAGATCATCTCATGGATGAGATGAAACTTAGCCGAGCAAATAATGAGCAGGATAGTAACAAACCTCAGGAGACGAGGTGTGAATAAGTTGACAGTAATGCACTTTGGGAGGAACAATTAATGGAACTATTCTGAGGATGCAAGTAGAGGGGCGATCGAGGGTGAATATTCACAAATCACTGATAGTGGCAGCAGGTACAGAGGAGATGTCGGGGTAAGTTTTTCACTCAGAGGGTGGTGGGTGAGTGGAATTGGCTGCCGTCATCGGTGGTGGAGGTGGATTCGATAGGGTCTTTTAAGAGGCTTCTGGATGAGTACATGGGACTTAATAGAATTGAGGGTTATAGGTAAGCCTAGTAGGTAGGGATATGATCAGCACAACTTGTGGGCCGAAGGGCCTGTTTGTGCTGTAGTTTTTCTATGATTCTATGAAAAGTTCAGAAAGTGTGGGTTACTTGGCATCATAAGTAGAGGCATTGAATATAAAAATGAGTAAGTTATACTTTATTTTTAGAAAACATTTGGCCAAGGTATTGCGAATAATTCTGGGCATGACATTTTAGGAAGGACTTCAATGCCTTAGGGAACATGTACAGAAGGTTTGCCAGGATAATAGCAGGGATACCAGCTTCATCCATTCATGCACCTCTTGTCAGTGACAGAGGAAGATGGCAAAACCACTTTTGGGCTGTTGTGTACATCACAATTACCAGTGACTACAGCAGCATGGTAACAACATGCCAAACCACACTAATCCACAATGATAGAAAATGTTGGAAAAACTAATGTTTCACATTGGAAAAACTAATGTTTCACATTGGCTCTATTCTTTCTCCGCAGATCATAGAATCTATGGCATGGAGACAGGCCCTTTGGCCCAAACTGGTCCATGCTGATCAAAAACCCCATCTAAGCTAACCCCGTTTGCCTACATTTGGCCCATATCCCTCTAAACCTTTCCTATCCATGTATCTGTCTAAATATCTTTTAAATGTTGTCAATGTCCCTGCCTCAATCACTTCCTCCAGCAGCTCATTCCACATACATACTACCCTCTGTGTAAAAAAGTTGCACCTTAGGTTTCCATTAATTCTTTCCCCTCATAACTTAAACCTACACCCTCGATTCCCCGACCATGGGAAAAGAACAGAGTGCATTCATCCTATACATGCCTTTCGTGATCTTATACATCTCTATTAGGTCACCCCTCAGTCTCCTATACTCCAAAGAATAAAATCCAAGCCTGTCCAATCTCTTTCTATAACTCAGTCCCTTGAGTTCTGCCAATATCCATGTAAATTTCTTTTGCACTCTGTCCAGTTTAATAACATCTTTCCAACAGCAAGGTGACCAAAACTGAACACAATACTCCAGGTGCGACCTCATCAACGTCCTGTACAACTGGAACAAAACGTCCCAACTTTTATTCTCAATGCCCTAACTGATGAAGGTCAGCAGGCCAAACTCCTTTTCCACTGCCCTATCTACCTGTGACTCCACCTTTAGAGAATCGTGCACCTGAACTCCAACATTCCTCTATTCCACGATACTCCTTAAGGTCCTACCATTTACCGAGAAAGTCCTATCTTGATTTGACTTTCCAAAATATAACACCTCACACTTATCTGTATTGAACTCCATTTGCCATTTCTCAGCCCACTTCCCCAGCTGATCAAGATCCTGCTGCAATTTTTGATAATTCACTGTCTATAATCCCACCTATTTTAATGTCATCTGTAAACTTACTGATCATGCCTTGTACATTCTCATCCAAATCATTGATATAGATAACAAACAGCAGTGGGCCCAGCACTGACCCCTGAGGCACACCACTAGTTACAGGCCTTCAGTCTGACAAACATCCTTCCACCATAACCCTCTATTTCCTATCATCAAGCCAATTGTATATCCAATTTTCCAGCTCTCCCTGGATTCCATGTGATCTAACCTTTCAGCACAGCCTACCGTGTGGAACTTTATCAAAGTCCAGATAGACTACATCTACCACCCTGCCCTCATCAACCATCTTGGTCACTTCATCAAAGAACTCCTACAAATTTATAAGGCATGCTCTCTCATGCACAAAGCCATCCTGACTACCCCTAATCAAACTTTGTCTTTCCAAATGCCTGTATATCTTATCTCAGAATCCTGTCTAGTGACTTACATTAGGCTAACCACTAGTGACAGACCTCCAGCTAGAAAAAGACCCCTCCACCACTACTCTCTGACTCCTCTTTGCAAGCCAGTTCTCTACCCATCTAGATACCTGACCACATCTAGATGGGTAGAGAACTGGCTTGCAAAGAGGAGTCAGAGAGTAGTAGTGGAGGGGTCCTTTTCTCGCTGGAAGTCTGTCACTAGTGGTGTGCCACAGGGCTCAGTACTGGGACCTCTTCTCTTTGTAGTGTATATAAATGACTTGGAAGAGGGAGTAAGTGGTGTGATCAGTAAATTTGCTGATGACACCAAGATGGCTGGATTGGCGGGCAGTGAGGAACAGTGTCTGGCAATACAACGGGATATAGATAGGCTGGTATATTGGGCAGATACATGGCAAATGGAGTTTAATCCGGATAAATATGAGGTGATGCATTTTGGCCGGAATAATGTGGACCAGTATTGTCCCTTTCCATAACTATATTAAAATTAATAATTCTATGGTCATTGGTCCCAAAGTGGTTCCCCACCATCACCTCAGTCAGTTGCTCTGCCCTATTTCCCAAGAATGGGTCAAGTTTTGCTTTTTAGAACATAGAACATAGAACATAGAACATTACAGCGCAGAGGAGGACCCTCCACGTACTGCCTGAGGAAACTTCCCTGAATGCACTTAACAAATTCCTTAACACTATGGCAGTCCCAGTCTGATGGGAAAATTAAAATCCTCTACTGTGACAGCCCTATTACTCCTGTAGTCCCCCAGTCTCCTGACATATTTGTTCTTCTAATTCCCATTGATTAGCTGGGGCTAATAGTACAATCCCAATAAGGTCACCATCACCTTCTTATTTCAGAGTTTCACCCACAAAGCCTTATTTGCGAAAGGATATATTTGCCTTGGAGGGAGTACAGAGAAGGTTCACCAGGTTGATACCGGAGATGAGGGGGTTAGTTTATGAGGAGAGATTCTCTAGACTGGGCCTGTTCTGGTTAGAGTTTAGAAGGATGAGGGGGGGATCTTATAGAGACGTATAAGATAATGAAGGGATGGATAGGGTAGCGGTAGAGAGATTCTTCCTGCTTAGAAAGGACAGTAGGACTAGAGGGCATAGCCTCAAAATAAGACGGGGGCAGTTTAGAACGGAGTTGAGGAGGAACTTCTTCACTCAAAGGATGGTGAATCTCTGATAGTCTCTGCCCGTTGAAGTGGTGGAGGCTACCTCGCTAAATATATTTAAGTCACGGGTAAATAGGTTTTTGATAGACAGAGGAATTAAGGGTTATGGGGAGAGAGCGGGAAAGTGGAACTGATCCCCTTCAGATCAGCCATGATCTTATTGAATGGCGGGGCAGGCTCGAAGGGCTGGATGGCCTACTCCTGCTCCTATTTCTTATGTTCTTACGAGTCAGGATGCAAATTACTTGCTGCATGTTCCCAGCCTCTGACCTGCTCTTGTAGCCACTGTGTTTATGTGGTGAGTCCAGTTGAGTTTCTGGTCAATGGTGACCCCCAGGATGTTGACAGTGGAGGATTCAGTGACGGTTACACCATTGAATGTTAAAGGGCGGTGGTTAATGTATCTCTTATTGGTGATGGTCATTGCCTGGCATTTGTGTGGCACAAATGTTACTGCCACTTGTCAGCCCAAGCCTGGATATTGTCCAGATCTTGCTGCAATTGAACACGGACTGCTTCAGTATCTGAGGGGTGGCGAATGGTGCTGAACATTGTGCAATCATCAGCGAACATTTCCACTTCTGACTTTATGTTGGAGGGAAGGTTATTGATGAAGCAGCTGAAGATGGTTGGGCCCAGGACACTATCCTCAGGGAGTCCTGCAGAGATGTCCTGGAGCTGAGAGCCTGACTCTCCACAACCATCTTCCTATGTACCAGGTATAACCAGCGGAGAGTTTGTCCCCTGAATCCCATTGATTCCAGTTTCACTCGGGCTCCTTGATGCCGCACTCTGTCAAATGCTGCCTTGATGTGAAGGGCTGTCACTCTCACCTCACCTCTGATATTCAGCTCCTTTGTCCATGTTTGAACCAAGGCTGTAATGAGGTCAGGAGCTGAGTGACCCCCTGGTGAAACCCAAACTGGGCGTCACTGAGCAGGTTATTGCTGAGCAGGTGCTGCTTGATAGCGCTGTCGATGACCCCTTCCATCACTTTACTGATGATGGAGAGTAGACTGGGCGGTAATTGGCCGGGTTGGATTTGTCCTGCTTTTTGTGTACAGGACACACCTGGGCAATTTTCCACATTGTTGGGTAGATGCCAGTGTTGTAATTGTATTGGAAGAGCTTGGCTAGGGGAGTTATAAGTTCAGGAGCACAAGTCTTCAGTGCTATTGCCGGAAAGTTATTAGGCCCCATTGCCTTTGCAGTATCCAGTGCCTCCAATCATTTCTTGATATCATGTGGGGTGAATCGAATTGGCTGGAGACGGGAGTCTGAGATGCTGGGGACCACGGGAGGAGGCCGAGATGGATCATCCACTCAGCACTTCTGGCTGAAGATTGCTGCGAATACTTCAGCTTTGTCTTTCACACTGATGTGCTGGACTTCTCCATCATTGAGGATGGGGATATTTGTGGAGCCTCCTCCTCCAGTGAGATGTTTAATTATCCACCACCATTCACAACAGGATGTGGAAGGACTGCAGAGCTTAGATCTGATCCGCTGGTTGTGGGATTGATTGGCTCTGTCTATTACTTGCTGTTTTTCCCGTTTGCTGTGCAGAGTCCTGTGTTGGACCTTCACCAGGGGGACACCTCATTTTTAGATATTCCTGGTGCTGCTCCCAGCATGCCCTCCTGCACTCTCCATTGAACCGGGGTTGATGCCCTGGTTTGATGGTAATGGTTGAGTGGGGGATATACCGGGCCATGAGGTTACAGACTGTGCTGAGTACAATTCCACTGCTGCTGATGTCCCTCAGCACCTCCTGGATGCTCAGTCTGGAGTTGTTAGATCGGTTTGATGTCTGTCCCATTTAGCACGGTGATGGTGACACACAACACAAGGGAGGGTATTCTCAATGTGAAGGTGGGACTTTGTCCCCACAAGGATTGTGCAGTATTCACTCTTCCTGATACTGTGATGGACAGATGCATCTGCAGCCGGCAGGTTGGTAAGAATGAGATCAAGCATGTTGTTTCCTCTTGTTGGTTCCTTCACTCCAACCAGGTGAGGGCAGCAGAGCAGTGAAGTGATTGGCAGGAAAGATTTGCATAGGCACAGTCACTGCTACCAGAAGGTGTTTTGTGGAGGAGCTGCTGGAAAGGGACAGTTAAATCCCAAACGCTACTTCAGTGTTTCTCTCCCTACTTCCTCCGTAACCAAAAAAAAAATGAACAGGAAGACCAGAAGGAAGGGAGAGGTGAACTGAGATTCTTTTATCCTTTTACCTACATAAGGGCAATATGGCAGTTAGGGCAGTGGTATGCTCCTCCTGCCAGATGTGGGGAATTAGGGAGCAATGTGGTCTCCCTGACAACTTTGTCTGCAGAACTGTGTCCAATTTCAGTTCCTCACAGACCGCACTGTTTGGTTGGAGCATCAAGTGGACATGCTGTGCAACATAGAGGGAGCAGGGAGTGTAATCGACACTCGTTACAGGGAGGTTATCACATCACAGGTTCAGACAGGTAGATGGGTGACTGCCAGGAGAGGCAGGCAGGTAGTGCAGGAGTCCCCTGGGCCTATTCTCTTTCAAACATATGTACACTCTTGGATACTGTTGAGGGGGATAGCCTGTCGGGGGGAGATACCAGCAGCTGCCAGGTCTGTAGCACCACAGCTGGTTCTGCTGTAGAGCAGGGTTGGGCAAAGAGCAAGTGAGCAGTAGTAATAGAGAAACTCACTAGTTAGAAGCACAGACAGGTGTTTCTGTGGCCACAATCGAGACTCCAGGATGGTGTGTTGCATCTCTGGTGTCAGGGTCAAAGACATCTCTGAGCGATTGCAGGACATTCTTAAGGGGGAGGGTGAGCAGTCAGAGGTTGGAGTACACGGCTGTTTGTTTTGCCGTTGTCTTTTCTGGTGCCGAGGTCGGTGCCAGGTGGTCCGTCCAGTTTCATTTCTTTGTTGAGATTTTGTAGCGATTGATACAACTCAGTGTCTCGCTTGGCCATCTATGACTGTGTGGTCAAATTCCCCTCCAATTCAATTTCCAAGTTCGTTGACAACACCACCGTAGTGGGTCGGATCTCAAACAATGGTGAGACAGAGTTCAGGAATGAGATAGAGAATCTGGTGAACTGGAACGGCAACAATAATCTCTCCCTCAATATCAACAAAATGAAGGAAATTGTCATCGACTTCAGTAAGGAGAAGATCCCCCTGTCTACATCAGTGGGGACGAGTAGAAAGAGTTGAGATCTTTAAGGTTTTAGGTGTCCACATCACCAACAACCTGTTCTGGTCCCCCCATAGCAACATTATAGTTAAGAAAATGCACCAATGCTTCCACTTTCTCAGAAGACTAAGGAAATTTGGCATGTCAGCTAAGACTCTCACCAATGTTTACAAATGCACCATAGAAAGCATTCTTTCTGGTTGTATCACAGCTTGGTATGGGCTCCTGCTCTGCCCAAGACTGCAAAGAACTATGAAGGGTCGTGAATGTAACCCAATCTACCACACAATCCAGCCCCCCGTCCATTGACTCTGTCTACACTTCCCGCTGCCTTGGCAAAGCAGCCAGTATAATTAAGAACCCACACACCCAGGACATTCTCTCTTCCACCTGCATCTGTTGGGAAAAAGATACAAAAGTCTGAGGTCATGTACCAATTGACTCGAGAACAGCTTCTTCCCTGCTACTGTCAGACTTTTGAATGGAGCTACCTCGCACTAAGTTGATCTTTCTCTACAACCTAGCTATGACTGTAAAACTACATTCTGCACCTTTTCTTTCCTTCTCTATGAATGGTATGCTTTGTACAGTGTGCAAGAAACAATACTTTTCACTGTATGTTAATACATGTGTCAATAATAAATCAAATCATGATTCTAATGGAATGCTCTTTAAATACAATTCCCACTCATTAACAACAAAATAGGATTTTAATTCATTCCATAATTACAACCAGGTTTTATCTTAGAGTCATAGTGGTTTACAGCAAGGAAACAGCCCTTCGGTCCAACTTGTCCATTCCACCCTTTTTTTTAAACCACTAAGCTAATCCTAATTGTCCACATTTGGCACGTATCCCCTTCTACCCATCTTACCCATAAAACTGTCTAAATGTTGACTATCTCGCTGATCTGTGCCCCTCATTATTTTATAGATCTCTATAAGGTCACCCCTCAGCCTTCTGTGTTCCAGGGCAAAAAATCCCAGTCTATCCAGCCTCTCCTTATAGCTCAATCCATCAAGTCCCAGTAGCATCCTAGTAAATCTTTTCTGCACTGTTTCTAGTTTAATAATATCCTTTCTATAATAGAGTGACCAGAATTGCACACAGTATTCCAAGTGTGGCCTTACCAATGTCTTGTACAACTTCAACAAGACGTCCCAACTCCTGTATTCAATGTTCTGACCGATGAAACCAAGCATGTGAGTGCTCTCTTCACCACTCTGTCCACCTGTGAGTCCACTTTCAAGGAGCTATGAACCTGTGCCCCTAGATCTCTTTATTCTGTGACTCTCCCCAACACCCTACCATTAACTGAGTAAGTCCTGCCCTGGTTCAATCTACCAAAATGCATCACCTCACATTTATCTAAATTAAACTCCATTTGCCATTTGTCAGCCCATTGGCCCAATTGATCAAGATCCCATTACAATCCGAGATAACTCTCTTCACTGTCCACTATGCCACCAATCTTGGTGTCATCTGCAAACTTACTCACCATGTCCCCTATATTCTCATCCAAATCATTAATATAAATGACAAATAACAGTGGGCCCAGCACTGATCACTGAGGCATCGCTGGTCACAGGCCACAGGGTGGCACAGTAGCACAGTGGTTAGCACTGCAGCTTCACAGCTCCAGGGTCCTGGGTTTGATTCCCGGCTCGGGTCACTGTCTGTGTGGAGTTTGCACATTCTCCTCGTGTCTGTGTGGGTTTCCTCCGGGTGCTCCGGTTTCCTCCTACAGTCCAAAGACGTGCAGGTTAGATTGATTGGCCATGCTAAAATTGCCCCTTAGTGTCCTGGGATGTGTAGGTTAGAGGGATTAGTGGGTAAGTGTATGGGGATAGGGCCTGGGTGGGACTGTGGTCGGTGCAGACTTGATGGGGCGAAGGGCCTGTTTCTGCACTGTCGGGTTCCATGTTCTATGTTCTAATAGGAAGTTTGAAAAACAATCCTCTACAACCTTCTGTCAAGACACCAATTTTATATCCATTTAGATACTCTGGATCCTGTGAGATTTAACATTATGCAACAACCTACCATGCGGTACCTTGTCAAAGGCCTTGCTAAAGTCCATGTAGACAACATCAACTGCACTGCCCTCATCTACCTTCTTGGTTACCCCTTCAAAAAAAACTCAATCAAGTTTGTGTGATCTTCCGGAATCTTCTGTCCTAGAACATAGAACATAGAACATTACAGCACAAACAGGCCCTTCAGCCCTCGAGTTGCGCCGATCACATCAACCCCACCAATCTATAGACCTTTCATGATTTCTTCTGTTTGGAACTTCTGGCTTCTTTTTGTATTCTTTCATAAGAACATAAGAAATAGGAGCAGGAGTAGGCCATCTAGCCCCTCGAGCCTGCCCCACCATTCAGTAAGATCATGGCTGATCTGTCATGGCTCAGTTCCACTTTCCCGCCCTCTCCCCATAACCCTTAATTCCCCTTGTCTATCAGAAATCTACCTACCTGTGACTTAAATATATTCAGCGAGGCAGCCTCCACCACTTCAACGGGCAGAGAATGTGGATGTGGGTATCACTGGCAGGGCTAGCAATTATTGCCCATCCCATTTTAGAGGGCAGTTAGCAGAGAACCACATTGCTGTGGCTGTGGAGTTACATGTAGGCCAGACTGGGTAAGGATAGCAGATTTCCTTCCCTAAAGGACACTAGTGACATTGATGGGTTTTACCAACAATTGACAATGATTTCATGATCATCAGTAGATCGGCGCAACTCGAGGGCCGAAGGGCCTGTTTGTGCTGTAATGTTCTATGTTCTATGTTCTTTTGAGCTAAAAGCTGTGAGCTGTGGCAGAGGCAGTTGCCGTCTGTCTGTCTGTCAGGAGCTGGGAGCTAGCAGTTATACCCCTGATGACATACCAACTTTCCCACAATAGGATTGGTTCTCAGATTACTAAAACATCAAATTCAAATCTGATAGGCTACTGTTCATCGAATGCCTATTTTAAATTGATTGGTTAAAGTTTAAAAACAGTACGTTGTCTTGGCCTCATGATATAATTGTTTCAGTCTGTGTACTCCATGCACCTGCACCTTTTTAAAAACTCTATATACAGAGAAAACTCCCTTTTAAACAAACAATCTTACAAACACCAACCTCGCAGCAGTCCCCCTGCTGTCAGACCTGCTAAGAATTTCCAGTACTTTCTGTTTTTGTTTCAGATTCCAGCTTCCGCAGTTACATGCACAATGATGCTACGTAGCTTCACGTGTCACACATGTGGCAGAACCTGCCCTTCAAATAATGATTTCTTCTGCTGTCAGCATAGGAGCTCCACACAAAGACCACCCCTCTCCCCCGCTATCTGAAATGGATCATTTGCTCCATGTCCATTATCTTTCGTAAATGGAAAGGTGCTGGAACACACTGATCACAGATGAGGGACTTCAGTTAATGTGGAGAAGCTGGGATTGTTCTCCTGAGAACAGAAAAGGTTAAGGGGAGATTTAATGGAGATGGATTATTCAAGGGTAGACAGCATGGATTTATTAGGGGGAGATCATGTTCAGGTTTTTTGAAGGGGTAACCAAGAAGGTAGATGAGGGCAGTGCAGTTGATGTTGTCTACATGGACTTTAGCAAGGCCTTTGACAAGGTACCGCATGGTAGGTTGTTGCATAAGGTTAAATCTCACGGGATCCAGGGTGAGATATCTAAATGGATACAAAATTGGCTTCTTAAGAGAAACCAGAGGGTGGTTGTAGAGGATTGTTTTTCAAACTGGAGGTCTGTGACCAGCGCTGTGCCTCAGGGATCAGTGCTGGGTCCACTGTTATTTGTCATTTATAAGAACATAAGAAATAGGAGCAGGAGTAGGCCATCTAGCCCTTCGAACCTGCCCCACCATTCAATAAGATCATGGCTGATCTGTCGTGGCTCAGTTCCATGTTCCGGCCCTCTCCCCATAACCCTTAATCCCCTCTCTTATCAAAAACCCATCAACCCGCATCTTAAAAATATTTAGCGAGGCAGCCTCCACCACTTCAACGGATATTAACGATTTGGATGAGAATATAGGAGGCATGGTTAGTAGGTTTGCAGATGACACCAAGATTGGAGGCATAGTGGACTGTGAAGAAAGTTATCTCCAATTGCAACAGGACCTTGACCAATTGGGCCAGTGGGCTGACGAATGGCAGATGGAGTTTAATTTAGATAAATGCGAGGTGATGCATTTTGGCAGATTGAACCAGGGCAGGACTTACTCAGTTAATGGTAGGGCACTGGGGAGAGTTACAGAACAAAGAGATCTAGCGATACATGTTCATAGCTCCTTGAAAGTGGAGTCACAGGTGGACAGAGTGGTGAAGAAGGCATTCGGCATGCTTGGTTTCATTGGTCAGAACATTGAATACAGGAGTTGGGATGTCATGTTGAAGTTGTACAAGACATTGGTAAGGCCACACTTGGAATACTGTGTGCAATTCTGGTCACCCTATTATAGAAAGGATAGTATTAAACTGGAAAGAGTGCAGAAAAGATTTACTAGGATACTACCGGGACTTGATGGATTGGGTTATAAGGAGAGTTTAGATAGACTGGGACTTTTTTCTCTGGAGCGTAGGAGGCTGAGGGATGATCTTATAGAGGTCTATAAAATAATGAGGGCACAGATCAGCTAGATAGTCAATATATTTTCCCAAAGGTAGAGGAGTGTAAAACTAGAGGGCAGAGGTTTAAAGTGAGAGGAGAGAGATACAAAAGTGTTCAGAGGAGCAAATGTTTCACACAGAGGGTGGAACAAGCTGCCAGAGGTAGTAGTAGAGGCGGGTACAATGTTGTCTTTTAAAAAGCATTTAGATAGTTACATGGGTACGATGGGTATAGAGGGATATGGACCAAATGCAGGTAATTGTAATTAGCTTAGTGGTTTAAAAAAATGGGTGGCATGGACAAGTTGGGCCGAAGGGGTTGTTTCCATGCTGTAAACCTCTGTGACTCTAATAAATCTGAGTGAATTATCCGAGGAGGTGACTCAGTGTGTAGATGAGGTCAGTGCAGTTGATGTAGTCTGCATGGACTTCAGTGAAGCTTTTGACAAGTTTCCATATAAGATACTTATCAAGAAACTAAGTGCCCACAGCATCCAGGGCAATTTGACAAATTGGATCCAAAATTGACTTTGTGTAGGAGACAGAGAATGAAGGTCATTTTTGTGACTGGATGTTGGTGTCCGGTGGTGTTCCACAGGGATCGGTGCTGGGTTCCTTGCTGCTTGTAATATACATTAATGATCTGGATGTGAGTGTGAGGGTGCGAATGTGGGGATATGATCAGTAAGTTCATAGATGATAAACAAATTGGTACTGAGGAGGAAAGCCTTAGATTTCAGGACGATATAGGCAGGTTGTTCAGATGGCAGAACAGCGGCAATTGGAATTTAACCCTGCAAAGTTTAAGGTCATTAATATTGGGAGGACTAACAACACAATGAGTGGTAGGATGCTGGGAAGTCACAGAGGATCAGAGGGACCTTGGGGTGTAGGTCGAAAGATCCCTGAAGGCAGCAGGATAGGTAGATAAGGTGGTTAAGAAGGCATATATGATACTTGCCTTTATTAGCTGAGGAATAGAATATAAGAGCAGGGAGAGTGTGATGGAGTTGTATAAAACACTGGTGAGGCTACAGCTGGAATACTGTATGCAGTTCTGGTCATCACACTATAGGAAGGATATGATTGAACTCAAGAGGATGCAGAGCAGCATTCACTGGGATGTTTCCTGGGCTGGAGCATTTCAATCCCTCCCCGACCCGATCCTCAGAACCTACATCTTTACCCTGCTAATCTCCTGACACTAAGGTTGATTGGCCATGATAAACTGCCCCTAAATTGCACATCTTTGGATAGTGGGAGGAAACTGGAGCACCCGGAGGAAACCCACACAGACACAGGGAGAATGTGCAGACTCCACACAGATAGTGACCCAAGGCTGGAATTGAACCTGGGTCTCTGGTGCTGTGAGGCAGCAGTGCTAACCACTGTGCCATTGTGCTGCACCTGGTGTAAAACTATGAAAGATATTGAATGATTGAATAGGAAGAAAAGTTTCCTCTTAGTAGAAGGGTCAATAACCAAGGGTCAGGAGATTTAGAGAGGATTTGAGAAGGAGCACTTTCACCGAGAATGTGGGGGGAATCTGGAACTCAGTGTCAGAAAGAGATTAAATGCAGGAACCCTCACAATATTTAAGAAATGTTCAGATGGGCACTTGAAATACCACAGCATACAGGGCTATGGACCAAGTGCTGGGAAATGGGATTAGTATAGATAGGAGCAGACACAATGGGTTGAAGGGCCTCTTTCCTGCTGTAAACCTCTGGCTGAATGAAGGATGTTGATCAAGCAGGTAGAGCAGAGATTGGCAAAGGAGCTGAGAAGGGAATGTGGAGAAATGAGTGACCCAGAGGCTTGTTAAGGTCTGGAAGCTGCTGCCTGAATTGAAGCCAATTCCACAGGAAGTTTCAAAATGATAACTGGACATATTCTTGACAATGATGGATTTTCAGCAAGCGGAAGGAAGGAGATGGGACGTGAGAATGAATTGCACAACTCCTGCACTGAGAGGGGAGGGTGATTGAGGGAAAGAAAGTGAGAGGGAGAGAGAGAAAGTGAGTGGGATAAGAAACTGAGGGGGAAGACAGATGGTCCAATAAACAGCGTGCACATAATGTCAAAATAGTCTGTTAATCAACTACTGGGTAACTCAAATATACTTTCCAATCGGAACATGTTTGGAATCCATTGCTTCAGGAAGGAGCTGCTTTTTGCTGAGTTCAATCAACTTAGTGTCACTGGTGTCAATAGATGGGTGACACGGTGACACAGCGGTTAGCATTGCTGCCTCGCAGCACCAGGGATCCACATTCAATTCCTGCTTAGGTCACTGTCTGTGTGAAGTTCTCCCGCATATTCTCCCCGTGTCTGCATGGATTTTTTTTGTGTGCTCTGGCTTCTTCCCACCT
Source organism: Prionace glauca (assembly GCA_037974335.1). Classification (NCBI taxonomy): domain Eukaryota; kingdom Metazoa; phylum Chordata; class Chondrichthyes; order Carcharhiniformes; family Carcharhinidae; genus Prionace; species Prionace glauca. The sequence goes on along the minus strand of CM075730.1, from coordinate 117,174,815 downwards.
TCCAAAGATGTGGGAGTTAGGTTGATTGGGCTATGCTAAATGTGGGAAAGTGTGACATTTTGCACTTTGGTAGGAGGAATAGAGGCGTAGGCTATTTTCTAAATGGGGAAAGGCTTTGGGAATCTGAAGCACAAAGGGACTTGGAGTCCTGGTTCAGGACTCTCTTAAGGTTTACATTATAGGTAAAGTTTATTTATTTGTCACAAGTAAGACTTCCATTAACACTGCATTGAAGTTACTATGAAATTCCCTAGTCGCCACAGTCTGGCTCATGTTCAGGTCAATGTACCTAACCGGCACGTCTTTCAGAATGTGGGAGGAAACTGGAGCGCTGGAGGAAACTCAGGCAGACACAGGGAGAACGTGTAGACTCCACACAGACTGTGACCCAAGCTGGGAATCAAACCCGGGTCCCTGGCACTATGAAGAAGTAATGCTAACCACTGTGTCACCCCTGTGCAGGCTCAGCTGGCAGTTAGGAAGACAAATTCATTTCTAGAAGTCTGGAATATAAGATGTACTGCTGAGGTTGTATAAGGCTTTAGTCAGACCCCATTTGGAATATTGTGAGGTGTTGGCCTTGGAAAGGATCCAGAGGAGGTTCGGAAGAATGATCCCTGGTTTGCCATATGAGGAATGGTTGAGGGCTCTGAGACTCTACTCGATGGAGTTTAAAAGGATGAGGAGGGGATCTCATTGAAACTTACAGAATACTGCTAGGCCTGGGATAGAGTGGACGTAGAGAGGATGTTTCCACTAATGGGAGAGATTAGAACCAGAGGGCACAACCTCAGGGTGAAGGGACGCCCCTTTAAAACTGAGATGAAGGGGAATTTTTTCAGCCAGAGAGTGGACTCATTGCCACAGAGGGCTGTAGGGGCCGGGTCATTGGGTGTTTTTAAGACAGAGATAGATAGGTTCTTGATCAATAAGAGGATCAAAGGTTATGGAGAGAAGGCAGGAGAATGGGGATAAGAATCATATCAGCCATGATTGAATGTTGGAGCAGACTCAATGGGCTGAATGGCCTCTTTCTGCACTGTAGGATTCTATACCCAGCAGCAGTGATCATCTGTGGTGGAACATTGTTCATTTCAGGAAGGGTGCAGTGAATTGTGCATTGTTCACATTAGGAGTGTAGAATATGAATCTGGTACATACAAGGTTAAACAGAAAGAAATCCCACAACACCAGTCCAACAAGTTTATTTGAGAACTCCCAGCCACCTGGCGAAGGGACAGCCTGTTCTGAAAGCTTGGGGCGTTTGCTACAAATAAACTTGTTGGACTTTAAGCTGGTGTTGTGGGATTTCTTTCTGTTTTACCCCAGTCCAACGCCGACATCTCCACATCATGACTACATATAGGGTTAACATGGGACAGAACTGCTCACATAATGATGTAAAAGAGCACATAACCTGCACCAGAGTCAGTCTCTCGTTGGACAGAGCTGTGTGTACCAGCAAGCATGGAGATGGCTCTGAGCTTAAATGTTTTACTGTGTATTTGTACATAGTTCCAGTAGTTAAGTGTGATGACAAAGATTTCTGCAGACCTACCAAGCTGTAACCAATATCTTGTAACAAGTAAATAGCGCAGAGGAATTTACTCCAGAATACTTCTTGTCTGTTCAGGTCAGTAACTCACATCACCACCTGTGTCTACAACACTCAATCTGCAGGTGAAAAAGCCTCAAAGGTTTGGTTGAATTTGTTTAGTAATTTGTGTGTGTCCAGCCCCTGAGCCAAAGAGGCAGCAGAGTATTGCTGAAAATCCCAAACAGACAATGAGAATCTACAAGAACAGCTGTTTTATTAAAGGGAATTACAGATCAGCAAGAAGTCTGCAGTGTTGTTTATTTTATACAGTGATGTCAGCAGAAAGGGTTTATATTCAGTGAGAACCTGCAGTAATGATTGCTGAGTTTCAGGGAACGTGCTTTGATCATTGGTGACCAGCGGAACCTTCCCATTTGATGCTGAACTGGAAGTCACCCCCCTCCCTGCTGTGAGACTTTCCAATCAGTCTGCACAGTGCATGAAATCCCGGCTGATGCTCCGTGGTTCTGGAGTATTTGTCCAAGCAGTGAGATCATTGACTGAATCATACTTGTAGTATTTTGTGCCAATGAACAGGAAGATACCGTTCGTGTCGCAAATGGCCCCGTCTACATGGGGATGTCCACTTCGGAACCCATTATCCAGAACCCTGGGACTCTGCTCCAGATTGATGGTCTGCACCTGATTACCTGCAACATCAGACAGGAAAAGATTACATTTCCCCAGCACCTTTCACAATCTCAGAACGCCACAAAGCCAAGGAAGAGCTTTGTGAAATAAAGTTGCTGCTGTAATGTCCGAATGCAGCAGCTAATTTGCACACAGCAAGATCCCAGAAGCAATAATGACCATCTTAGTGTGGTCAGGACACCAATTGACCAAGTGAAGCTAAAAGAGAAAATGCTGGAAAATCTCAGCAGGTCTGGCAGCATCTGTAAGGAGAGAAAAGAGCTGATGTTTTGAGTCCGAATGACCTGTGTCAGCTTTGTATCTTCTGATACTGATACAGATGCTGCCAGACCTGCTGAGATTTTCCAGCACTTTCTCTTTTGATTTCAGATTCCAGCATCTGCAGTAATTTTGCTTTTATTAATTGACCAAGTGATCTATCTCAGTGTTATGATTGGCTATGTGACATATCTTGGAATGTGATTGGCTGTGTGATTTGTCCTGGTGTCTGATTGGCTGTGTTATCTGTCTCAGCGTGTGATTGGGTGTTTTGGTCCCAATCACCCAATTGGTATTTCGGAGTGTGATTGGCTGTTTTGGTCCCAGCCATACACTGGATACAGTGGGGTAGATTTTTGTTCCCCTCCTGTAGCACTGAGTACACAGAATATTTGGCAGCAATAACAAGACAGATGAATTGACACTTCAAATAAAGACATGGTCTGATAGCAATTACAGAGAAATGGTTACAGGAGACAAAGACTGAAACCTGAATATTCAAGGGTAGCTAACATTTAGGAAGGGCAGGAAGCGGGGAAAAGATGGAGAGGAAGCTCTGTTAATTGGTATAACATAGAGAGATTTCTTTAGTTCTGGAGATTTAGTTGTGGAATCTGTTTGGGAAGAGATGAGAAATAGTTAAGGTAAGAAGTTACTTTCAATAGTGACTTCTAGACTCACTAACAGTAACCACACTGTAACATGAGATGTACAGGAAGGGAGAATGGGGGTTTGTGAAAAAGGTACAGCAATAATAATAGGTGATTTCAATCTATATATCGATTGGACGATTCAGATTGGCAAAGGGAGCCTGGATGTTGAGTTGATAGAGTTTTCAGAACCAGTTCTCAGAGCAGTACGTTCTAAAGCCAATCACAGCACAAATTATACTAAAGTTCGTATTGTGCAATGAGGCTAGCTGAATTAATAAGCTCATAGTGAAGGTGTCCTGAGGCAGCAGTGATCACAAAATGATTGAATTTCAGTTTGGGGGAGAGAGAAACAAATCTTAATCAAACTTAAATAAAAGCATGAAAACAGAGCAATTTCTCAAAATTATCCTCACAAGTACTGACTTCTTTGATCCTGAGAGTTGTGACTATTACTGCAGAAGATTTACCTAATCTGAGTTGCCTGATGATTGTGTCTTTGCTACTATACTGGCACAGTGACACAGTGGTTAGCACTGCTGCCTCACAGCACCAAGACCTGGGTTCGATTCCTGGTTTGCATCACTGTCTGTGTGGAGTCTGCAGGTTCTCCCCATGTCTGCGTGGGTTTCCACCGGGTGCTCTGGTTTCCACCCACAGTCTGATTCGGTGCATTGACCGTGCTAAATTCTCCCTCAGTGTACCCGAACAGGCGCCAGATTGTGGCGATCAGGGGATTTTCACAGTAACTCCACTGCAGTGTTAATGTAAGCCTACTTGTGACACTAATAAATACTTAACTTGAGAATGATACAGAATTAATTCCAAGAGAAGAAGTGCCTACTGAAGTTCCAAATCATAATTCTAGGGTCAAGGATAGTCAAATTCCAGAATATCTCGTGCAACCAAAGGTGAATACATATCTTCCTGATTGACTTTCTGATTGGCTGTGTATAATGATTAATGATGCATAGCCCTGTGTCCAGAATGTTATTGATCCTGTGTATAACATTGTAGTAATTGGTTGTCATGACCACAGAAGTAAAGGGGAAGGGTTGTTATATATTTAAGCAGGTTGCAGGTTGCTTTAAGAGCTGGTCACATGATTTGATCGTGAGGTCATTACGATATTGCAGAGGCTGCTGTTTTCACAGAATACTGCAATACAGAAGAGGCCCTTCAGCCCATTGAGTCTGTACCGATGCATGAAAGACCCTGACCCGCCCACCCAATCCCACTCTACCAGCCCCTGGCCCAGAGCCCTGAATGTGATGATGTGCCAATTACTCATCCAGGTACTGTTTAAAGGATGTGAGGCTTCCCGTCTCCCCCACCCTCCCAGGCAGCACATTCCAGAACATCACCCCACCCTGGTTAAAACATTTTTCCTCAAATCCCCCCTAAACCTTCTACCCCTCACTTTTAACTTGTGTCCCTTGTGACCCTTCAACTAAGGGGAACAGCTGCTCCTTATCCACGCTGTCCGTGTCTATCATAATCTTGAACACCTCAATCAGGTCACCCCTCAGTCTTCTCTGCTCCAGTGGAAACAATCCAAGCCTACCCAACCTCTCTTCATAATTTAACTGCTCCATCCCAGGCAGCATCCTGGTGAATCTCCTCCGCACCCCCTCCAGTGCCATCACATCCTTCCTATAATGTGGTGACCAGAACTGCACACAGTATTCCAGCTGTGGCCTCACCAAAGTTTTATACAACTCCATCATGACCTCACCCCGATTGATAAAGGCGAGGGTGCCGTATGCCCTTTTCACCACCCTATTAACCTGCCTTTCCACCTTCAGAGATCTGTGGACAAACACAGCAAAGTTCCTTTGTTCTTCCGAACTTCCCAGTGTCAGACCTTTATAACATTTCCTTATCAAATTACTCCTTCCAAAATGCATCACCTGTCACTTTTCAGAGTTAAATTCTATCTGCCACTCACCCACCCATTTTACCATCTTGTCAATGTCTTGTTGTAACCCAAGACACTCAACCTCACTGTTAACCACCCGGCCAATCTTTGTGTCATCGGCAAATTTACCAATTCTACCCCCCACACAGTCATCAATGTCATTTATATAAATGACGAACAACAGGGGGCACGACACGGACCCCTGTGGTACGTCACTGGTCCCTGGCCCCCAGTCACTGAAGCAGCCATCTGTACCATCCTCTGTCTCCTAAGCCAATTATGAACTCACCTCATCAGATCACCCTGTATCCCATGTGCATTTACCTTCTTAATAAGTCTCCCATGTGGGACTTGGTCAAAGGCTTTGCTGAAATCCATGTAAACTGTATCAACTGCATCTACACACTTGGATACATGCTCAAAAAATTCAATCAAATTTGTTAGGCATGACCTCCCTCTGATAAAACCATGCTGACTATTCCTGATCAAACCGAGCCTCACCAAATGGAGATTCTCTCCTTCAGAATCTTCTCCAGTAGTTCCCCAACTACAGACGTGAGACTCACTGGTCTGTGATTCCCTGGCTTGTCTCTGTTTCTCCACAGCACTGGAGCAGCTTCTTCACTAAACCCTGCAGTTGTTAGTTTGAATCAATATGTGTAGACAACAGCCTTTCTCTCTTGTTAAATCTCACAATCACTAATGTAGTTAGGACATTACACCCTCTGACAGTGCGGCACTCCCTCAGTACTGACCTTCTGACAGTGCGGCACTCCCTCAGTACTGACCCTCTGACAGTGCGGTACTCCCTCAGTACTGACCCTCTGACAGTGCGGCACTCCCTCAGTACTGACCTTCTGACAGTGCGGCACTCCCTCAGTACTGACCCTCTGACAGTGTGGCGCTCCCTCAGTACTGACCCTCTGACCGTGCGGCACTCCCTCAGCACTGACCCTCTGACAGTGCGGCACTCCCTCAGCACTGACCCTCTGACAGTGCGGCACTCCCTCAGCACTGACCCTCTGACAGTGCGGCGCTCCCTCAGCACTGACCCTCTGACAGTGCGGCGCTCCCTCAGTACTGACCCTCTGACCGTGCGGCGCTCCCTCAGCACTGACCCTCTGACAGTGTGGCATTCACTCAGCACTGACCCTCTGACAGTGCGGCACTCCCTCAGCACTGACCCTCTGACAGTGTGGCATTCACTCAGCACTGACCCTCTGACGGTGCAGCACTCCCTCAGCACTGACCCTCTGACAGTGCGGCACTCCCTCAGTACTGACCCTCTGACAGTGCGGCACTCCCTCGGCACTGACCCTCTGACAGTGCGGCACTCCCTCAGCATTGACCCTCTGACAGTGCGGCACTCCCTCAGCACTGACCCTCTGACAGTGCGGCACTCCCTCAGCACTGACCCTCTGACAGTGCGGCACTCCCTCAGCATTGACCCTCTGACCGTGTGGCACTCCCTCAGCACTGACCCTCTGACAGTGTGGCACTCCCTCAGGACTGACCCACTGACAGTGCGGCACTCCCTCAGCACTGACCCTCTGACAGTGTGGTACTCCCTCAATACTGACCCTCTGACAGTGCGGCACTCCCACAGCACTGACCCTCTGACAGTGCGACACTCCCTCAGCACTGACCCTCTGACAGTGTGGCACTCCCTCAATACTGACCCTCTGACAGTGCGGCACTCCCTCAGTACTGACCCTCTGACAGTCCGACAGTCCCTCAGTACTGACCCTCTGACAGTGCGGCACTCCCTCAGCACTGACACTCTGAAGTGCGGCACTCCCTCAGCACTGACCCTCTGACAGTGTGGCAATCCCTCAGCACTGACCCTCTGACAGTGCGGCACTCCCTCAGCTCTGACAGTGCAACACTCCCTCAGCACTGACCCTCTGACAGTGCGGCACTCCCTCAGCACTGACCCTCTGACAGTGCGGCACTCCCTCAGCACTGACCCTCTGACAGTGCGGCACTCCCTCAGCACTGACCCTCTGACAGTGCGGCACTCCCTCAGCACTGACCCTCTGACAGTGCGGCACTCCCTCAGTAATGACCCTCTGACAGTGCGGCACTCCCTCAGCACTGACCCTCTGACAGTGCGGCGCTCCCTCAGCACTGACCCTCTGACAGTGCGGTACTCCCTCAGCACTGACCCTCTGACAGTGCGGCGCTCCCTCAGCACTGACCCTCTGTCAGTGCGGCACTCCCTCAGCACTGACCCTCTGACAGTGCGGCAATCCCTCAGCACTGACCCTCTGACAGTGCGGCAATCCCTCAGCACTGACCCTCTGACAGTGCGGCATTCCCTCAGCACTGACCGTCTGACAGTGCGGCAATCCATCAGCACTGACCCTTTGACAGTGCGACACTCCCTCAGTACTGACCCTCTGACAGTGTGGCAGTCCCTCAGCACTGACCATCTGACAGTGCGGCAATCCCTCAGCACTGACCGTTTGACAGTGCGACACTCCCTCAGCACTGACCCTCTGACAGTGCGGCACTCCCTCAGCACTGACCCTCTGACAGTGCGGCACTCCCTCAGCACTGACCCTCTGACAGTGCAACACTCCCTCAGCACTGACCCTCTGACAGTGCGGCACTCCCTCAGTGCTGACCCTCTGACAGTGCGGCACTCCCTCAGCACTGACCCTCTGACAGTTCGGCACTCCCTCAGTACTGACCTTCTGACTGTGCGGCACCCCCTCAGCACTGACCCTCTGACAGTGAGGCACTCCCTCAGCACTGACCCTCTGACAGTACGGCACTCCCTCAGCACTGACCCTCTGACAGTGCGGCACTCCCTCAGCACTGACCCTCTGACAGTGCGGCACTCCCTCAGTACTGACCCTCTGACAGTGCGGCAATCCCTCAGTACTGACCCTCTGACAGTGCGGCACTCCCTCAGCACTGACCCTCTGACAGTGCGGCACTCCCTCAGCACTGACCCTCTGACAGTGCGGCACTCCCTCAGCACTGACCCTCTGACAGTGCGGCGCTCCCTCAGCACTGACCCTCTGACAGTGCGGCACTCCCTCAGCACTGACCCTCTGACAGTGCGGCGCTCCCTCAGCACTGACCCTCTGACAGTGCGGCACTCCCTCAGCACTGACCCTCTGACAGTGCGGCGCTCCCTCAGCACTGACCCTCTGACAGTGCGGCAATCCCTCAGTACTGACCCCCTGACAGTGCGGCACACCCTCAGCACTGACCGTCTGACAGTGCGGCAATCCCTCAGCACTGACCCTTTGACAGTGCGACACTCCCTCAGCACTGACCCTCTGACAGTGCGGCAATCCCTCAGCACTGACCCTCTGACAGTGCGGCACACCCTCAGCACTGACCGTCTGACAGTGCGGCAATCCCTCAGCACTGACCCTTTGACAGTGCGACACTCCCTCAGCACTGACCCTCTGACAGTGCGGCACTCCCTCAGCACTGACCCTCTGACAGTGCGGCAATCCCTCAGCACTGACCCTCTGACAGTGCGGCAATCCCTCAGCACTGACCCTCTGACAGTGCGGCACTCCCTTAGCACTGACCGTCTGACAGAGCGGCACTCCCTCAGCACTGACCCTTTGACAGTGCAACACTCCCTCAGTACTGACCCTCTGACAGTGTGGCATTCCCTCAGCACTGACCCTCTGACAGTGCGGCAATCCCTCAGCACTGACCCTCTGACAGTGCGGCACTCCCTTAGCACTGACCGTCTGACAGAGCGGCACTCCCTCAGCACTGACCCTTTGACAGTGCAACACTCCCTCAGCACTGACCCTCTGACAGTGCGGCACTCCCTCAGCACTGACCCTCTGACAGTGCAACACTCCCTCAGCACTGACCCTCTGACAGTGCGGCACGTCCTCAGCACTGACCCTCTGACAGTGCAACAGTCCCTCAGCACTGACCCTCTGACAGTGCGGCACTCCCTCAGTACTGACCCTCTGACAGTGCGGCAATCCCTCAGCACTGACCCTCTGACAGTGTGACACTCCTTCAGCACTGACCCTCTGACAGTGCGGCACTCCCTCAGCACTGACCCTCTGACAGTGAGGCACTCCCTCAGCACTGACCCTCTGACAGTGCGGCACTCCCTCAGTACTGACCCTCTGACAGTGCGGCACTCCCTCAGCACTGACCCTCTGACAGTGAGGCACTCCCTCAGCACTGATCCTCTGACAGTGCGGCACTCCCTCAGCATTGACCCTCTGACAGTGAGGCACTCCTTCAGCATTGACCCTCTGACAGTGCGGCACTCCCTCAGTACTGACCCTCTGACTGTACGGCACTCCCTCAGCACTGACCGTCTGACAGTGAGGCACTCCCTCAGCACTGACCCTCTGACAGGGCGGCACTCCCTCAGCACTGACCCTCTGACAGTGCGGCGCTCCCTCAGCACTGACCCTCTGACAGTGCGGCACTCCCTCAGCACTGACCCTCTGACAGTGTGGCGCTCCCTCAGCACTGACCCTCTGACAGTGCGGCACTCCCTCAGCACTGACCCTCTGACAGTGCGGCAATCCCTCAGCACTGACCCTCTGACAGTGCGGCACTCCCTCAGCACTGACCCTCTGACAGTGCGGCACTCCCTCAGCACTGACTGTCTGACAGTGCGGCAATCCCTCAGCACTGACCCTTTGACAGTGCGACACTCCCTCAGGACTGACCCTCTGACAGTGCGGCACTCCCTCAGCACTGACCCTCTGACAGTGCGGCAATCCCTCAGCACTGACCCTCTGACAGTGCGGCAATCCCTCAGCACTGACCCTCTGACAGTGCGGCACTCCCTCAGGACTGACCCTCTGACAGTGTGGCATTCCCTCAGCACTGACCCTCTGACAGTGCGGCAATCCCTCAGCACTGACCCTTTGACAGTGCGACACTCCCTCAGCACTGACCCTCTGACAGTGCGGCACTCCCTCAGCACTGACCCTCTGACAGTGCAACACTCCCTCAGCACTGACCCTCTGACAGTGCGGCACTCCCTCAGCACTGACCCTCTGACAGTGCAACACTCCCTCAGCACTGACCCTCTGACAGTGCGGCACTCCCTCAGCACTGACCCTCTGACAGTGCAGCACTCCCTCAGCACTGACCCTCTGACAGTGCGGCACTCCCTCAGTACTGACCCTCTGACAGTGCGGCAATCCCTCAGCATTGACCCTCTGACAGTGTGACACTCCTTCAGCACTGACCCTCTGACAGTGCGGCACTCCCTCAGCACTGGCCCTCTGACAGTGAGGCACTCCCTCAGCACTGACCCTCTGACAGTGCGGCACTCCCTCAGTACTGACCCTCTGACAGTGCGGCACTCCCTCAGCACTGACCCTCTGACAGTGAGGCACTCCCTCAGCACTGATCCTCTGACAGTGCGGCACTCCCTCAGCACTGTCCCTCAGCACTGACCCTCTGACAGTGAGGCACTCCCTCAGCACTGACCCTCTGACAGTGAGGCACTCCCTCAGCACTGACCCTCTGACAGTGCGGCACTCCCTCAGTACTGACCCTCTGACAGTGCGGCACTCCCTCAGCACTGACCCTCTGACAGTGAGGCACTCCCTCAGCACTGATCCTCTGACAGTGCGGTACTCCCTCAGTACTGACCCTCTGACAGTGAGGCGCTCCCTCAGCACTGACCCTCTGACAGTGCGGCACTCCCTCAGTTGAGCTTCTTGAGTGTCGTTGGAGCTGTTTTAAAGTGGACATTATTTGATCACACTCCTGACGTGTGCCTTGTAGATGATGGACAGGTTCTAGAGTCAGGAGGCGAGTTACCTGATACGTTATCTCCTTAACTGCTTCCCATCCCATCCATTGACTCCGTCTACATTTCCCGCTGCCTCGGCAAAGCAGACAGCATAATTAAGGACCCGCACGTTCCCCGGACATTCTCTCTTCCACCTTCTTCCATTGGGAAAGGTAGAAAAGTCAGATCACGTCCCAATCGACTCAAGAACAGCTTCCCCCCTGCTGCTGTCAGACTTTTAAATGGACCTACCATTTATTAAGCTGATCTTTCTCTGCGCCCTCGCCGAGACTTAAACACTACATTCTGTACTCTTTCCTTTCTTTCTCTATGAATGGTATGCTTTGTATAGCACACAAGAAACAATAATTTTCACTGTATGTTAATACATGTGACAATAATAAATCAAATCAAATCAAATCAAATCCTGAACTATTCCTTCTGAATTCCCACTCAGCTCCCCACATGAACATTAGCAATTGTCTTACCCAAGATGACATAAAGAATGGAACTTCCTGGACAAATAAATGTTGCATCGACGACGGCATTGTGGATTCCCAACTCTTCTCCAACAGGTTTTGGGTATCCTTCAATGAGTGTGTACTGTGCCTCCGTTTTGTATATGAATAGCTGTGATCCCTGAAAGTTAAACATTCATTAGGATCATATCTTGAGTTAGTTTTAAATCATTTCCATTTGACTTTACAGCACCCCCTCCACTACTAATTTTAGGGAATTAGTGATTATTATTTCAGTGAGAAACAGAAATAGGGGTGGCACGGTGGCACAGTGATTAGCACTGCTGCCTCACAGCGCCAGGGACCTGGGTTCAATTCCCAGCTTGGGTCACTCTCTGTGTGGAGTCTGCACGTTCTCCCCGTGTCTGCATGGGTTTCCAACAGGTGCTCTGGTTTCCTCCCACGGTCCAAAGATGGGCAAGTTAGTTTGACTGGCTGTGATAAATTGCCCCTTAGTATAAGGGGGACCAGCGAGGGTAAATGCATGAAATTATGGGGATAGGGCCTGATGGACTGTGGTTAGTGCAGACTCGATGGCCCGAATGGCCTCCTTTTGCACTGTAGGGATTCTATGATTCACAGAGAGTGTCGATGAGGGTAATTCTGTTGTTGTGGTATATATGGATTTACAAAAGGGATTCAATACAGTGCCACACAATAGACTTGTGAGAAAAGTTATAGTTCCAGGAATGAGAGAGACAGCAGCAACATTGACTGGGTGACTGGGTGACAGGGAACAGAGTATTGGTGAATGTTTCTTTTTGGACTGGTTTACAGTAGAGTTCCGCAGGGATCAGAGATGTGGCCCCTGCTTTTCTTGACATTTATTAATGGCCTCAGTAAACAGAGCACTATTTCAAATTGTGAGGATGCGAGGTGGATAGTGTAGAACGTCACATGGACAAGTTAGTGGAACAAAGAACAACCCAGCACGAGAAACAGGTCTTTCGGCCCAACGAGCCCGCGCCGCCGCATCACCCTACACCTATTCTACCCTGCGTATCTACAAATAGAACCCCTGACTTAGCCAGATTCAGGGGAGAATAGTGTCAATTTGGTAAAACCAATCAGCCTAAGAGCACATCTTTGGGGTGTGGGAGGAAACCGGAGCACCCGGAGGAAACCCACGCAACCACAGGGAGAATGCACAAACTCCCACAGACACAGGCCCAAATCCATGTGCCTGCACAGCCAGCAGTGCTAGTCACTGAGCTGTTGCGGCACCGTCTACCGGTCTAGGATCAAGCACACACACCGACACGAAGTACTAGGCCACTCCTGGAACCTCCAAGAGTAGCCCACGCACGACCCACCGTGTGCATGCCCCTCGTTTGACACGAGGTGGACCTCCACCTGCGGAATAAAAGACAAAAACGTTAATCACAAGCCTGCCTTTCCGGTGTCTCCCGAGGTTCTAACCCTTATTTAATAACCCCTACCATATCCCTCCATCCTCGTTTCACTCATGTGCCTATCTAACTGAACTTTAAACGAGTCCAACGTTCCTGCCTCCACCACCCTACTCGGTAGCGCGTTCCATACCCCCACAACTCTCTGCATAAAGAACCTTCCTCTCACATCCAAATTATACCTCTCCCCCCTCACCCTTAAATCATGACCTCTCATATTTGTACCCAATCTAGGGAGCAGTCTCTCACTATTGACTCTATCTATTCCCTTCAGTATCTTATATACCTCTATCATGTCACCCCTCAATCTCCGTCTTTCCAAGGAGAAAAGTCCCAGTTTCTCCAACCTTTCCTCGTACCCCAGCCCCTCCATGCCAGGCAACATCCTGGTAAACCTCCTCTGCACCCTTTCCAGAGCCTCCACGTCCTTCCGGTAGTAAGGTGACCAGAACTGGACGCAGTACTCCAAATGCGGTCTAACCAACGTTCTATACAACTGAAGCATTAGATGGCAGCTTTTATACTCTATACCCCTTCCTATAAAGGCTAGCATTCCATAAGCCTTCCTGACAACCTTCTCCACTTGTGTCACAACCTTCATGGATTTGTGAACCTGCACTTCCAGGTCCCTCTGTGTTTCTATATTCCTAATTTGTCTTCCTTTAATCACATAGCTCCTCTCTACATTATTCCTTCCAAAATGCATCACCTCGCATTTGTCAGGATTAAATATCATCTGTCACCTATCTGCCCAATGCACCAACCTATCTATATCCTGTTGTATCACCTCACAATCCACTTCAGTACCCGCCAACCCTGCCATCTTGGTGTCATCAGCAAACTTGCTGATCACACCACCTATGCTCTCTTCCAAGTCATTTATGTAGACTACAAAGAGGAGAGGTCCCAGTACTGAGCCCTGCGGCACACCACTGGTCACTGGCCTCCAGCCGGACAAAGTCCCCTCCACTGCTACCCTCTGTCTCCTATTACCCAGCCAGTTCTCAATCCACCTAGCTACCTGACCTCGTATCCCATGTGCCTTAACCTTTTCTACCAGCCTACCGTGAGGGACTTTGTCAAACGCCTTACTGAAATCCATATAGATGACATCAACGGTTTTCCCATCGTCAACCGTTTTTGTCACCTCCTCAAAGAATTCCACCAGATTCGTAAGGCAAGACCTCCCTCTAACAAAGCCATGTTGCGTATCCCTAATCAGATCGCAACGCTCCAAATGCTCATACATCCTACCCCTAAGTACTTTTTCCATTAATTTCCCTACCACCGATGTCAAACTCACCGGCCTATAATTCCCAGGGTTATCCCTACTACCTTTTTTGAACAGCGGTACCACATTTGCCACCCTCTAGTCTTCTGGGACCTCACCTGTGTCCAAAGAAGAGACAAAGATTTGCGCCAGAGGCCCAGCAATTTCATCTTTCACCTCCCTAAGCAGCCTGGGATAAATACCATCAGGCCTTGGAGCTTTATCCGTCCTTAAGCTACCTAAAAGCCCTAGCACTTACTCCCTCGTAATAGATATTTCCTGCAGCTGATCCTCAGCTCCCTCTAACAGACCGCATGATTCCGGACCCCTCTCCTTCGTGAATACCGACGCAAAGTATTCATTCAGGAGCTCCCCCATTCCCTCCGACTCAATACATAACTCCCCGCTTTTGTCCCTAAGAGGACCAATTTTCCCTCTAACTACTCTCTTGCTCCTAATATAGGAATAAAATGCCTTTGGATTTTCCTTAATCCTACCAGCCAAAGCCATTTCATGCCCTCTCTTCTCCCTTCTAATTCCCCTTTTTAGCTCCCTCCTACTCTCTCTATATTCCTCCAGCGCACTCTCCGTACCCAGTCGTTTCGACCTAACATATGCCTCCCTCTTCTTCCTGACCAAGTTTTCGATACCCCCTGTAATTCACGGCTCTCTAATCCTACCTTTTCCATCCTTCCTCTTAACCGAAACATACCTCCCCTGCAACCATTTCATTTTGCCCTTAAAAGCCTCCCACTTGCCAACCGTGGACTTGCCAGCTAACAGTCCTTCCCAATCAGTGTCCTGCAGCTCCCTCCTAATCCTGCCATAGCTCGCCTTTCCCCAGTTCAGCACACTCCCGTTCGGCCGGCACTCGTCCCTTTCCATTTTTATCCTAAAGTAGACGGACTTGTGGTCACTATTAGCCACGTGTTCGCCAACCTCTACCTCTCCCACCTGCCCCGGCTCATTACCCAACACTAAATCCAGTATAGCCTCTCCCCTAGTCGGATTAGTTACATACTGCTCTACAGACCCTTCTAAAACACATTTCACAAACTCCTCTCCCTCCGTACCCCCAGCTCTAGGCCCCCTCCAATTCACTCCAGGAAGATTAAAGTCACCCACTACAACCAACCTATTCTTCCTGCACCTATCCAAAATGCCCCTGCAAATACCTTCCTCCACTGACCTCGGGCTGTTGGGTGGCCTATAATACACCCCTAGCAATGTAATCTCTCCCTTTTTATTCCTCAACTCCACCCACAGCGACTCAATCCCTATCTCTTCTATATTGTCCTCCCTCTGCACTACTGTGATGTTTTCCTTGACTAACAGTGCCACCCCTCCTCCTCTCTTCATCCCTCCTCTGTCACACCTAAAACACTTGTACCCAGGAACATTCAGCTGCCAGTCCTGCCCCTCCCGTAACCATGTCTCCGTTACAGCCACCACATCTAACTGCCTCACACACATCAAGGCCCTAAGCTCATTCGTTTTCCCTACCACACTCCTAGCATTGAAACAGACACAGTTCAACCCACAAGTGTCCCTCGGAACCTCCTTCTCCCTGATACTTTTCCTTTCACCCAACTCTCTCCCAGCCACCTCCCCACCCCCCCCCTCCTTATTAGTGGGCAGACAAGCAGCAGATGACATTTAATGCAAAGAAATGTGAAATGATTCATAATGGTCAGAAGAACAGTGAGAGACAATATCAAATAAATCATTGTAAAGAGGGTGTGAGCAGAGGGAATTATCAGAAACTCACACCTACATAGAATCGTAAAGTCATACAGCACAGAAAAGGCCCTTCAGCCCATCGAGTCTTCACTGACAATAACTACCACTGAAGTCGCACTCATCACTTTTCCAGCACTTGTCCCGTATCCTTGAATATTATGATATTTCAATTGCTTATTTAAATACATTTTGAAGGTTGTAAGGTTTCCGGCCTCCACTGCCTTCCCAGGCAGCGTATTCCAGATTCCCACCACCCTCTGAGTGAAAAAACCTTTTCTCAAATCCCGCCTGAATCTGCTGCCCCTCACCCTAAAACTCTGCCCCCTCCTTAACCAAGGGGAACAGCTGCTTCCTACTCACCCTGTCTATTCCCCTCATAATCTTATACACCTCAATCATGTCCCCGCTTAGACTTGTCTGCCCTGGAAAAAACAATCCCATCATTACTAGAGAGGCGGTGCTCGACAGACTGGAGCGGCTGATTGTGGACAAGTCCCCAGGACCGGATGGAATGCATCCGAGGGTTCTGAAAGAAATGGCAGAGGTGATAGTGGATGCCTTGGTGGTTATTTTCCAAACATCGCTGGATTCCGGGGAAATGCCGGAAGATTGGAAAATGGCTAATGTTATGCCATAGTTTAAGAAGGGTGCCAGGCAAAAGGCAGGGAATTATAGGCCGGTTAGTTTAACGTCTGTGGTAGGTAAAATGTTAGAATCCGTCAACAAGGAGGAAATAACAAGGCATCATGAGGAGAATTGCTTGATAGAGCAGACGCAGCACGGTTTCGTTAAGGGGAAGTCGTGTCTGACAAATTTACTGGAGTTCTATGAGGATGTGTCTAGGGCTGTGGATAGAGGAGAGCCGGTGGATGTGGTCTTTCTGGATTTTCAGAAGGCGTTTGACAAAGTACCTCATAAGAGGTTATTGCAGAAGGTCAGGGGACTTGGAGTTGGGGGTAGGGTGTTAGCGTGGATAGAGGATTGGTTGTCAAATAGGAGGCAGAGAGTGGGGGTCAATGGGTGCTATTCGGATTGGCGGATGGTGACTAGTGGAGTGCCCCAGGGGTCGGTGCTGGGGCCTCAGCTATTTACCATTTATATAGATGATCTGGAGGAGGGAACCGAGTGTGTGGTGTCGAAATTTACTGATGACACCAAGATTGGTGGAACGGCAAATTGCATGGAGGGTGTGGAGAGTCTGCAGAAGGATCTAGATAGGCTGGGCGAATGGGCCAGGAAATGGCAAATGGAATTTAATGTTGGCAAGTGTGAGGTGGTCCACTTTGGTAGGAGGAATGGTAGGAAGGACTATTACTTACGTGGTGAAAAACTGCAGCAGGCGACGGTGCAGAGGGACCTCAGGGTCCTTGTGCATGAGTCGCAAAAACCCAGCTTGCAGGTGCAGCAGGTGGTCAGGAAGGCGAATGGGATGCTGGCCTTCATAGCGAAGGGGATTGAATATAAAAGTAGGGAGGTCTTGCTGCAGCTGTATAGGGCATTGGTGAGGCCACAGCTGGAGTACTGTGTGCAGTTTTGGTCCCCGCACTTACGCAAGGATATTTTGGCCTTGGAAGGAGTGCAGAGGAGGTTTACTAGACTGATGCCGGAGTTGAGGGGGTTGTACTATGAGGAGAGGCTGAATAAACTAGGCTTGTACTCGTTAGAGTTTAGAAGAATGAGGGGAGATCTCATTCAGACATTTTAGATGATGAATGGGATGGATAGGATAGAAGTGGAGAGACTCTTCCTGCTCAGAAAGGACAGTAGAACTAGAGAGCACAGCCTCAAGATAAAGGAGGGGCAGTTTAGAACGGAGTTGAGGAGGAACTTCTTCACTCAAAGGGTGGTGAATCTCTGGAATTCTCTGCCCGTTGAAGTGGTGGAGGCTGCCTCGCTAAATATTTTTAAGACACGGGTTGATGGGTTTCTGATAAGCGAAGGGATTAAGGTTATGGGGAGAGGGCGGGAAGGTGGAACTGAGCCGCGACAGATCTGCCATGATCTTATTGAATGGTGGGGCAGGCTCGAAGGGCTAGATGGCCTACTCCTGCTCCTATTTCTTATGTTCTCTCCCTACAACTCCCTACAACTCAAATGCTCCATCCCAGAAACATCCTGGTGAATCTCCTCTGTACCTCCTCTAGTGCAATCACATCCTTCCTATAGTGAGGTGACCAGGACTGAACACAGTTGTCTATCTGGGCAGCACGGTGGCACAGTGGTTATTACTGCTGCCTCACTGCGCCAGGGACCCACGCCTTGGGTGACTGTGTGGAGTTTGCACATTCTGCCTGTGTCAGCGTGGGTTTCCTTCGGGTGCTCTGGTTTCCTTCCAAGTTCCAAAGGTGAGTGGGTTAGGTGGATTGACCATGCTAAATTGCTCCTTGGTGTCAGGGGGATTAGCAGGGTAAATATGTCAGTTTATGCAGATAGGGCCTGGGTGAGATTGTTGTCAGTGCAGGCTTGATGGGCTGAATGGCCTTCTGCATTGTAGGGATTCTATGTTCTGTACAACTCCAACATTACCTCCTTGCCCTTGTATTCTATGTCACAACTGATAATAGCAAGTGTTCCATACGCTTTCTTAACTATCTTATTCATCTGCTCTGCTGCTTTCAGGAATCTGTGAATAATTACCCAAGATCCATCCATTCCCCTGAATTTCCCAGTGTCCTGTCATTTAATAAATATTCCCTTGTCATGTTACTTCTTCTAAAGTGCATCACCTTGCACTTATCAGGGTTGAATACCACCTGCCACTGCTCTGCCCATCTGATCAATCCATCTATACCATCCTGTAACCCACAACTGTCCTCTTCACTATTAACCACATGACCGATCTTGGTGTCATCAAACTTATTTAACATCCACCCACATTATCATCTGTACCATTTATGTATATAACAAACAAAAAGAGTTCCAATATTTGAACCTTGTGGTATGTCACTGGACACTCAAATAGCCTTTCTGTCACAAGAACATAAGAAATAGGAGCAGGAGTCGGCCATTCAGCCCCTCGAGCCTGCCCCGCCATTCAATAAGATCATGGCTGATCTTTTTGTGGACTCAGCTCCACTTACCCGCCCGCTCACCGTAACCCTTAATTCCTTTACTGTTCAAACATTTATCTATCCTTGCCTTAAAAACATTCAATGAGGGAGCCTCAACTGCTTCACTGGGCAGGGAATTCCACAGATTCACAACCCTCTGTGTGAAGAAGTTCCTCCTCAACTCAGTCCTAAATCTGCTCCCCCTTATTTTGGGGCCATGCCCCTTAGTTCCAGTTTCACCCTCCAGTGGAAACAACTTCCCTGCTTCTATCTTATCTATTCCCTTCATAATCTTATATGTTTCTATAAGATCTCCCCTCATTCTTCTGAATTCCAATGAGTATATCCCCAGTCTATTCAGTCTCTCCTCATAATCCAACCCTCTCAACTCCGGAATCAACCTAGTGAATCTCCTCTGCACCCCCTCCAGAGCCAGTATATCCTTTCTCAAGTAAGGAGACCAAAACTGTAGACAGTATTCCAGGTGTGGCCTCACCAGCACCTTATACAGCTTCAACATAACCTTGCTGTTTTTAAACTCCATCCCTCTAGCAATGAAGGACAAAATTCCATTTTCCTTCTTAATTACCTGCTGCACCTGCAAACCAACTCCTTGAGATTCCTGCACAAGGACACCCAGATCCCTCTGCACAGCAGCATGCTGCAATTTTTTACCATTTAAATAATAGTCCATTTTACTGTTATTCCTACAAAATGGATGACCTCACATTTACCAACATTGTACTCCATCTGCCAGACCCTCACCCACTCACTGAGACTGTCTATATCCCTTTACAGACTTTCAGAATCCTCTGCACACTTTGCTCTTCCACTCATCTTAGTGTCATCTGTGAATTTTGACACACTACACTTGGTCCCCAACTCCAAATCATCTCTGTAAATCGTAAACAATTGTGGTCCCAACACTGATCCCTGAGGCACACCACTAGTCACTGATCGCCAACCAGAAAAACGCCCACTGTTTGTTTTCTGTTAGTTACCCAATCCTCTATCCATGCTAATACATTACCTGTAACACCGTGCACCTTTATCTTATGTAGCAGTCTTTGGTGCGGCACCTTGTCTAATGCCTTCTGGGAATCTGGATACACCCCATCCACAGGTTCCCCATTGTCCATGCACATGTAATGTCCTATTACTCAACCATTTTCTGATTCATCTCACCAAGTTTCCTTGAATTCCAAGTGCTTTGACTTTCTCAATTAATCTCCCATGTGGGACTTTGTCAAAACTTTGCTAAAATCCATATAGTCTACATCGACTGCACTTCCCTCATCCACACACTTCATTATTTTGAAAAATTCTATCAGATTTGTTAAGAATGACCTCCCTCTGACAAAGCTATGCTGATTCGCCCGAGTTAACCCATGCCTTTCCAAGTGGAGATTAAACCTCTCTTTCTGAATTTTCTCCAATAGTTTCCCTACCACAGACTCACAGGTCTGCAGATAGACACACACATAGTCTGAGAAACAGGCAGAAACTTTGTATGCTGTGAAACAGTCAGAAACACACAGACTGAGCACTGCAAACACTGGAAATTTGTGAAGCTGTGGTCAGGCACACCTGGATAAAATACATCTTCTTGTCCCAGGTGAAAACACCATTGATTTTCCCCTGTAGAGAGGACCAACTGGAATTGATTGACCATGGATGCCAGCCATCTCGAGCTGAGTCCAGACGAAAGTACAAGTTATCTGGAAAACCACCAAAAAGACCAGTTTAATTCAGAACCAGCCAGGATAGAATGTTGCTGAGAATCTTGTCACAGAGTGACTATTACTCCCATGGAGACACCCCTGTTGGACTCTGGTCTCCTCACCAATGTTACTGAAAGCAGAGCTCTGCTGGTAGAGTCGAGCCCCCTGCCCTTTTCTGTATCTTTCAAGTGCCCATTTTTCAGGTTTTTTACTCTTTCATGAGATGTGAGTGTCACTGGCTGAGTGAGAATTTATTAGCTATCCCTGATTGCCCTGAGCTGAGCAGTTTGCTGGGCCACTGTCACTGAATATATTTAAGGAGGAAACAAATAGACTTCTAGACACTAAAGGCATTGAGGGGAATGGGGAAATGTGGGACGATGGTGTTGAAATAGAACCATAGAGTGAGAACACAGTCTCTCAGTGAGTGGGGAACACTCTCCCTCAGTGAGTGGGGAACACTCTCCCTCAGTGAGTGGGGAACACTCTCCCTCAGTGAGTGGGGAACACTCTCCCTCAGTGAGTGGGGACATTGTCTCTCAGTGAGTGGGGACATTCTCTCTCAGTGAGTGGGGAACACTCTCCCTCAGTGAGTGGGGAACACTCTCCCTCAGTGAGTGGGGACATTGTCTCTCAGTGAGTGGGGGACATTGTCTCTCAGTGAGTGGGGAACACTCTCCCTCAGTGAGTGGGGGACATTGTCTCTCAGTGAGTGGGGGACACGGTCTCTCAGTGAGTGGGGGACACTCTCCCTCAGTGAGTGGGGGACTCTGTCCCTCAGTGAGTGGGGGACATTGTCTCTCAGTGAGTGGGGAACACTCTCCCTCAGTGAGTGGGGGACATTGTCTCTCAGTGAGTGGGGGACATTGTCTCTCAGTGAGTGGGGGACATTGTCTCTCAGTGAGTGGGGAACACTCTCCCTCAGTGAGTGGGGGACATTGTCTCTCAGTGAGTGGGAGACACTCTCCCTCAGTGACTGGGGAACACTCTCCCTCAGTGAGTGGGGGACATTGTCTCTCAGTGAGTGGGGGACATTGTCTCTCAGTGAGTGGGGAACACTCTCCCTCAGTGAGTGGGGGACATTGTCTCTCAGTGAGTGGGGAACACTCTCCCTCAGTGAGTGGGGAACACTCTCCCTCAGTGAGTGGTGGACATTGTCTCTCAGTGAGTGGGGAACACTCTCCCTCAGTGAGTGGGGGACATTGTCTCTCAGTGAGTGGGGAACACTCTCCCTCAGTGAGTGGGGAACACTCTCTCTCAGTGAGTGGGGGACATTGTCTCTCAGTGAGTGGGGGACATTGTCTCTCAGTGAGTGGGGGACATTGTCTCTCAGCGAGTGGGGGACATTGTCTTTCAGTGAGTGGGGAACACTCTCCCTCAGTGAGTGGGGGACATTGTCTCTCAGTGAGTGGGGAAAACTCTCCCTCAGTGAGTGGGGGACATTGTCTCTCAGTGAGTGGGGAACACTCTCCCTCAGTGAGTGGGGAACACTCTCCCTCAGTGAGTGGGGGACATTGTCTCTCAGTGAGTGGGGGACATTGTCTCTCAGTGAGTGGGAGACATTGTCTCTCAGTGAGTGGGGGAAATTGTCTCTCAGTGAGTGGGAGACATTGTCTCTCAGTGAGTGGGGGACATTGTCTCTCAGTGAGTGGGGAAAACTCTCCCTCAGTGAGTGGGGGACATTGTCTCTCAGTGAGTGGGGAACACTCTCCCTCAGTGAGTGGGGAACACTCTCCCTCAGTGACTGGGGAACACTCTCCATCAGTGAGTGGGGGACATTGTCTTTCAGTGAGTGGGAGACATTGTCTCTCAGTGAGTGGGGGACATTGTCTCTCAGTGAGTGGGGGACATTGTCTCTCAGTGAGTGGGGAACACTCTCCCTCAGTGACTGGGGAACACTCTCCATCAGTGAGTGGGGGACATTGTCTCTCAGTGAGTGGGGAACACTCTCCCTCAGTGAGTGGGGGACATTGTCTCTCAGTGAGTGGGGGACATTGTCTCTCAGTGAGTGGGGGACATTGTCTCTCAGTGAGTGGGGGACATTGTCTCTCAGTGAGTGGGGAACACTCTCCCTCAGTGAGTGGGGGACATTGTCTCTCAGTGAGTGGGGAACACTCTCCCTCAGTGAGTGGGGAAAACTCTCCCTCAGTGAGTGGGGGACATTGTCTCTCAGTGAGTGGGGAACACTCTCCCTCAGTGAGTGGGGGACATTGTCTCTCAGTGAGTGGGGAACACTCTCCCTCAGTGAGTGGGGGACATTGTCTCTCAGTGAGTGGGGAACGTTGTCTCTCAGTGAGTGGGGGACTCTGTCCCTCAGTGAGTGGGGGACATTGTCTCTCAGTGAGTGGGGAACACTCTCCCTCAGTGAGTGGGGGACATTGTCTCTCAGTGAGTGGGGAACACTCTCCCTCAGTGAGTGGGGAAAACTCTCCCTCAGTGAGTGGGGGACATTGTCTCTCAGTGAGTGGGGAACACTCTCCCTCAGTGAGTGGGGGACATTGTCTCTCAGTGAGTGGGGGACACTGTCTCTCAGTGAGTGGGGAACACTCTCCTTCAGTGAGTGGGGGACATTGTCTCTCAGTGAGTGGGGGACACGGTCTCTCAGTGAGTGGGGGACACTCTCCCTCAGTGAGTGGGGGACTCTGTCCCTCAGTGAGTGGGGGACACTGTCTCTCAGTGAGTGGGGAAAACTCTCCCTCAGTGAGTGGGGGACATTGTCTCTCAGTGAGTGGGGGACATTCTCCCTCAGTGAGTGGGGGACATTGTCTCTCAGTGACTGGGGAACACTCTCCCTCAGTGAGTGGGGAACACTCTCTCTCAGTGAGTGGGGGACATTGTCTCTCAGTGAGTGGGGGACATTGTCTCTCAGTGAGTGGGGGACATTGTCTTTCAGTGAGTGGGGAACACTCTCCCTCAGTGAGTGGGGGACATTGTCTCTCAGTGAGTGGGGAAAACTCTCCCTCAGTGAGTGGGGGACATTGTCTCTCAGTGAGTGGGGAACACTCTCCCTCAGTGAGTGGGGAACACTCTCCCTCAGTGAGTGGGGGACATTGTCTCTCAGTGATTGGGGGACATTGTCTCTCAGTGAGTGGGAGACATTGTCTCTCAGTGAGTGGGGGACATTGTCTCTCAGTGAGTGGGAGACATTGTCTCTCAGTGAGTGGGGGACATTGTCTCTCAGTGAGTGGGGAACACTCTCCCTCAGTGAGTGGGGAACACTCTCCCTCAGTGAGTGGGGACATTGTCTCTCAGTGAGTGGGGACATTCTCTCTCAGTGAGTGGGGAACACTCTCCCTCAGTGAGTGGGGAACACTCTCCCTCAGTGAGTGGGGACATTGTCTCTCAGTGAGTGGGGGACATTGTCTCTCAGTGAGTGGGGGACATTGTCTCTCAGTGAGTGGGAGACATTGTCTCTCAGTGAGTGGGGAACACTCTCCCTCAGTGAGTGGGGGACATTGTCTCTCAGTGATTGGGTGACATTGTCTCTCAGTGAGTGGGAGACATTGTCTCTCAGTGAGTGGGGGACATTGTCTCTCAGTGAGTGGGAGACATTGTCTCTCAGTGAGTGGGGGACATTGTCTCTCAGTGAGTGGGGAACACTCTCCCTCAGTGAGTGGGGAACACTCTCCCTCAGTGAGTGGGCACATTGTCTCTCAGTGAGTGGGGACATTCTCTCTCAGTGAGTGGGGAACACTCTCCCTCAGTGAGTGGGGAACACTCTCCCTCAGTGAGTGGGGACATTGTCTCTCAGTGAGTGGGGGACATTGTCTCTCAGTGAGTGGGGAACACTCTCCCTCAGTGAGTGGGGGACATTGTCTCTCAGTGAGTGGGGGACACGGTCTCTCAGTGAGTGGGGGACACTCTCCCTCAGTGAGTGGGGGACTCTGTCCCTCAGTGAGTGGGGGACATTGTCTCTCAGTGAGTGGGGAACACTCTCCCTCAGTGAGTGGGGGACATTGTCTCTCAGTGAGTGGGGGACATTGTCTCTCAGTGAGTGGGGGACATTGTCTCTCAGTGAGTGGGGAACACTCTCCCTCAGTGAGTGGGGGACATTGTCTCTCAGTGAGTGGGAGACACTCTCCCTCAGTGACTGGGGAACACTCTCCCTCAGTGAGTGGGGGACATTGTCTCTCAGTGAGTGGGGGACATTGTCTCTCAGTGAGTGGGGAACACTCTCCCTCAGTGAGTGGGGGACATTGTCTCTCAGTGAGTGGGAGACACTCTCCCTCAGTGACTGGGGGACACTCTCCCTCAGTGAGTGGGAGACTCTGTCCCTCAGTGAGTGGGGGACACTCTCTCTCAGTGAGTGGGGGACATTGTCTCTCAGTGAGTGGGGGACATTGTCTCTCAGTGAGTGGGGGACATTGTCTCTCAGTGAGTGGGGAACACTCTCCCCAGTGAGTGGGGGACATTGTCTCTCAGTGAGTGGGGAACACTCTCCCTCAGTGAGTGGGGAACACTCTCCCTCAGTGAGTGGTGGACATTGTCTCTCAGTGAGTGGGGAACACTCTCCCTCAGTGAGTGGGGGACATTGTCTCTCAGTGAGTGGGGAACACTCTCCCTCAGTGAGTGGGGAACACTCTCTCTCAGTGAGTGGGGGACATTGTCTCTCAGTGAGTGGGGGGGAATTGTCTCTCAGTGAGTGGGGGACATTGTCTCTCAGCGAGTGGGGGACATTGTCTTTCAGTGAGTGGGGAACACTCTCCCTCAGTGAGTGGGGGACATTGTCTCTCAGTGAGTGGGGAAAACTCTCCCTCAGTGAGTGGGGGACATTGTCTCTCAGTGAGTGGGGAACACTCTCCCTCAGTGAGTGGGGAACACTCTCCCTCAGTGAGTGGGGGACATTGTCTCTCAGTGAGTGGGGGACATTGTCTCTCAGTGAGTGGGAGACATTGTCTCTCAGTGAGTGGGGGACATTGTCTCTCAGTGAGTGGGAGACATTGTCTCTCAGTGAGTGGGGGACATTGTCTCTCAGTGAGTGGGGAAAACTCTCCCTCAGTGAGTGGGGGACATTGTCTCTCAGTGAGTGGGAGACATTGTCTCTCAGTGAGTGGGGGACATTGTCTCTCAGTGAGTGGGGAACACTCTCCCTCAGTGAGTGGGGAACACTCTCCCTCAGTGACTGGGGAACACTCTCCATCAGTGAGTGGGGGACATTGTCTCTCAGTGAGTGGGAGACATTGTCTCTCAGTGAGTGGGGGACATTGTCTCTCAGTGAGTGGGGGACATTGTCTCTCAGTGAGTGGGGAACACTCTCCCTCAGTGACTGGGGAACACTCTCCATCAGTGAGTGGGGGACATTGTCTCTCAGTGAGTGGGGAACACTCTCCCTCAGTGAGTGGGGGACATTGTCTCTCAGTGAGTGGGGGACATTGTCTCTCAGTGAGTGGGGGACATTGTCTCTCAGTGAGTGGGGGACATTGTCTCTCAGTGAGTGGGGAACACTCTCCCTCAGTGAGTGGGGGACATTGTCTCTCAGTGAGTGGGGAACACTCTCCCTCAGTGAGTGGGGAAAACTCTCCCTCAGTGAGTGGGGGACATTGTCTCTCAGTGAGTGGGGAACACTCTCCCTCAGTGAGTGGGGGACATTGTCTCTCAGTGAGTGGGGAACACTCTCCCTCAGTGAGTGGGGGACATTGTCTCTCAGTGAGTGGGGAACGTTGTCTCTCAGTGAGTGGGGGACATTGTCTCTCAGTGAGTGGGGAACACTCTCCCTCAGTGAGTGGGGGACATTGTCTCTCAGTGAGTGGGGAACACTCTCCCTCAGTGAGTGGGGAAAACTCTCCCTCAGTGAGTGGGGGACATTGTCTCTCAGTGAGTGGGGAACACTCTCCCTCAGTGAGTGGGGGACATTGTCTCTCAGTGAGTGGGGAACACTCTCCCTCAGTGAGTGGGGGACATTGTCTCTCAGTGAGTGGGGGACACTGTCTCTCAGTGAGTGGGGAACACTCTCCTTCAGTGAGTGGGGGACATTGTCTCTCAGTGAGTGGGGGACACGGTCTCTCAGTGAGTGGGGGACACTCTCCCTCAGTGAGTGGGGGACTCTGTCCCTCAGTGAGTGGGGGACACTGTCTCTCAGTGAGTGGGGAAAACTCTCCCTCAGTGAGTGGGGGACATTGTCTCTCAGTGAGTGGGGGACATTCTCCCTCAGTGAGTGGGGGACATTGTCTCTCAGTGACTGGGGAACACTCTCCCTCAGTGAGTGGGGAACACTCTCTCTCAGTGAGTGGGGGACATTGTCTCTCAGTGAGTGGGGGACATTGTCTCTCAGTGAGTGGGGGACATTGTCTTTCAGTGAGTGGGGAACACTCTCCCTCAGTGAGTGGGGGACATTGTCTCTCAGTGAGTGGGGAAAACTCTCCCTCAGTGAGTGGGGGACATTGTCTCTCAGTGAGTGGGGAACACTCTCCCTCAGTGAGTGGGGAACACTCTCCCTCAGTGAGTGGGGGACATTGTCTCTCAGTGATTGGGGGACATTGTCTCTCAGTGAGTGGGAGACATTGTCTCTCAGTGAGTGGGGGACATTGTCTCTCAGTGAGTGGGAGACATTGTCTCTCAGTGAGTGGGGGACATTATCTCTCAGTGAGTGGGGAACACTCTCCCTCAGTGAGTGGGGAACACTCTCCCTCAGTGACTGGGGAACACTCTCCATCAGTGAGTGGGGGACATTGTTTCTCAGTGAGTGGGGAACACTCTCCCTCAGTGAGTGGGGAACACTCTCCCTCAGTGACTGGGGAACACTCTCCCTCAGTGAGTGGGGGACATTGTCTCTCAGTGAGTGGGGGACATTGTCTCTCAGTGAGTGGGGGACATTGTCTCTCAGTGAGTGGGGGACATTGTCTCTCAGTGAGTGGGGAACACTCTCCCTCAGTGAGTGGGGGACATTGTCTCTCAGTGAGTGGGGAACACTCTCCCTCAGTGAGTGGGGAAAACTCTCCCTCAGTGAGTGGGGGACATTGTCTCTCAGTGAGTGGGGAACACTCTCCCTCAGTGAGTGGGGGACATTGTCTCTCAGTGAGTGGGGAACACTCTCCCTCAGTGAGTGGGGGACATTGTCTCTCAGTGAGTAGGGAACGTTGTCTCTCAGTGAGTGGGGGACATTGTCTCTCAGTGAGTGGAGAACACTCTCCCTCAGTGAGTGGGGGACATTGTCTCTCAGTGAGTGGGGAACACTCTCCCTCAGTGAGTGGGGGACATTGTCTCTCAGTGAGTGGGGAACGTTGTCTCTCAGTGAGTGGGGGACATTCTCCCTCAGTGAGTGGGGGACATTGTCTCTCAGTGAGTGGGAGACTCTGTCCCTCAGTGAGTGGGGGACATTGTCTCTCAGTGAGTGGGGAACACTCTCTCTCAGTGAGTGGGGGACATTGTCTCTCAGTGAGTGGGGGACATTGTCTCTCAGTGAGTGGGGGACTCTGTCCCTCAGTGAGTGGGGGACATTGTCTCTCAGTGAGTGGGGAACTCTGTCCGTCAGTGAGTGGGGAACACTCTCCCTCAGTGAGTCGGGAACACTCTCCCTCAGTGAGTGGGGGACATTGTCTCTCAGTGAGTGGGGGACTCTGTCCCTCAGTGAGTGGGGGACACTGTCTCTCAGTGAGTGGGGAACACTCTCCCTCAGTGAGTCGGGAACACTCTCCCTCAGTGAGTGGGGGACTCTGTCTCTCAGTGAGTGGGGGACTCTGTCCCTCAGTGAGTAGGGAACACTCTCCCTCAGTGAGTGGGTAACACTCTCCCTCAGTGAGTCGGGAACACTCTCTCTCAGTGAGTGGGGGACATTGTCTCTCAGTGAGTGGGGGACTCTGTCCCTCAGTGAGTGGGGGACTCTGTCCCTCAGTGAGTGGGGAACACTCTCCCTCAGTGAGTGGGGGACATTGTCTCTCAGTGAGTGGGGGACATTGTCTCTCAGTGAGTGGGGGACTCTGTCCCTCAGTGAGTGGGGAACATTGTCTCTCAGTGAGTGGGGGACTCTGTCCCTCAGTGAGTGGGGAACACTCTCCCTCAGTGAGTGGGGGACATTGTCTCTCAGTGAGTGGGGGACATTGTCTCTCAGTGAGTGGGGGACTCTGTCCCTCAGTGAGTGGGGGACATTGTCTCTCAGTGAGTGGGGGACATTGTCTCTCAGTGAGTGGGGGACACTCTCTCTCAGTGAGTGGAGGACACTCTCCCTCAGTGAGTCGGGAACACTCTCCCTCAGTGAGTGGGGGACATTGTCTCTCAGTGAGTGGGGGACTCTGTCCCTCAGTGAGTGGGGGACACTGTCTCTCAGTGAGTGGGGAACACTCTCCCTCAGTGAGTCGGGAACACTCTCCCTCAGTGAGTGGGGGACTCTGTCTCTCAGTGAGTGGGGGACTCTGTCCCTCAGTGAGTAGGGAACACTCTCCCTCAGTGAGTGGGGAACACTCTCCCTCAGTGAGTCGGGAACACTCTCTCTCAGTGAGTGGGGGACATTGTCTCTCAGTGAGTGGGGGACTCTGTCCCTCAGTGAGTGGGGGACTCTGTCCCTCAGTGAGTGGGGAACACTCTCCCTCAGTGAGTGGGGAACACTCTCCCTCAGTGAGTGGGGGACTCTGTCCCTCAGTGAGTGGGGGACTCTGTCCCTCAGTGAGTGGGGAACATTGTCTCTCAGTGAGTGGGGGACTCTGTCCCTCAGTGAGTGGGGGACATTGTCTCTCAGTGAGTGGGGGACATTGTCTCTCAGTGAGTGGGGGACTCTGTCCCTCAGTGAGTGGGGGACATTGTCTCTCAGTGAGTGGGGGACATTGTCTCTCAGTGAGTGGGAGACTCTGTCTCTCAGTGAGTGGGGGACATTGTCTCTCAGTGAGTGGGGAACACTCTCCCTCAGTGAGTGGGGGACATTGTCCCTCAGTGAGTGGGAGACTCTGTCCCTCAGTGAGTGGGGGACATTGTCTCTCAGTGAGTGGGAGACTCTGTCCCTCAGTGAGTGGGGGACATTGTCTCTCAGTGAGTGGGGGACTCTGTCCCTCAGTGTGTTGCTTACCTCGGAACGCATACATCCTTCCTAAATGATCCTCAGAGAATTCGTCAAATGTTCGGTTGCTGCATCGATTGAAGATGGAATGAGCTGATGTTCTGTTCATTTTTCCATGTCCTGTTCAACAGAAAGATCTGTTAAGATCCCACCCTCTGCGTTAATATCATAGAGTCAGAGATTTACAGCATGGAAACGGCCTTTCGGCCCAACTTGACCAGTTTTTTTCACGAAGCTAATCCCAATTACCTGCATTTGGCCCATATCCCTTTATACCCATCATACCCATGTAACTATCTAAATGCTTTTTAAAAGACAACATTATACCCACCTCTACTACTGCCTCTGGCAGCTTGTTCCAGACACTCACCACCCTCTGTGTGAAAAAACTGCCCCTCTGGACACTTTTGTATCTCTCCCCTTTCACCTTAAACCTCTGCCCTCTAGTTTTAGACTCCCCTACCTTTGGGAAAAGATATTGACTATCTAGCTGATCTGTGCCCCTCATTATTTTATAGACCTCTATAAGATCACCCCTCAGCCTCCTACACTCCAGAGGAAAAGTCCCAGTCTATCCAGCCTCTACTTATAGCTCAATCCATCAAGTCCCAGTAGCATCCTAGTAATTCTTTTCTGTACTTTCTAGTTTAATAATATCCTTTCTATAATAGGGTGACCTGAACTGTTCACAATATTCCAAGTGTGGCCTTACCAATGTTGTATAACTTCAACAAGACGTCCCAACTCCTGTATTCAATGTTCTGACCAATGAAACCAAGCATGCTGAATGCCTTCTTCACCACTCTGTCCACCTGTGACTCCACTTTCAAGGAGCTATGAACTTGTACCTCCAAATCTTATTGTTTTGCAACTCTTCCCAACATCTTACCATTAACTAAGTCCTGCCCTGGTTCAATCGACCAAAATGCATCATCTCGCATTTATCTAAATTAAACTCCATCTGCCATTCGTCAGCCCGTTGGCCCAATTGATCAAGGTCCCATTGTAATCCTAGATAACCACCTTCACTGTTCACTGTGCCAGCAATCTTGGTGTCATCTGCAAACTTACTAACCACGCCCCCTATATTCTCACCCAAATCATTAATATAAATGACAAATAACAGTGGACCCGGTACCGATCCCTGAGGCACAGCGCTGGTCACAGGCCTCCAGTTTGAAAAACAATCCTTTATAACCAGCCTCTCTCTGGCTTCTGCCATCAAACCAATTTTGTATCCATTTAGCTACCTCACCCTGGACCCCATGAGATTTAACCTTATGCAATAACATACCATGCGGTACCTTGTCACAGGCCTTGCTAAAGTCCGTGTTGACAACATCTATGACACTGCCCTCAGCTACCTTCTTGGTTACCCCTTCAAAAAAACTCAATCAAATTTGTGAGACATGGTTTTCCAACTCACTCGTTTCAGTTTTTGTGCCCTTCCAACAGCAACAATAATATTCTCTCACCTCGGCCTTCACATCTCATGAAATAATCCCGTGCATCCTTTGGGTAGCCTGGAGGAACTTCACCAGTACTGGGTTTGAAGCGAATGAAAGCTGTTCCTTGGAAGCAGTAATGTCTCTCCAACCACCTTTGGGATGCTGTGCAGGAATGAACTCCAGGCCATTTCCTTTCCTTCACCGTCCTGGTGTTGAGATTTAGCTCGTACACCATTTCTCCTGCACAGAGAGTCACAGAGTTTATCTTTCTTTTACGGCTCATACCCAAAAGGATTACAAATGTTGTGCCTTTGTTTAAAAAGGGCTGCTGGGAAAAGCCTGGGAACTACAGTTTAGCGAGCTTCATATCTGTGATGGGTAAGTTGTTAGAAGGTATTTTGAGAGACAGGATCCACAGGCATTTAGAGACACAAGGACAAGTGATAGAAGTGTCAGTGAGGGATCACTTTGGGACCAGTGACCATTAGTTTTAAGATAGCTATGGAGAATGATAGGTCTGTCCCAAAAGTTAAAATTGTAAATTGGGGCAAGGCCAATTTTGATGGTATCAGGCAGGAACTTTCAAAAGTTAATTCGGGGAGTCTGTGGGAAGGAAAAGGGACATCTGGTAAGTGGCATGCTTTCAAAAGCATGTTAACCAGTGTTCAGGGTAAACACATTTCTCTTAGCGTGAAGGGCAGAAGTTGGGAACCCTGGATGACTTGGGATATTGAGGCCCTGGTCAAGAAGAAGAAGGAGGCACATGACATGCATAGGCAGCTAGAATCAAGTGAATCTCTTGAAGAGTATAGAGGGTGTAGGAGTAGAGTTAAAAGAGAAATCAGGAAGGCAAAAAGGGGACACAAGATTGTTTTGGCAGATAAGGCAAAATAGAATCCAAAGAGCTTCTACAAATACATAAAGGGCTAAAGAAAGAGAGTAGAGCCTCTTAAGGATCAACAAGGTCATCTGTGTGTGAATCCACAGAGATAGTGACATTCTCAATGAATATTTCTCGTCAGTATTTACTGTTGAGAAAAGCATGGATGTTAAGGAACTTGAGGAAATAATAATGATGTCTTGAGGAATGTACATATTACAGAGAAGGAGATGCTGGAAGTTTTAAAAGGCATCAAGGTAGATAAATCCCGGGACCTGATGAAGTGTATCTCAGGACACTGTGGGGGACTAAGGAGGAAAGTGCGGGTCCCCTAGCCGAGATATTTGAATCATCGATAGTCACAGGTGAGGTGCCTGAAGATTGGAGAATGGCAAATGTTGTGTCTTTGTTTAAAAAGGGCTGCAGGGAAAAGCCTGGGAACTACAGGCCAGTGAGCCTCACATCTATAGTGGGTAAATTGTTGGAAGGTATTTTGAGAGACAGGATCTACAGGCATTTAGAGAGACAAGGTACCACATGGTAGATTGTTGCATAAAGTTAATTCTCACGAGATCTAGAGTGAGGTAGCTAAATGGATATAAAATTGGCTTGATGACAGGATCCAGAGGGTGGTTGTAGAGAGTTGTTTTTCAAACTGGAGGCCTGTGACCAGTGGTGTGCCTCAGGGATCAGTGCTGGGCCCACTGTTATTTGTCATTTATATTAATGATTTGGATGAGAGTATAGGAGGCATGGTTAGTAAGTTTGCAGATGACACCAAGATTGGTGGCACAGTGGACAGTGAAGAAGGTTATCTCCAATTGCAACGGGATCTTGATCAATTGGGCCAATGGGCTGACGAATGGCAGATGGAGTTTAATTTAGATAAATGCGAGGTGATGCGTTTTGGTAGATTGAACCAGGGCAGGACTTACTCAGTTAATGGTGGGGTGTTGGGGAGAGTTACAGAACAAAGAGATCTCGGGGTGCATGTTCATAGCTCCTTGAAAGTGGAGTCACAGGTGGACAGAGTGGTGAAGAAGGCATTCAGCATGCTTGGTTTCATTGGTCAGAACACTGAATACAGGAGTTGGGACGTCTTGTTGAAGTTGTACAAGACATTGGCAAGGCCACACTTGGAATACTGTGTACAATTCTGGTCACCCTATTATAGGAAGGATATTATTAAACTAGGAAGAATGCAAAAGAGATTTACTAGGATGCTACTGGGACTTGATGGATTGAGTTTTCAGGAGAGGCTGAATAGACTGGGATTTTTTTCTCTGGAGCGCAGAAGGCGAAGAGATGATCTTATAAAGCTCTATGAAATAATGAGGGGAACAGATCAGCTAGATAGTCAATATCTTTTCCCAAAGGTAGAGGATTCTAAAACTAGAGGGCATAGATTTAAGGTGCAAGAGCAGAGATACAAAAGTGTTTTTTTCACACAGAGGGTGGTAAGTGTTTGGAACAAGCAGCCAGAGATAGGCGTAGAAGTGGATATAATGTTGTCTTTTAAAAAGCATTTAAACAGTTACATGGATAAGATGGGTATAGAAGGATATGGGCCAAATGCGGGCAAATGGGCTTCCGGTGTTAAAAAAAGAGGCAGTATGGACAAGTTGGGCTGAAGGGCCTGTTTCCATGCTGTAAATCTCTCTGACTCTATAACTATGACTCAGGACCTTAGCATTTGGAGATGTGGAAACACCTTGAATGAGACACAGTCAAGTAAGGGTTAAGGTTAGGGGTTAGCAGAGCATTTAGAAAACAGTGACAGGATCAGACAGAGTCAGCATGGATTTATGAAGGGGAAATCATGCTTGACAAATCTGTTGGAATTCTTTGAAGATATAACTAGTACAGTTGACAAGGGGGATGTGGTACATTTGGACTTTCAGAAAGCTTTTGACAAAGTCCCCCAGAAAAGATTATTATGCAAGATTAAAGCACACGGGATTGGGGGAAGTGTATTGAGATGGATAGAAAACTGGTTGGCAGAGAGGAAACAAAGAATACGAATTAATGGGTGTTTTTCAAATTGGCAGCAGTAACTAGTCGGGTCCCACAGGGATCGGTGCTGGGACCCCAGCTATTCACAATATATATTAATGATTTGGACGAGGGAACAAAAAGTAACATCTCAAAGTTTGCCAACGATACCAAGTTGGGTGGGAGGGTGAACTGTGACGAGGATGCAGAGATCCTTCAGAACGATCTGGACAGATTGGGTGAGTGGGCGAATCAATGGCAGATGCAGTATAATTTAGATAAATGTGAGGTTATTCACTTTCGGAGGCAGAAACAAGAAGGCAGATTACTTCCTAAATGGCTGTAAATTGGGAGAGGGGAGTGTGCAGAGGGACCTGGGTGTCCTTGTGCACCAGTCACTGAAGGTAAGCATGCAGGTACAGCAGGCGGTAAAGAAGGTAAATGGTATGTTGGCCTTCATTGCGAGATGTTTCGAGTACAGGGGCAGGGATATGTTGTTGTAATTCTACAGGGGCCTTGGTGAGGCCACACCTAGAGTATTGTGTGCAGTTTTGGTCACCTTTTCTGAGGAAGGATAGAACATAGAACATAGAACATTACAGCGCAGAACAGGCCCTTCGGCCCACGATGTTGCGCCGACCAGTTACAAAACAATGACCCACTAGCCTAAACCAATCCCTTTTCATCCATAAACCTATCCACAGATCTCTTAAACGCCCCCAAACTAGGTGCATTTACAACTGCAGCTGGCAGGGCATTCCAGTCCCTCACCACCCTCTGGGTAAAGAACCTACCCCTGACATCTGTCCTCTAACTACCCCCCCTTAATTTAAAATCGTGCCCCCTCGTGCTAGCTTTCTCCATCCTAGGAAAAAGGCTATCACTATCTACCCTGTCTAAACCTCTAATCATCTTATATGTTTCAATGAGATCCCCTCTTAGCTGCCTTCTTTCCAGCGAAAACAACCCCAAATCTCTCAATCTCTCCTCATAGAATCTCCCCTCCATACCAGGCAACATCCTGGTAAACCTCCTCTGCACCCTCTCCAAAGCCTCTACATCCTTCCTGTAATGTGGGATGTTCTTGCTCTCGAGGGAGAGCAGCGAAGGTTTACCAGGCTGATTCTGGGGATGGTGGGACTGATGTATGAGGAGAGATTGACCAGGTTAGGATTGTTTTCACTGGAGTTCAGATGAATGAGGGGGGATCTTATAGAGATGTATATATTTCTAACAGGGCTCAACATCAACAGGGTAGATGCAGGAAGGACATTCCCACTGGTGGGGGGAGTTCAGAACCAGGGGTCACAGCCTGAGGATTCAGGGTAGACCATTTAGGATGGAGATGAGGAGACATTTCTTCACCCAAACAGTGGTGAGCCTGTGGAATTCATTACCACAGGAAGTAGCTGATGCCAAAACATTGAATGTATTCAAGAGGCAGCTGGATATATCACTGGGGGTGAATGGGATGAAAGGTTATGAATTACTGGGGATGGCATGGTGGCACAGTGGTTAGCACTGTTGCCTCACAGCGTCAGGAACCCGGGTTCAATTCTGGCCTTGGGTGACTGTGTGGAGATTGCACATTCTCCTCGTGACTGCGTGGGTTTCCTCCGGGTGCTCCGGTTTCCTCCCACAGTCCAAAGATGTGCAGGTTAGGATGATTGGCCATACGCTCTAGGGATTCTATGAGAAAGCAGGATTAGGCTATTGAGTTGGATGATCGTAATGAATGGCAGAGCAGGCTCGAAGGGCTGAATGGCCTCCAACCTGATTCTATCTTCTACGTTTCTATGTTTCAGGTTAAAGTTGGGGGTTTGTGTTAAGGTCAGACGTTAGGGATAACTTTAATGTTCGGGGTCTTTGTTAAGATAGGGGTTATGGATAGGGATGATGCATGGATTAGCATTGAAATTGTGGATCAGGTCTGCCCCCCATCCCATCCCTGTAACACATCACATTCAACATGGTCAATTAACCTAATAATTGAACTTTCAATACGTACTGCACAGAACCCAGAACATAAGAACATAAGAAATAGGAGCAGGAGTAGGCCATCCAGCCCTTCAAGCCTGCCCCGCCATTCAATAAGATCATGGCTGATCTGTCGTGGCTCAGTTCCACCTTCCCGCCCTCTCCCCATAACCCTTAATCCCTTCTCTTATCAAAAACCCATCAACCCGCGTCTTAAAAATATTTAGCGAGGCAGCCTCCACCACTTCAACGGGCAGAGAATTCCAGAGATTCACCACCCTTTGAGTGAAGAAGTTCCTCCTCAACTCCGTTCAAAACCGCCCCCCCTTTATCTTGAGGCTGTGCCCCTTAGTCCTACTGTCCTTTCTGAGCAAGAAGAGTCTTTCCACCTCTATCCTATCCATCCCATTCATCATCTTATACGTCTCAATGAGATCTCCCCTCATTCTTCTAAACTCTAATGAGTACAAGCCTAGTTTATTCAGTCTCTCCTCATAGCTCAACCCCCTCAACTCCGGCATCAGCCTAGTAAACCTCCTCTGCACTCCCTCCAAGGCCAAAATATCCTTGCGTAAGTACGGCGCCCAAAACTGCACACAGTACTCCAGCTGCGGCCGCACCAATGCACTATACAGCTGCAGCAAGACCTCCCTACTTTTATATTCAATCCCCCTCGCTATGAAGGCCAGCATCCCATTCGCTGCCTTAGAATAGCGCATTACTGCAGTATCAGAGGGTCAGAACTGAGGGAGTGCCGCACTGTCAGAGGGTCAGTACTGAGGGAGTGCCGCACTGTCAGAGGGTCAGTGCTGAGGGAGTGCCGCACTGTCAGAGGGTCAGTACTGAGGGAGTGTCGCACTGTCAGAGGGTCAGTACTGAGGGAGTGCTGCACTGTCAGAGGGTCAGTACTGAGGGAGTGTCGCACTGTCAGAGGGTCAGTGCTGAGGGAGTGCTGCACTGTCAGAGGGTCAGTACTGAGGGAGTGTCGCACTGTCAGAGGGTCAGTACTGAGGGAGTGCCGCACTGTCAGAGGGTGAGTACTGAGGGAGTGTCGCACAGTCAGACGGTCAGTGCTGAGGGAGTGCCGCACTGTCAGAGGGTCAGTACTGAGGGAGTGCTACACTGTCAGAGGGTCAGTACTGAGGGAGTGCCGCACTGTCAGAGGGTCAGTGCTGAAGGAGTGCCGCACTGTCAGAGGGTCAGTACTGAGGGAGTGTCGCACTGTCAGAGGGTCAGTACTGAGGGAGTGCTGCACTGTCAGAGGGTCAGTACTGAGGGAGTGCCGCACTGTCAGAGGGTCAGTGCTGAGGGAGTGCCGCACTGTTAGAGGATCAGTACTGAGGGAGTGTCGCACTGTCAGAGGGTCAGTGCTAAGGGAGTGCCGCACTGTCAGAGGGTCAGTACTGAGGGAGTGCCGCACTGTCAGAGGGTCAGTGCTGAGGAAGTGCCGCACTGTCAGAGGGTCAGGACTGAGGAGTGCTGCACTGTCAGAGGGTCAGTACTGAGGGAGTGCCGCACTGTCAGAGGGTCAGTGCTGAGGGAGTGCCGCACTGTCAGAGGGTCAGTACTGAGGGAGTGCCGCACTGTCAGAGGGTCAGTACTGAGGGAGTGCTGCACTGTCAGAGGGTCAGTGCTGAGGGAGTGCTGCACTGTCAGAGGGTCAGTACCGAGGGAGTGCTGCACTGTCAGAGGGTCAGTGCTGAGGGAGTGCTGCACTGTCAGAGGGTCAGTACTGAGGGAGTGTCGCACTGTCAGAGGGTCAGTGCTGAGGGAGTGCCGCACTGTCAGAGGGTCAGTACTGAGGGAGTGCTGCACTGTCAGAGGGTCAGTGCTGAAGGAGTGCTGCACTGTCAGAGGGTCAGTACTGAGGGAGTGTCGCACTGTCAGAGGGTCAGTACTGAGGGAGTGCCGCACTGTCAGAGGGTGAGTACTGAGGGAGTGTCGCACTGTCAGACGGTCAATGCTGAGGGAGTGCCGCACTGTCAGAGGGTCAGTACTGAGGGAGTGCTGCACTGTCAGAGGGTCAGTGCTGAGGGAGTGCCGCACTGTCAGAGGGTCAGTGCTGAAGGAGTGCCGCACTGTCAGAGGGTTAGTGCTGAGAAAGTGCCGCGCAGTCAGAGGGTCAGTGCTGAGTGAGTGCCGCACTGTCAGAGGGTCAGTTCTGAGGGAGTGTCGCACTGTCAGAGGGTCAGTGCTGAGGGAGTGCCGCACTGTCAGAGGGTCAGTGCTGAGGGAGTGCCGCACTGTCAGAGGGTCAGTGCTGAGGGAGTGTCGCACTGTCAGAGGGTCAGTGCTGAGGGAGTGTCGCACTGTCAGAGGGTCAGTGCTGAGGGAGTGCCGCACTGTCAGAGGGTCAGTACTGAGGGAGTGCCGCACTGTCAGAAGGTCAGTGCTGAGGGAGTGCCGCACTGTCAGAGGGTCAGTGCTGAGGGAGTGTCGCACTGTCAGAGGGTCAGTGCTGAGGGAGTGCCGCACTGTCAGAGGGTCAGTGCTGAGGGAGCGCCGCACTGTCAGAGGGTCAGTGCTGATGGAGTGCCGCACTGTCAGAGGGTCAGTACTGAGGGAGTGCCGCACTGTCAGAGGGTCAGTGCTGATGGAGTGCCGCACTGTCAGAGGGTCAGTACTGAGGGAGTGCCGCACTGTCAGAGGGTCAGTACTGAGGGAGTGCCGCACTGTCAGACGGTGAGTGCTGAGGGAGTGCCGCACTGTTAGATGGTCAGTGCTGAGGGAGTGCTGCACTGTCAGAGGGTCAGTGCTGAGAAAGTGCCGCACTGTCAGAGGGTCAGTGCTGAGGGAGTGCCGCACTGTCAGAGGGTCGGTGCTGAGGGAGTGCCGCACAGTCAGAGGGTCAGTGCTGAGAAAGTGCCGCACTGTCAGAGGGTCGGTGCTGAGGGAGTGCCGCACTGTCAGAGGGTCAGTGCTGAGGGATTGCCGCACTGTCAGAGGGTCAGTGCTGAGGGAGTGTCACACTGTCAGAGGGTCAGTGCTGAGGGAGTGCGGTACTGTCAGAGGGTCAGTGCTGAGGCAGTGTCGCACTGTCAGAGGGTCAGTGCTGAGGGAGTGCCGCACTATTAGAGGGTCAGTGATGAGGGAGTGCGGTACTGTCAGAGGGTCAGTGCTGAGGGAGTCTCGCACTGTCAGACGGTCAGTGCTGAGGGAGTGCCGCACTGTCAGAGGGTCAGTACTGAGGGAGTGCTGCAGTGTCAGAGGGTCAGTGCTGAGGGAGTGCCGCACTGTCAGAGGGTCAGTACTGAGGGAGTGCTGCACTGCCAGAGGGTCAGTACTGAGGGAGTGTCGCACTGTCAGCGGGTCAGTGCTGAGGGAGTGCTGCACTGTCAGAGGGTCAGTACTGAGGGAGTGTCGCACTGTCAGAGGGTCAGTACTGAGGGAGTGCCGCACTGTCAAAGGGTAAGTACTGAGGGAGTGTCGCACTGTCAGAGGGTCAGTACTGAGGGAGTGCTGCACTGTCATAGGGTCAGTACTGAGGGAGTGCCGCACTGACAGAGGGTCAGTACTGAGGGAGTGCCGCACTGTCAGA
Source organism: Prionace glauca (assembly GCA_037974335.1). Classification (NCBI taxonomy): domain Eukaryota; kingdom Metazoa; phylum Chordata; class Chondrichthyes; order Carcharhiniformes; family Carcharhinidae; genus Prionace; species Prionace glauca. Next base: position 117,135,460 of record CM075730.1, on the reverse strand, counting down.
GGGTCAGTACTGAGGGAGTGCCGCACTGTCAGAGGGTCAGTACTGAGGGAGTGCTGCACTGTCAGAGGGTCAGTACTGAGGGAGCGCCGCACTGTCAGAGGGTCAGTGCTGAGAGAGTGCCGCACTGTCAGAGGGTCAGTACTGAGGGAGTGCCGCACTGTCAGAGGGTCAGTTGTGAGGGAGTGCCACACTGTCAGAGGGTCAGTACTGAGGGAGTGCCGCACTGTCAGAGGGTCAGTCCTGAGGGAGTGCCGCACTGTCAGAGGGTCAGTACTGAGGGAGTGCCGCAATGTCTGAGGGTCAGTGCTGAGAGAGTGCTGCACTGTCAGAGGGTCAGTGCTGAGGGAGTGCCGCACTGTCAGAGGGTCAGTGCTGAGGGAGTGCCGCACTGTCAGAGGGTCAGTGCTGAGGGGTTGCCGCACTGTCAGAGGGTCAGTGCTGAGGGTGTGCTGCCCTGTCAGAGGGTCAGTGCTGAGGGAGTGCCGCACTGTCAGAGGGTCAGTACTGAGGGAGTGCCGCACTGTCAGAGGGTCAGTGCTGAGGGAGTGCCGCACTGTCAGAGGGTCAGTGCTGAGGGAGTGCCGCACTGTCAAAGGGTCAGTGCTGAGGGAGTGCCGCACTGTCAGAGGGTCAGTACTGAGGGAGTGCTGCACTGTCAGAGGGTCAGTGCTGAGGGAGTGCCGCACTGTCAGAGGGTCAGTGCTGAGGGAGTGCCGCACTGTCAAAGGGTCACTGCTGAGGGAGTGCCGCACTGTCATAGGGTCAGTACTGAGGGAATGCCGCACTGTCAGAGGGTCAGTGCTGAGGGAGTGCCGCACTGTCAGAGGGTCAGTGCTGAGGGAGTGCCGCAATTTCAGAGGGCCAGTACTGAGGGAGTGCCGCACTGTCAGAGGGTCAGTGCTGAGGGAGTGCCGCACTGTCAGAGCATCAGTGCTGAGGGAGTGCCGCACTGTCAGAGGGTCAGTGCTGAGGGAGTGCCGCACTGTCAGAGAGTCAGTGCTGAGGGAGTGCCGCACTGTCAGAGGGTCAGTGCTGAGGGAGTGCCGCACTGTCAGAGGGTCAGTGCTGAGGGATTGCTCCACATATCCTGCTGAATACATCGGGATGAGATGTTAAGTTTCTCATCCAAGTAAATTGCATTACCTTTGAAAAAGAGCACGGAATCCTGTAAGCACTCTCCGATTGGACACTCCACTGCAGCCCCTAAATTATCTGGAATTCCTGGAAACTTGTCCCGGATCAGGAAGACACCTTCTGGCACTCTGCCGTAATATTGCCAAACCTGATTTCCCTGAAAATCAATGAGAGGCCAATGAATGATTTTAGACGGAGTTTGGGAAGGGAGAGAGCTGTCTGTTTACATAAACAAACATTGCAACATGAAACAGTGCTTTGGTTACTGGACTAGTGACTCATCCAAAACTGGGTTCAAATCCCACTACCGCAGATGGTGAATTTTGAATTCAATAAAAAACTGGAATTAAAACATGAAAACCTTGTCAAATGTTTTGAAATGCATTTGTTTCCCTAATCAATGGAAGGAAATTTTATATGTGACTCACAACAAACAGCAACAGTGTTGGCTGTTAACTGGCTGTAACAGCCAACATTGTTCCTGTGGAGCAGAGTCGAGAGGCAGCGATTTTTGGGCGAGTGAGGAGGCAGCAAAAAGGTATATTTTTCAGTTTATACTGGGTAACTTTTTATTTTAGTTTTAAAGTCGCGAGTTTCGGCGGTTTTTTAAAAAATTAGTTAGAAACCGGAAATCGCTTGCCGGTACTTGTAGTTTTTTTTTCGGGCCCCTAACCCTATAAATTTTACTTGTGGGAAGTGTGTAAGATTGCAGTTTCTGGAGGAGCGTGTAAAGGAGCTGGAGGTGGAATTAGAGGAGCTCCGCATAATCCAGAAAGTGGAGGAGGACATAGAAAGGAGTTATAAGGAGATAGTTACTCCTAGAAATGAGTCTTGGGTCACTGCCAGGAAGAGGGGAAAGAAGCAATTAGGGGGTCAATCCCCTGGGGCTGTTCCCCTCCAAAATAGGTTTTCAGTCCTGGAGGCTACAGTTGAGGAGGAATCAACTGGGGATAGCCAAAGGGAGCAGGTCTCTGGGGGTGAGCCTATTGGGAACCTCAGGTGGTTAGGGGTAAGAGGTTGGGCCTCGTGACTGGGGACTCCACAGTTAAGGGGACGGATAGGAGAGTTGGAGGTAAGGGTAGGGACTCAGGGCTGGTGTGTTGCCTACCTGGGGCTGGGGTCTGGGATGTATCGGACAGGGTATTCAGGACTCTTAGGGGAGAGGGAAATCAACCCCAAGTTATAGTTCATGTGGGGACACATGACATAGGGAGATTAAGGGAAGGGGATATTAAGCAAAGATTTATGGAGTTGGGGTGGAAACTAAAGGCCAAGTCTGGAAGAGTAGTTATATCCGGACTCTTGCCTGTGCCACGGGATAGTTTAGAGAGGAATAGAGAGAGGGAAAGTTTGAACTCGTGGCTGAGGGGATGGTGCAGGAGGGAGGGGTTCAGGTACTTGAGCAATTGGGGCTCATTCTGGGGAAGGTGGGACCTCTATATGAGTGATGGTCTACACCTGAATCAGAGGGGAATCAATATCCTGGGGGGTAAATTTGCAAAGGCTATGCGGGGAGGTTTAAATTGATTTGGAGGGGGGGTGGGATCTTGAGTAGAGGGGGTGAAAGTGAGGGGGGCATAGATGGGGAATGCAAGGCACGGCGTAGTGGGGATGGGGCGGAGCAGGGTTTGAAATGCATGTGCTTTAATACTTTAAAGGTAGGGGAGGACCGCAGGCAATATGGGAGGGAGGTTAGACAGGGGGTGGAGAAGGGAAATGCCCAGACTGAGGGGCTGAAGTGTATATATTTTAATGCAAGGAGTATAGTAAATAAGGTAGATGAGCTTAGGGTGTGGATAGCTGCTTGGGAATGTGATGTGGTGGCCATTACGGAGACTTGGATGTCTCAGGGACAGGACTGGGTACTTCAGGTGCCAGGTTTCAGATGTTTCAGGAAGGACAGGGAGGCTGGCAGAAGAGGTGGTGGAGTGGCACTGTTAATAAGGGACAGTGTCATGGCTGCAGAGAAAGAGGATGCCGTGGAGGGACTTTCTACAGTGGGTGGAAGTTACGAACAGCAAAGGGTCGAAAACTTTGCTGGGTGTATTCTATAGGCCGTCCAATAGTGACAGGGAAGTTGAAGTGCAGATAGGGAACCAGATTCTGGAGAAATGTATTAAAAACAGAGTTGTCGTGATGGGAGACTTCAATTTCCCAAACATCGATTGGAATATCCCTAGGGTAAGGGGTTTGGCTGGAGAGGAGTTTGTTAGGTGTGTTCAGGAAGGTTTCCTGACACAGAATGTGGATAAGCCTACAAGGGGAGAGGCTGTACTTGACCTGGTACTGGTGAATGAACCAGGGCAGGTGATGGATCTCTCGGTAGGAGAGCATCTTGGGAATGGTGGCCATAATTCTATCTCCTTCACAATTGCATTGGAACGAGATAGGATCAGACAGGCTAGGAAAGTGTTTGTCTGGAGTAAGGGGAGATACGAAGAAGTCAGGAAGTTACTTGGACAAATAAACTGGAAGGAGGCGTTCTCAGGGAAAAGTACCGAAGGAAGGTGGCGGATATTCAAGGAATGTTTGTCTGGCGCTCTGCATGACAATGTTCCGATGAGACAAGGGGGTTTTAGTAGGTCGCGGGAACCGTGGTGCACGAAGGCTGTGTTGAACCTCGTCAGGAGGAAAAGGAAGGTATACAAAAGGTTCAGGGAACTAGGAGAGGTTAAGGATCTTGAAGAATATAAGGACTGTAGAAAGGAGGTTAAAAGGGAAATTAGGAGAGCCAGAAGGGGTCATGAGAAGACCTTGGCGGGTAAGATTAAGGAAAATCCCAAGGCCTTCTATAAATATGTGAAAGGTAAAAGGGTGAGAAGGAAAAGGATAGGACCTATAAAAGGTGAAGGGGGAAAGGTCTGTGTGGAACCAGAAGAAATGGCGGAGGTGCTTAATGAGTACTTTGCCTCAGTATTCACAGTGGAAGCTGATTTGGGAGATCTTGCTATGGACTTGCAGCAGATGGAAAAGATTGAGTACGTGGACATTAAGGAGGAGGATGTGTTAGAACTTTTGAATTCTATCAAAATAGATAAGTCACCGGGACCAGTATAGTGAGGCGACCATAGTGAGGCGACCAGAACTACGCACAGTACTCCAAATGAGGCCTGACAAGGGTCCTGTAAAGTTAGATAGATAGATAGAACATTACAGCACCAACAGGCCCTTCGGCCCTCAAGTTGTGCCGAACTGTGCGTAGTTCTGGTCGCCTCACTATAGGAAAGACGTAGAAGCTACTGAAAGGGTGCAGAGGAGATTTACAAGGATGTTGCCTGGACTGGGAGGCATGCCTTATGAAGATAGGTTGAGGGAGCTGGGACTCTTTTCCCTAGAGAGGCGAAGGTTGAGAGGCGACCTGATAGAAGTTTATAAAATGTTGAGAGGAATAGATAGGGTGGATTCTCAGAGGCTATTTCCCCGGGTTGAAATGGTCGCTACGAGAGGACACAGATTTAAGGTGCAGGGAGGGAAGTACAGAGGTGATGTTAGGGGTAAGTTTTTCACTCAGAGGGTGGTGAGTGAATGGAATCGGCTGCCGTCATCGGTGGTGGAGGCGAATTCGCTGGGGTCTTTTAAAAGACTTCTGGATGAGTATATGGGGTTTAATGGGATTGGGGGTTATAGATAGGTCTATAGATTGGTGGGGTTGATGTGATCGGCGCAACTCGAGGGCCGAAGGGCCTGTTTGTGCTGTAATGTTCTATGTTCTAACAGCACACGCAGGGCAATTAGACCTGAGCAATAAATGCAGTTCGTCCCAGCAACACTTACTCCCCATCTATGAAGAAATATTAAGAGGAAAGCATATGGAATTCCTAGGTTTGTATATATCCCACTCTTCCTTGCACTCTGTCCATGTCTCCTCTCTGGGCAGTACGGTGGTTAGTACTGCTGCCTCACAATGCCAGGGACCCAGGTTCAATCCTGCCCTCAGGTGGCTGTGTGGAGTTGCACGTTCTCCCCATGTCTGCATGGGTTTCCTCTGGGTGCTCCAGTTTCCTCCCACAGTCCAAGGATGTGTAACTTAGGTGGATTAACCTTACTACATTGACCCTTTGTGTCCCAAGATATATGGGTTCAGGGGATTAGCGGGATAAATATTTGGGGTTACAGGGAACAGGGTGGGGTTGCCCCTCTGTATCATGACCTGAGTGGAATTGTTGTCACCACAGACTCAAAGGACCGAATGGCCTCTTTCTGAAGGGACTCTATGATTCTATTACAGAATTATTACATGGGAATCTTTTGGTTCCCGGCTTGGGTCAGTGTCTGTGTGGAGTTAACACGTTCTCTTGTTTCTTGATTTTCAGAAGGCGTTTGACAAGGTGCCTCACAAGAGGTTGTTACAGAAGGTAGAGGGACATGGAGTTGGGGGTAGGGTGTTAGTGTGGATAGAGGATTGGCTGTCAAATAGAAGGCAGAGAGTGGGGGTCAACGGGTGCTATTCGGATTGACGGTTGGTGACTAGTGGGGTGCCCCAGGGGTCGGTGCTGGGGCCTCAGCTATTTACCATTTATATAGATGATCTGGAGGAGGGAACCGAGTGTAGGGTGTCGAAATTTGCTGATGACACCAAGATTGGTGGAACGGCAAATTGTGCGGAGGGTGGGGAGAGTCTGCAGAAGGATCTAGATAGGCTGGGTGAATGGGCCAGGAAATGGCAAATGGAATTTAATGTTGGCAAGTGTGAGGTGGTCCACTTTGGTAGGAATAATGGTAGGAAGGACTATTACTTACGGGGCGAAAAACTGCAGCAGGCGACGGTGCAGAGGGACCTCGGGGTCCTTGTGCATGAGTCGCAAAAACCCAGCTTGCAGGTGCAGCAGGTGGTCAGGAAGGCGAATGGGATGCTGGCCTTCATAGCGAGGGGGATTGAATATAAAAGTAGGGAGGTCTTGCTGCAGCTGTATAGAACATAGAACACTACAGCACAAACAGGCCTTTCGGCCCACGAGTTGCGCCGATCACATCAACACCTACCAACCTACAGACCTATCTATAACCCTCAATCTCATTGAACCCCATATACTCATCCAGAAGTCTTTTAAAAGACCCCAGCGAGTTCGCCTCCACCACCACTGATGGCAGCCGATTCCATTCACTCACCACCCTCTGAGTGAAAAACTTACCCCTAACATCACTTCTGAACTTCCCTCCTTCCCTCCTTACCTTAAACCTGTGTCCTCTCGTAGCAACCATTTCAGCCCTGGGAAATAGCCTCTGAGAGTCCACCCTATCTATTCCTCTCAACATTTTATAAACCTCTATCAGGTTCGCCTCTCAACCTTCGTCTCTCCAGGGAGAAGAGTCTCAGCTCCCTCAACCTAACTTCATAAGGCATGCCTCCCAGTCCAGGCAACATCCTTGTAAATCTCCTCTGCACCCTTTCAATAGCTTCTACATCTTTCCTATAGTGAGGCGACCAGAACTGCGCACAGTACTCCAAATGAGGTCTGACAAGGGTCTTATAAAGTTGCAGCATTACTTCCCGACTCCTAAACTCAATCCCTCGATTAATGAAGGCCAGTACACCATACGCCTTCTTGACCACCTCCTCCACCTGCGAGGCCGATTTAAGAGTCCTGTGGACCCGGACCCCAAGATCCTTCTGCTCTTCAACACTACTCAGACTTCTGCCCTTGATAGTGTACTCATTCATCCCATTGGTCCTGCCAAAATGGACCACTACACATTTATCCGCGTTGAAGTCCATCTGCCACTTCTCCGCCCATTCCTGCATTCTATTTATGACCTGCTGCAACTTTTGCCATCCTTCCAGACCATCCACAACACCACCGACCTTTGTGTTATCGGCAAACTTACTTACCCATCCTTCCACTTCCTCATCCAGGCCATTTATGAAAATGACAAACAGCAAGGGTCCCAGAACAGATCCCTGGGGCACTCCACTGGTATAGGGCATTGGTGAGGCCGCAGCTGGAGTACTGTGTGCAGTTTTGGGCGCCACACTTACGCAAAGATATTTTGGCCTTGGAGGGAGTGCAGAGGAGGTTTACTAGGCTGATACTGGAGTTGAGGGGATTGAGCTATGAGGAGAGGCTGAATAAACTAGGCTTGTACTCGTTAGAGTTTAGAAGAATGAGGGGAGATCTCATTGAGACGTATAAGATGATGAATGGGATGGATAGGATAGAGGTGGAGAGACTCTATTTATGACCTTGGTGACTAGTGGGGTGCCCCAGGGGTCGGTGCTGGGGCCTCAGCTATTTACCATTTATATAGATGATCTGGAGGAGGGAACCGAGTGCAGGGTGTCGAAATTTGCTGATGACACCAAGATTGGGGGAAAGGCAAATTGTGCGGAGGGTGTGGAGAGTCTGCAGAAGGATCTAGATAGGCTGGGCGAATGGGCCAGGAAATGGCAAATGGAATTTAATGTTGGCAAGTGTTGAGGTGGTCCACTTTGGTAGGAGGAATGGTAGGAAGGACTATTACTTCCGGGGCGAAAAACTGCAGCAGGCGACGGTGCAGAGGGACCTCGGGGTCCTTGTGCATGAGTTGCAAAAACCCAGCTTGCAGGTGCAGCAGGTGGTCAGGAAGGCGAATGGGATGCTGGCCTTCATAGCGAGGGGGATTGAATATAAAAGTAGGGAGGTCTTGCTGCAGCTGTATAGGGCATTGGTGAGGCCGCAGCTGGAGTACTGTGTGCAGTTTTGGGCGCCGCACCTGCGCAAGGATATTTTGGCCCTGGAGGGAGTGCAGAGGAGGTTTACTCGGCTGATACCGGAGTTGACGGGATTGAGCTATGAGGAGAGGCTGAATAAACTAGGCTTGTACTCGTTAGAGTTTAGAAGAATGAGGGGAGATCTCATTGAGACGTATAAGATGATGAATGGGATGGATAGGATAGAGGTGGAGAGACTCTTCCCGCTCAAAAAAGACAGTAGGACTAGGGGACACAGCCTCAAGATAAAGGGGAGGCAGTTTAGAACGGAGTTGAGAAGGAACTTCTTCACTCAAAGGGTGGTGAATCTCTGGAATTCTCTGCCCGTTGAAGTGGTGGAGGCTGCCTCGCTAAATATTTTTAAGATGCGGGTTGATGGGTTTTTGATAAGAGAGGGGATTAAGGGTTATGGGGAGAGGGCGGGAAAGTGGAACTGAGCAGCGACAGATCAGCCATGATCTTATTGAATGGCGGGGCAGGCTCGAAGGGCCAGATGGCCTACTCCTGCTCCTATTTCTTATGTTTATGTTCTCTGTGTCTGCATTGGTTTCCTCTGGGTGCTCCAGTTTCCTCCCACAGTGCAAAAGTTGTGCTGGTTAGAGTGCATTGGCCGTGCTAAATTCTCCCTCAGGGAACTCAAACAGGCGCCCAGAATGTGGCGATTAGGGGATTTTCACAGTAACTTCATTGCAGTGTTAATGTAAGCCTACTTGTGACATAATAAATAAACTTCATACTTTAAACACAGTTCAGAGAGTGGGATAGCTTGATCTTGATCGGACAAAGCTCGGCACAACATCGAGGGCCGAAGGGCCTGTACTGTGCTGTACTGTTCAATGTTTGCCTCCTCTGCACCCTGCAATCTATTAGGATTGGTACCTAACAGTTTCTGTACCTGATAAGCAGAGAATGGGAGCTTTTAATCCTAATATTAGTGGCTTTGACTCTGTTTGATGCCTCTACACCAATGAATACCCTTTTTATTCTTTCACAGGATGTGACCTACTCTGGATAGACTAGCATTTATTATCAATCCCGAATTGCCTTTTCCGGAAGGTGGTGGTGAGCTGCCTCCTTGAGTTGCTGCAGTCCCTGTGGTGTAGGTACACCCACAGTGCTGTTAGGAAGGGTTTTCCAGGGTTTTGACCCAGCAACAGTGAAGGAATGGTGATATATTTCCAAGTCAGGATGCTGAGTGGTTTGACCCTCTCTGGTAGCCACTGTGTTTATATGGCTAGTCCCAATTGAGTCTCAGGTTGATGGTAACCCCAGTGTGTTGATCCCCAGTGGGGATTCAGTGACGGTAATGCCATTGAAGGTCAAATTACTTCAAATCTACCCTTTGGTTTTCCCACCACATTGGGCCCTGACTGAAAATTGTAGGTTTGCTGGAGATCTGGTGCCATGGATACTGTAACCTGATGAGCTTACCTTGAAGAAAAACATCCTGTCGTGATGTTCAGGGGAGACTTTGTGGTGCATGCGGAATGCTGCATCAATGTGAATCGGGAGTAGGGGCCAGGTATTATTAATAAAGTCAGCAGGTCCAAAGAAACCTTTCCACACAAACTCATCTGTTAATCAGGAAGCAATGGAGAGAACAGTCAGTTTTTCTAAATCTCACAACGTCAAAACTTTCTGAAGCAAAATATTGCAGATGCAGGAATCTTAATCAAGAACAGAGGACGCTAGTGAAACTCAGCAGATCTGGCAGTGTCTACGAGGAGAGAAACACAGTTAACGTTTTAAGTCCATAGAGTCAGTGGTGAAGTCAGGTGATATTATTGAGGTGAAAATGGATAGTTTTATTGATCACCAGAAACCCCATTCATAGAAACTAGAAGCAGGAGGAGGCCATTCGGCCCTCCCAGCATTCATTTTGATCATGGCTGATCATCAGATTCAATATCCTGATCCCCCCTTCCCCCCATTTCCCTTGATCCTTTTAGAACAAAGAACAAAGAACAGCACAGGAAACAGGCCCTTCTGCCCTCCAAGCCTGTGCTGCTCATTGGTCCAACTAGACCATTTGTTTGTATCTCTCCATTCCCAGTCTGCTCATGTGATTCACGTGTAATAGCCCCAAGAGTTATATCTAATTTCTTCTTGAAATCTCACAACGTTTTGCCCTCAACTACATTCTGCGGTAGTGAATTCCACACATCCACCACCCTCTGGGTGAAGAAATTCCTCCTCACCTCAGTTCTAAAAGGTTTACCCCTTATCCTCAACCTATAGAGAGTTGGTCACACTGCAGGTTCAGACTCCACAGGCAGGAAGGGAATGGGTGACCGCCAGACAGAGTAGGAGAGATAGGCAGGCAGTGCAGGAACCTCCTGTGACCATTCCCTTGCTGAACAGATACACCGCTTTGGATAGCATTGAGGGGAAGTGACCTTCTGGAGAAAGCAGCAGCAGCCAAACTCATTGTACTATGGTTGGTTCTGCTGCAGAGAGGAGGGGTAAAAAGTGTGCCAGTGCAATAGTTATAGGGAATTTAATTATAAGGGGAATAGACCGGTATTTCTGTGGCCCCAAATGAGACTCCAGGATGGTACATTGCCTCCCTGGTGCTAGGATCAAGGATGGCTCGAAGTGGCTGCAGGACATTCTGAAGGGGGAGGGGGAACAGCCAGAGGTACAAATGACGGAGATAAAAAAAAGGGATGAGATCCTAAATGCATCTGGATATAAATTGTCCCATTGGTGAGACGCAGCATGGGTTCATGTTTGACTAATTTGGTGGAATTCTTTGAGGACATTACATGTGCAGTGGACAATGGGGAACCTGTGGATGTGGTGTATCTGGATTTCCAGAAGGCATTAGACAAGATGCTGCACCAAAGACTGCTACATAAGGTAAAGGTGCACGGTGTTACAGGTAATGTATTAGCATGGATAGAGGATTGGGTAACTAACAGAAAGCAAACAGTGGGGGTAAATGGGTGTTTTTCTGGTTGGCGATCAGTGAGTAGTGATGTGCCTCAGGGATCAGTGTTGGGACCACAATTGTTTACGATTTACATAGATGATTTGGAGTTGGGGACCAAGTGTGGTGTGTCCAAATTCACAGATGACACTAAGATGGGTGGAAGAGCAAAGTGTGCAGAGGATGCTGAAAGTCTGTAAAGGGATAGAGACAGTCTCAGTGAGTGGGTGAGGGTCTGGCAGATGGAGTAAAATGTTGGTAAATGTGAGGTCATCCATTTTGGTAGGAATAAAAACAAAATGGACGATTATTTAAATGTAAAAAATTGCAGCATGCTGCTGTGCAGAGGGACCTGGGTGTCCTTGTGCAGGAATCACAAGGAGTTGGTTTGCAGGTGCAGCAGGTAATTAAAAAGGCAAATGGAATTTTATCCTTCATTGCCAGAGGGATGGAGTTTAAAAACAGTGAGGTTATGTTGAAGCTGTATAAGGTGCTGGTGAGGCCACACCTGGAGTACTGTGTACAGTTTCGGTCTTACTTGAGAAAGGATATACTGGCACTGGAGGGGGTGCCGAGGAGATTCACTAGGTTGATTCTGGAGTTGAGAGGGTTGGATTATGAGGAGAGACTGAGTAGACTGGGGCTATACTCATTGGAATTCAGAAGAATGAGGGGAGATCTTATAGAAACATATAAGATTATGAAGGGAATCGATAAGACAGAAGCAGGGAAGTTGTTTCCACTGGAGGGTGAAACTGGAACTAGGGGGAATAGCCTCAAAATAAGGGGAAACAGATTTAGGACTGAGTTGAGGAGAAACTTCTTCACACAAAGGGTTGTGAATCTGTGGAATTCCCTGCCCAGTGAAGCAGTTGAGGCTCCCTCACTGAATGTTTTTAAGGCAAAGATGTTTGAACAGTAAAGGAATTAAGGGTTATGGTGAGCAGGCGGGTAAGTGGAGCTGAGTCCACAAAAAGATCAGCCATGATCTTATTGAATGGCGGGGCAGGCTCGAGGGGCCGAATGGCCAACCTCCCATCATAGGGAACATTCTTTCTGAATTCCCTCTCACTCTTCTAAACATCAGTGAATGTAATCCTCATCGACTTTGTCTCTCCTCAGATCGACAGACCTGCCATCCCAGGAATCAGCCCGGTAAACCTTCACTGTGCTCCCTCTAGACAAGGATATCCTTTCTCAGACTTGGATCAGATATGACACCATAGTTGCAAACATTTTTCCTAAACTTAGACAGTTACCAAGGAAGAGGGAAAGAGTAGATTGCTAGGGTGGGGACCCTGAGTGCAGGGTGTCAACAAATAGTCTGATAATTTAGTGAAAGTTGAGAAGTGGTGGATAGAGTGGGATCAGTTTCTATTAAACACTGTGTTTTCAGGTGATATCACAGAAGGATAAGATGTGAAGGAAGAATAGGAAAGATCAAAGAGAGATCCTTCAGGGAGCCAGAAGGCTGACAGCAGTTGAAACCATTTTAATATGTCATCACTCCACCTACCCCACCTTCTCCCCGTATCCCTCAATCCCACCTTCTCCCCATATCCCTCAATCCCACCTTCTCCCCATATCCCTCAATCCCACCTTCTCCCCGTATCCCTCAATCCCACCTTCTCCCCGTGTCCCTCAATCCCACCTTCTCCTCCTATCCCTCAATCCCACCAACTCCCCATATCCTTCAATCCCACCTTCTCTCCATATCCCTCAATCCCACCTTCTCCCCATATCCCTCAATCCCACCTTCTCCCCATATCCCTCAATCCCACCTTCTCCTCCTATCCCTCAATCCCACCTTCTCCCCATATCCCTCAATCCCACCTTCTTCCCATATCTCTCAATCCCACCTTCTCCGTATCCCTCAATCCCACCTTCTCCCCATATCCCTCAATCTCACCTTCTCCTCCTATCCCTCAATCCTACCTTCTCCCCGTTTCCCTCAATCCCACCTTCTCCCCGTATCCCTCAATCCCACCTTCTCCCCGTATCCCTCAATCCCACCTTCTCCTCCTATCCCTCAATCCCACCTTCTCCCCGTATCCCTCAATCCCACCTTCTCCCTTTACCACAGATTCACTGAATTATTGCAGTGCTGAATGAGGCCAATCGGCCCATAGGCTGTTCATTCTCCTGTCTTTCCCTGTACCTCTGCATATTGTTTCTGTTCAAATAATCATCTAATAAATGCCTCAATTGACCTTGTCTCCACCACACTCGCAGGCAGTGAATTCCAGCCCCAAACCACTCACTGTGTGAAAATAATTTTTCTCTCACCACATTTGTTTCTTTTGCAAATCGCTTTAAGTCTGTGCTCTCTCATTCTCGATCCTTTGACGAGGGGGAACAGTTTTTCCCTGTCTACTCAGTCCAGCCCTCTCATGATTTTGAACATCTCTGTCTAATAGAAACATAGAACAGTACAGCACAGTACAGGCCCTTCAGCCCTCAATGCTGTACCGAGCTCTGTCCAAACTCAAGATCAGTCTATCCCACTCCCTATCATTCTGGTGTGCTCCATGTGCCTATCCAATAACCGCTTGAAAGTTCCTAAAGTGTCCGACTCCACTATCACAGCAGGCAGTGTATTCTACTCTGAGTAAAGAACCTACCTCGGACATCTCTCCCACCATGAACATTATAGTTATGCTCCCTAGTAACAGCTACAAATCTCCTCCTAGTCTTCTCTTCAAGAAGAACAGTTCCCAACCTCTCAAATCCATCCTCATAGCCGAAGTTTCTCATCCCTAAAACTATTTTTGTAAATCTCTTCTGTGCTCTCTTTTATGTGTTCACATCCTTCCTATAGTGTGGCACCCAGAACTGTACACAATATTCCAAATGAGGAGTAACTCGTGTCTTATTTCCCTCAATGTCACCTACCCAGCTTCCCCGATTATGTCCATAAGTTTGTATGTGGGTCACTCTATCAGAGGTACACTCTATCAGTAGTATACCCTGTCAGTGGTACACTCAGTCAATGGTACACCCTGTCAGTGGTATATCTTGTCAGTGGTACACCCTGTCAGTGGTACACCCTGTCAGTGGTACACCCTATTAGTGGTACACCCTATTAGTGGTATACCCTGTCAGTGGTACACCCTATTAGTGGTACACCCTGTCAGTGGTATATCTTGTCAGTGGTACACCCTGTCAGTGGTATATCTTGTCAGTGGTACACCCTGTCAGTGGTACACCCTGTCAGTGGTACACCCTATTAGTGGTACACCCTATTAGTGGTATACCCTGTCAGTGGTACACCCTATTAGTGGTACACCCTATCAGAGATACTGCCAGTCCTGGTTCATATTGCTTGTTTGTATTTTGTTCTTTAGTTTTTGGCTTTAGCATTAAATAAGAGTTTGATGGTAACGCATGCAAGTGGGGAACAGGAATTATGCGGAGACAGAGGTGTGTTGTTTGGGCTGGGAGGGTGTGAGGAAATTCTGCTCTCTGACTCTGGCCTCTGCTGCCAAGTCTTACCTCGGAAAAAATTGATGACTCCTTGCTCATCCAGGGTGATTGCATCAAATCCCAGACCATCACAACGATCAGGAGAACCTGAAAAATAAATCATAGACACTAAAAGAAAGGAGGCTAAACTGGTGCAGTGGCTGTGGTGGAGGCTGCCTCGCTAAATATTTTTAAGAAGCGGGTTGATGGGTTTTTGATAAGAGAAGGGATTAAGGGTTATGGGGAGAGGGCGGGAAGGTGGAGCTGAGCCACGACAGATCAGCCATGATCTTATTGAATGGCGGGGCAGGCTCGAAGGGCTAGATGGCCTACTCCTGCTCCTATTTCTTATGTTCTTATGAGGGAACTTACATAGAAATCTAGAAATTAGAAGCAGGAGGAGGCCATTCGGCCCTTCCAGTCTGCTCTGCCATTCATTTTGATCATGGCTGATCATCAAATTCAATATCCTGATTTCTCCCCTTCCTCACATATCCCTTGATCCTTTTAGCCCCAAGAGCAACATCTAATTTCTTCTTGAAATAAATCATTAAAATAAATGACAAATAACAGTGGACCCAGCACTCATTCCTGAGGCACAGCGCAGATTACAGGCCTCCAGTTTGAAAAACAATCCTCTACAACCACCCTGTGGCTTCTGTCATCAAACTAAATTTGTATCCATTTAGATACCTCATCCTGGATCCTGTGAGATTTAACTTTGTGCAACAACCTACCATGCGGTACCTTGTCAAAGGCCTTGCTAAAGTCCATGTAGACAACATCAACTGCACTGCCCTCATCTACCTTCTTGGTTACCCCTTCAAAAAACTCAATCAAATTTGTGAGACATGATTTTTCACTCACAAAGCCATGCTGACTGTCCCTAATCAGTCCTTGGCTCTCCTAATACCTGTAGATCCTGTCTCTCAAAATATCTTCCAACAATTTACCCACCACAGATGTGAGGCTCACTGGCCTGTAGTTCCCAGGCTTTTTCCTGCAGCCCTTTTTAAAGAAAGGCACACCATTTTCCACTCTCCAATCTTCAGGCACCTCACCCTGACTATCGATGATTCAAATATCTCGGCTAGGGGATCCGCAATTTCCTCCCCAACCTCCCACAATGTCCTGGGTTACACTTCATCAGATCCCAGGGATTTATCTACCTTGATGAGCTTTAAGACTTCTGGCACTTCCTTCTCTTAATATGTGCACTCCTCAAGACATTCCCCCAAGTTCCCTAGCAATGGTGGGTTCGTAAAGTTAGATCACAGTTCAGCCATCAGTGAATGCTGGGATAGATAGGAGGTGATAAAGAGATTTTTAATTAGTAATGGGTTAAAGGGTTAAGGAGAACGGGCAGGAAAGTGGAGTTGAAGCCATGATAATATTAGCCATGGTCATACTGAATAGCTGAGGGCCTGAATTTCCTACACCTGCTCTTGGTTCTTCTGTTCTTAGATTGAGTGGCTAAATTGTCTCCTCCTGTTTCTAGAGGTTGGCAAGAACAGCAGTGTGGGCACTGACCTGGAATGCTGGGATGTGGATGGTGCTGACTCCTCTCACGATGCGTGATGTTTTCCAGATCCAGCGGGCTGGAATGAAACAACAAATCACTTTAATGCAGTGGTTCTCAGGAAATACTCTCTTTTTTAAAGTTCATTTATTAGTGTCACAACTAACACTGCAATGAAGTTATTGTGAAAACCCCCCAGTTGCCACACTACAGCGCCTGTTCGGGTACAAAGAACAAAGAACAACACAGCACGGGAAACAGGCCCTTCGGCCCAACGAGCCCGCGCCGCCGTCCCATTGTCAGTGACCTATTCATGATTTTAGTCTATGCCTAATGTGTGAGGATCAGGGAGGTCCAATATAGGGACAATTTGTTACCCAATCAATCAGCCTAAAAGCACATTTTTGGGATGTGGGAGGAAACCGGAGTACCCGGAGGAAACCCACGCAACCACGGGGAGAACGCGCAAACTCCCACAGACACAGGCCCAAATCCATGTGTCCGCACAGCAACAGAGATAGTCTCTGAGCTGTCATGATGCCCTCGAGATGGTCCAGTTTACGCACACCAACGACATGAAGCAGTAGGCAACTCCTGAAGCAACATCCAAGAGCAGCCCACCACAACCTGCTGCCCGCATGTCCCTTGCTGGACTTAAATGCCTGTGGAGACAAAAAATTCATTATTAAAAGACTCTATATCCCTGAGGCTAAAACTGACCCCAAGCCTACAATGTTTAGTAAGGCCTGCTATATCCCCCTATATGTAGACCGCTCATGTGGCTGTCCAAGTGACTCTTGAACAACCCTAGTGTGCCTGCTTCCACCACCTTACTCGGCAGTGCATTCCACATCCCCACTACCCTTTGCGTGAAAAACTGCCCTCTAATCTTATACCTAGCCCCTCTCACCCTAAGCCCGTGACCCCTCGTTCTATCCATTTCTAATAGCGGAAAAAGCTTACCACCATTTACTCTATCTATCCCCTTCATAATCTTATAAACCTCTATTAGATCCCCCCTCAGCTGACGTCTCTCAAGGGAAAACAGCCCAAGTGCGTTCAATCTTTCCTCGTAAGACAGCCCTTCCATACCAGGCAACATCCTGGTAAATCTCCTCTGCACTCTCTCCAGGATCTCTACATCCTTCCGGTAGTACGGCGACCAGAACTGGACGCAGTACTCCAGGTGAGGCCTAACCAACGTTCTATACAACTGCAACATCAGACTCCTACTCTTATATTCTATACCCCTTCCTATGAAGGCTAACATACCATACGCATTGAGGGAGAATTTAGCATGACTAATTCACCCTAACCAGCACGTCGTTCAGACTGTGAGAGGAAAGTGGAGCACCCAGAGGAAACCCACACAGACACGGGGAGAATGTGCAGACTCCACACAAACAGTGACCCAAGCCAGAAATCAAACCCAGGTCCCTGGTGCTGTGAGGTAACAGTGCTAACCACTGTGCCTCTCCATTCTCTCACCGTCTGTTCCAGATTTCCTGCAATCTCCCCTCAGAAAATGCTGCGATCTCCAGATAGAAGTCCATGGGGTTACGGTGGCACAATAGTTAGCATTGCTGCGCCAGGGGCCTGGATTCGATTCCTGGCACCCCACTCATGTCAAATGAGACGCGGTCTGAGCAGGAAATTGGTGTTGAGATAGCGGAATAGGTCAACCAATGATCGAGCTGAAGGCAAAGCAAGCTTGAGGGGCTGAATGGCTGCCTCTGCTCCAATTTCTTATCCTTTTATGTACTTCTGCCCAGTCAGAAAACCACTACTTCTTCCCATCTAAGCTAAGCTTGCTGATGACACCAAGATTGGGGGAAAGGCAAATTGTGCGGAGGGTGTGGAGAGTCTGTAGAAGGATCTAGATAGGCTGGGCGAATGGGCCAGGAAATGGCAAATGGAATTTAATGTTGGCAAGTGTGAGGTGGTCCACTTTGGTAGGAGGAATGGTAGGAAGGACTATTACTTCCGGGGCGAAAAACTGCAGCAGGCGACGGTGCAGAGGGACCTCGGGGTCCTTGTGCATGAGTCGCAAAAACCCAGCTTGCAGGTGCAGCAGGTGGTCAGGAAGGCGAATGGGATGCTGGCCTTCATAGCGAGGGGGATTGAATATAAAAGTAGGGAGGTCTTGCTGCAGCTGTATAGGGCATTGGTGAGGCCGCAGCTGGAGTACTGTGTGCAGTTTTGGGCGCCGCACCTGCGCAAGGATATTTTGGCCCTGGAGGGAGTGCAGAGGAGGTTTACTCGGCTGATACCGGAGTTGAGGGGATTGAGCTATGAGGAGAGGCTGAATAAACTAGGCTTGTACTCGTTAGAGTTTAGAAGAATGAGGGGAGATCTCATTGAGACGTATAAGATGATGAATGGGATGGATAGGATAGAGGTGGAGAGACTCTTCCCGCTCAAAAAAGACAGTAGGACTAGGGGGCACAGCCTCAAGATAAAGGGGGGGCGGTTTAGAACAGAGTTGAGGAGGAACTTCTTCACTCAAAGGGTGGTGAATCTCTGGAATTCTCTGCCCGTTGAAGTGGTGGAGGCTGCCTCGCTAAATATTTTTAAGAAACGGGTTGATGGGTTTTTGATAAGAGAAGGGATTAAGGGTTATGGGGAGAGGGCGGGAAGGTGGAGCTGAGTCACGACAGATCAGCCATGATCTTATTGAATGGCGGGGCAGGCTCGAAGGGCCAGATGGCCTACTCCTGCTCCTATTTCTTATGTTCTTATGTCATGTGCTTCTATTCTCTGAGGAAGGTTGTAATGTGGTGCTTTCATTGATCGACTCTGTTAACCCATCAAAGAACTCAAACACATGGAACATGCTGCTTATATCACATCTCCTCCAGTGCGAGTTCATGCTGCCCTTCACCTTGGTTTGCATTGCTTTTCCTAAAATCGAATCTAGATGTCGGAGCTCCATTTGTTCTATTCTCTCCACACAGGGGCTGTCAGATCTGCTGAGATTTTCCAGTACTGTCTGTTCCTGTGATACTAAGTTTCACATTCTCACCACTCCCTTAATCTGGATTAATCATCCAGTAACATATCCAGCAATATAATTGCCGCACCAGTATAAATCAAAAGAAACACACCTTGTGGGCAGCCACATCACAGCAAAAAATCCAGAAGGGAAATAATCCCTCCCTAGTTTCTGATGTGTCCACTATCTTACCTTTTCGATAATTCAAATGAAGCTAATTTAATCTCTTAATTTGGATTGAAACTGTGCAGAACTAAACATCTGTGAGTTTTTTCAGCTAAATTAAATTCGGTCAGAAAATTGAATACAGGAGTTGGGACGTCTTGTTGAAGTTGTACAAGACATTGGTAAGGCCACACTTGGAATACTGTGTACAGTTCTGGTCACCCTATTATAGAAAGGATATTATTAAACTAGAAAGAGTGCAGAAAAGATTTACTAGGATGCTACTGGGACTTGATGGATTGAGTTAAAGAGAGAGGCTGGATAGACTGGGACTTTTTTCTTTGGAGCGTAGGAGGCTGAGGGGTGATCTATTAGAGGTCTATAAAATAATGAGGGGCACAGATCGGCTAGATAGTCAATATCTTTTCCCAAAGGGAGGGGAGTCTAAAACTAGAGGGTATAGGTTTAAGGTGAGAGGGGAGAGATACAAAAGTGTTCAGAGGGGCAATTGTTTCACACAGAGGTGGTGAGTGTTTGGAACAAGCTGCCAGAGGCAGTAGTAGAGGTGGGTACAACTTTGTCTTTTAAAAAGCATCTAGATAGTTACATGGGCCAGCTTGGTATAGAGGGATATGGGCCAAATGCGGGCAACTGGGACTAGTTTAGTGGTAAAAACTGAGCAGCATGGACAGGTTGGGCCGAAGGGTCTGCTTCCATGCTGTAAATCTCTTTGATTCTAACTCAGACAATCAGGTATCCCTGGTGCATGCCTCAATAGCAGACGCTATGAGCCATCTACTTGACTACCTATAACTGAGCATATGACATCTTCATCAACTCAGCACAAATGTGAATACTCACATAGGAACAGCGAGACTGACAGCGAGAGCCAAAGACAGGCACAATCCTCCCAGTAGGAACTTCATGGTCACTCAGCAGATCTGTGCTTGGACTGAGTATTGTGTTCAAACCCGAGGATTATATACATAGCCAGCCAACATCACCTTTTCCAAAACAAACACGATACAAGATCTCACTGAAGCAGAGAGGTCAGTGTCAGAACAAACAGTTCCTGACTCACAGGCTCTTTCGAAAGACCTTTTGATAAAGTTTCACAAATCAGATTTCACATAATCGAAACCCAGGAGGTTAAAGGGCATCTTCTTTGATGACGGAGTCAAGCATTTTTCCAACTACCGACGTTAAACTAACCAGCCTATAATTCCCTGTCTTTTGTCTGCTACCTTTTTTAAACAGCGGCATAACATTAGCCGTTCTCCAATCTTCCGGCACTTCCCCGGAATCCAGTGAATTTTGATAAATAATTACTAAGGCATCCACTATCACCTCTGCCATTTCTTTCAGAGCCCTGGGATGCATTCCATCCGGTCCTGGAACTTGTCCACCTTCAGTCCCATTAGTCTATCAAGCACTACCTCTCCAGTGACAGTAATCGCATTCAGGCCCTCAACTCCTACCATCCTTCTAAATTTAATATCCAGCAAACTATTTGTGTTCTCCTCCGTGAAGACTGAGGCAAAAAACTTATTTAAATCCTCAGCCATTTCCTCATCTCCCACCACTAAATCCCCCCTCTCATCCTCTAAGGGTCCAACATTCACTCTAGCCAGTCTCCTCTTCTTTACATATTTGTGAAAGCTTTTACTGTCTTTTTTTATACTTAGTGCTAGTTTAGCTTCATAGTCTATCCTTTCTTTCTTTATCACCTTCTTAGTCAATCTTTGTTGATTTTTAAATCTTTCCCAATCTTCTAATCACCCACTACTTTTAGCCACTCTGAACGCATCAACTTTTAATTTAATACTCTCCTTTATTTCCATAGATAACCATGGCTGGTTATCCCTTCTCCTACGATCCTTCTTTCCCATCGGAATATATTTCTGCTGAGCACCGAAAAAGATCTCCTGAAAGATCCTCCACTGTTCCTCAGCCGTCCTATCAACCAATCTGCGCCCCCAATCTACATTCACCAATTCCTCTCTCATCCTATTGTACTCCCCTCTGTTCAAACAGAGGACACAGGTTCGGGACCCCACTTTCTCATCCTCCATCTGCATCAAAAACTCAACCATACAATGATCACTCGTCCCAAGAGGATCCCTCACAATAAAATCCCTAATTCTTCCTGCCTCATTACATAACACCAGATGAGGGGAGATATTATAGAGACGTATAAGATAATGAAGGGGATGGATAGAACATAGAACATTACAGCACAAACAGGCCCTTCGGCCCTCGAGTTGCGCCGATCACATCAAAACCTACCAATCCATAGACCTATCTATAACCCCCAATCCCATTAAACCCCATATACTCATCCAGAAGTCTTTTAAAAGACCCCAGCGAGTTCGCCTCCACCACCGACGACGGCAGCCGATTCCATTCACTCACCACCCTCTGAGTGAAAAACTTATCCCTAACATCACCTCTACCTTAACATAGGGTAGAGGTAGATTTTTCCCGCTTAGAAAGGACAGCAGGACTAGAGGGCACAGTCTCAAGATAAGGGGGAGGCAGTTTAGAACGGAGTTGAGGAGGAACTTCTTCACTCAAAGGGTGGTAAATCTCTGGAATTCTCTGCCTGTTGGTGGAGGCTGCCTCATTGAATATATTTAAGTCACGGATAGATAGGTTTCTGATAGACAAGGGAATTAAGGGTTATGGGGAGAAAGCTGGAAAGTGGAACTGATCCACTTCAGATCAGCCATGATCTTATTGAATGGCGGGGCAGGCTCGAGGGGCTGGATGGCCTACTCCCGCTCCTATTTCTTATGTTCTTATGTTCTTAACAGCTTGCATATAATTTGCCACAGGTCAGAAAGTGGTGGTGAGTTACTGTTTTACCAGCCTGAAAGGGGTGCACACACTGCTGTTCCCCAGGAGTCAGTACCTGGACCACTGCTCCTTTAGATAGATATGAATGAGCTGCTATATCACATGGGAGTCAGAATGTAGTAAACAATGAGACAGACAGAAGTATGGTGGGTCAAATTTAACACAGAGAAGTGGTGCATTTTAGAAACAAGTATGAGGAGAGACAACAAAATAAAAGGGAAACTCCAAAGGGGGTGCAGGAGCAGTGGAACATGGGATAAACGTGCAAATGGTATGTTGGCCTTCATTGCGAAAGGTTTCGAGTGCAGGGGCAGGGATATGTTGTTGCAATTATACAGGGGCCTTGGTGAGGCCACACCTAGAGTATTGTGTGCAGTTTTGGTCACCTTTTCTGAGGAAGGATGTTCTTGCTCTCGAGGGAGAGCAGCGAAGGTTTACCAGGCTGATTCCGGGGATGGTGGGACTGATGTATGAGGAGAGATTGACCAGGTTAGGATTGTTTTCACTGGAGTTCAGACGAATGGGGGGTAATCTCCTACAGACTTATAAAATTCTAACAGATCTAGACAGGATAGATAGAACATAGAACATAGAACACAGAACATAGAACATAGAACACTACAGCACAAACAGGCCCTTCAGCCCACGAGTTGCGCCGATCACATCAACCCCACCAACCTACAGACCTATCTATAACCCTCAATCTCATTAAACCCCATATACTCATCCAGAAGTCTTTTAAAAGACCCCAGCGAGTTCGCCTCCACCACCACTGACGGCAGCCGATTCCACTCACTCACCACCCTCTGAGTGAAAAACTTACCCCTAACATCACCCCTGTACTTCCCTCCCTGTACCTTAAATCTGTGTCCTCTCGTAGCGACCATTTCAACCCGGGGAAATAGCCTCTGAGAGTCCACCCTATCTATTCCTCTCAACATTTTATAAACTTCTATCAGGTCGCCTCTCAACCTTCGCCTCTCCAGGGAAAAGAGTCCCAGCTCCTTCAACCTATCTTCATAAGGCATGCCTCCCAGTCCAGGCAACATCCTTGTAAATCTCCTCTGTACCCTCTCAATAGCTTCTACATCTTTCCTATAGTGAGGCGACCAGAACTGCGCACAGTACTCCAAATGAGGCCTGACAAGGTTCTTATAAAGTTGCAGCATTACCTCCCGACTCCTAAACTCAATCCCTCGATTAATGAAGGCCAGTACACCATACGCCTTCTTCACCACCTCCTCCACCTGCGAGGCCGATTGAAGAGTCCTGTGGACCCGGACGCCGAGATCCTGCTCTTCAACACTACTAAGTCTGCAGAAGGATCTAGATAGGCTGGGCGAATGGGCCAGGAAATGGCAAATGGAATTTAATGTTGGCAAGTGTGAGGTGGTCCACTTTGGTAGGAGGAATGGTAGGAAGGACTATTACTTACGGGGCGAAAAACTGCAGCAGGCGACGGTGCAGAGGGACCTCGGGGTCCTTGTGCATGAGTCGCAAAAACCCAGCTTGCAGGTGCAGCAGGTGGTCAGGAAGGCGAATGGGATGCTGGCCTTCATAGCGAAGGGGATTGAATATAAAAGTAGGGAGGTCTTGCTGCAGCTGTATAGGGCATTGGTGAGGCCGCAGCTGGAGTACTGTGTGCAGTTTTGGGCGCCGCACCTGCGCAAGGATGTTTTGGCCCTGGAGGGAGTGCAGAGGAGGTTTACTCGGCTGATACCGGAGTTGAGGGGATTGAGCTATGAGGAGAGGCTGAATAAACTAGGCTTGTACTCGTTAGAGTTTAGAAGAATGAGGGGAGATCTCATTGAGACGTATAAGATGATGAATGGGATGGATAGGATGGAGGTGGAGAGACTGTTCCCGCTCAAAAAAGACAGTAGGACTAGGGGGCACAGCCTCAAGATAAAGGGGGGGCGGTTTAGAACAGAGTTGAGGAGGAACTTCTTCACTCAAAGGGTGGTGAATCTCTGGAATTCTCTGCCCGTTGAAGTGGTGGAGGCTGCCTCGCTAAATATTTTTAAGAAACGGGTTGATGGGTTTTTGATAAGAGAAGGGATTAAGGGTTATGGGGAGAGGGCGGGAAGGTGGAGCTGAGTCACGACAGATCAGCCATGATCTTATTGAATGGCGGGGCAGGCTCGAAGGGCCAGATGGCCTACTCCTGCTCCTATTTCTTATGTTCTTATGTTCTTAAGACTCCTGCCCTTGATAGTGTACTCGTTCATCCCGTTGCAGGGAGGATGTTCCTAATGGTGGGGGGGGAGTCCAGAACCAGGAGTCACAGCCTGAGGATTCAGGGTAGACCATTTAGGATGGAGACGGGGAGACATTTCTTCACCCACAGAGTGGTGAGCCTGTGGAATTCATTACCACAGGAAGTAGCTGATGCCAAAACATTGAATATATTCAACAGGCAGCTGGATTGGAGTGAATGGGATCAAAGGTTATGGGGAGAAAGCAGGATTAGGCTATTGAGTTGGATGATCAGCCGTGATCGTAATGAATGGTGGAGCAGGTTCAAAGGGCCAAATGGCCTCCTGCTGTCCTATCTTCTATGTTTGCATGGATCATTAAAGGTGCTAGGACAGGTTGAGAGCATAGCTAATAAAACATACAGTGTCCTGGGCTTTATTTATAGTAAGAAGTCTCACAACACCAGGTTTAAGCCTGGTGAGACTTCTTACTGTGTTTACTCTGCTGGCGTCTCTACATCATGACGTTATTTATAGCAGCAGGGAACACAAGAGCAAGGAGATTATGTCAAACTTGCATAAAACCCCAATGCACCCTCAACTGGAATTTTGTAGCCAGTTCTGGGTGCCACACTTTGGGAAGGATGTGAATACCTTGGAGAAGGTTTGGAGATTTACCAGAATGAGATCAGGGCTGAGAGACTTCAATCATTCGTTTTTCATTTGTTCGCTGGCTGGACCAGCATTTATTGGCCTCCCTGAGGGCATTAAAAGTCATAGAGTCATAGAGGTTTACAGCATGGAAACAGGCCCTTCAGCCCAACTCGTCCATGTCTCCATTTGTTTTAAACCCTAAGCTAGTCCCAATTGCCCGCATTTGGCCGATATCCCTCTGTACCCATCATACCCATGAAGCTAACTAAACGCTTTTTAAAAGGCAAAATTGTACCCACCTCTACTACTACCTCTGACAGCTTGTTCCAGACACTCACCACCCTCTGTGTGAAACAAATTGCCCCTCTGGACGCTTTTGTATCTCTCCCCTCTCACCTTAAACCTCTGCCCTCTGGTTTTAGACTCACCTGCCTTTGAGAAAAGATATTGACTATCTATCTGATCTGTGCCCCTCATTATTTTATAGACCTCTATAAGATCACCCTTCAGCCTCCTACGCTCCAGAGAAAAAAGTCTCAATTTTTCCAGCCTCTCCTTATAACTCAAGTCCCGGTAGTATCCAAGTAAATCTTTTCTGTACTCTTTCTAGTTTAATAATATCCTTTCTATAATAGGGTGACCAGAACTGCACACAGTATTCCAAGTGTGGCCTTACCAATGTCTTGTACAACTTCAACAAGACGTCTCAACTCCTGTATTCAATGTTCTGACCAATGAAATCAAGAATGCCGAATGCCTTCTTCACCACTCTGTCCACCTGTGACTCCACTTTCAAGGAGCTATGAACATGTACCCCTAGATCTCTTTGTTCTGTAACTCTCTCCAACGCCCTACCATTAACTGAGTAAGTCCTGCCCTGGTTCAATCTACCAAAATGCATCACCTCGCATTTATCTAAATTAAACTCCATCTGCCATTCGTCAGCCCACTGGCCCAATTGATCAAGATCCTGTTGCAATCGGAGATAACCACCTTTACTGTCCACTATGCCACCAATCTTGGTGTCATCTGCAAACTTACTAACCATGCCTCCTATATTGTCATCCAAATCATTAATATAAATGACAAATAACAGTGGGCCCAGCATTGATCCCTGAGGCACACCGCTGGTTACAGACCTCCAGTTTGAAAAACAATTCTCTGCAACCACCCTCCAAAGCCAATTTTGTATCCATTTAGATACCTCACCCTGGATCCCATGAGATTTAACCTTATGCAACAATCTACCATGCGGTACCTTGTCAAAGGCCTTGCTAAAGTTCATGTGAACAACATCAACTGCACTGCCCTCATCTACCTTCTTGGTTACCCCTTCAAAAAACTCAATCAAATTTGTGACTCATGATTTTCCACTCACAAAGCCATGCTGACTGTCCCTAATCAGTCCTTGTCTCTCTAAATGCCTGTAGATCCTGTCTCTCAAAATACCTTCCAACAATTTGCCCACCACAGATGTGAGTCTCACTGGCCTGTAGTTCCCAGGCTTTTCCTGCAGCCCTTTTTAAACAAAGACACAACATTTGCCACTCTCCAATCTTCAGACACCTCACCTGTGACTATCGATGATTCAAATATCAAATATTCAAATATTTTGGCAAGGGGATCCGTAATTTTCTCCCTAGCCTCGCACCATGTCCTGGGATACATTTCATCAGGTCCCGGGATTTATCTACTCTGATGCGCTTTAAGATTTCCAGCAGCTCCTTCTCTGTAATAGGACACTCCTCAAGACATCACTATTTATTTCCACATTCTGTGGCTCTGCAGTCACATGTAGGTCAGACTAGGTAAGGACAGCAGATTTTCTTCCCTAAAGGATATTAATGGACTAGATGGGGATTTCATGATGGTTTCACGCCATCATTAGACTTTTAAATTCCAGATTTTATCTGCTGTGGTGGGTTTCGAACCCAGTTCCCCAGAGCAGGATTAGGCTATTGAGTTTAATGACAATCGGCCATGATTGTGATGAATGGCAGAGTATGCTCAAAGGGCCAAATGGCCTCATCTTGCTCCTGTTTTCTATGTTTCTGCTCAAGAAATACCAAGTTCTTCTTTCTCTCGCTGAACGAAGTTTGTCATGATGTGGAGATGCCAGCGTTGGACCGGGGTGGGGCACGGTAAGAAGTCTCCCAACACCAGGTTAAAGTCCAACAGGTTTATTTGGAATCACGAGCTTTCAGAGTGCTGCTCCTTCATCAGGCGAGTATAATATAAATTCAGAGTGACTCACCTGATGAAGGAGCAGCACTCTGAAAGCTCGTGATTCCAAATAGACCTGTTGGACTTTAACCTGGTGTTGTGAGGCTTCTTACTGTAGTTTGTCACAGGATTTAAGGTGGCACAGCTATTTTGTAAAATATCCATACAATTGCATCATAAAACCAGCATGGCATTATTTTCACAGCATTGGTGTGATGTTTGATGGAATTTCACTGTGACACAATGAGGGATATTGAGGAAAGGCAGATAAATGGAATCAAGTTACTGATCCATTCAATCCATTTGAATAGTGGAAAACTTTTGAGGGGCTGAATGGCCTCCTCCTATTCCTAATATTTCTACATTGCTGAGACATAATCTTGCAAAATTATTCTTGCCCGAAATAAAGATATTGTCCCCTCAAACTTTTTTTGACTTGATTTATTATTGTCACATGCGTTGGTATACAGTGAAAAGTATTGTTTCTTGTGCCCTATACAGACAAAACATACCGTTCATAGAGAAGGAAAGTAGAGAGTGCAGAATGTAGTGTTACAGTCATAGCTAGGGTGTAGAGAAAGATCAACTTAATGCGAGGTTAGTCCATTCAAAAGTATGATTGCAGCAGGGAAAAAATTGTTCTTGAGCCAGTTGGTGCGTGACCTCAGACTTTTGTATCTTTCTCCTGATGGAAGAAAGTGGAAGAGAGAATGTCCAGGGTGCGTGGGGTCCTTAATTATACCGGCTGCTTTGCTGAGGCAGCAGGAAGTGTAGACAGAGTCAGTAGATGGGAGGCTGGTTTGTGTGATGGATTGTGCTACATTCACGACCTTGTAGTTCCTTGCAGTCTTGGACAGAGCAGGATCCATACCAAGCTGTGATACATCCAGAAAGAATGCTTTCTGTTGGGCATCTGTAAAAGTTGGTGAGAGTCATAGTGGACATACCAAATATCCAACTTGTGTAATGTATGAAGCGCTGTGATAGTGGCCGTGGGGTCAAGTGGAGCCTTGTTTAATTGGCAAGCCATGGTCTGAATTTCAAGAGTTTCTGAGTCACACCGTCTGGTTAATCTTTAAACTGTGTGATCATACAATTGGAGAGCCCTGCAGCACAAAGGAGGCTAGTTGGCTCTGGGTGCCTGTGCTGTCTCTTTGAAAGATTAATCCTGTTGCCCCTGCTCTTTCCCTCAGTCCTGAAACAGTTCCCTTTTCAAGTATTTGAAAGTTATTAATGAATCTGCTTCCTCCACTCTTTCAGGCAGTGCTTTCCAGATCATAACTTGCCGTGTAACAAAATCTTGCCTCTCCCTTCCAGCTTTTGTTCAAGTTATGTTATCTTCAATGTGTATCCTCTGGTTATTGATCCTCTTGCCACTGGAAATAGTTTCTCTTTAGTTGCTTTATCAAAACCCCTGATAATTCTGAACGCTTTGATTATAATTTCCCCTTTTCTGTTCTAAGTGCTATTGTCACTGGACCAGTAACACAGAGAGCCAGGGTAATGGCTGTGAGAACCTGGGTTCGACTCCTACCACAACAGATAAAATCTGGAAATAAATGGCTAATGATGGCCGTGAAACCATCGTGAAACCAATGTCCTTTCGGGAAGGAAATCTGCCGTCCTTACCTGGTCAGGTCTACACATGACTGCAGAGCCACAGAATGTGGTTGACTCTTAATGCCCTCAGGGATGGCCAATAAATGCTGGCCCAGCCAGCGAACAAATGAAAATAAAAATGACTAAAGTCTCTCAGCCCTTATCTCATCCTGGTAAATCTCCAAACCTTCTCCAAGGTATTCACATCCTTCCCAAAGTGTGGCACCCAGAACTGGCTGCAAAATTCCAGTTGAGGGTGCATTGGGGTTTTATGCAAGTTTGACATAATCTCCTTGCTCTTGTGTTCCCTGCTGCTATAACAACAGGAAGAAGTCTCATAACACCAGACTAAAGTACAGCAGGTTTATTTGGTAGCAAAAGCCACTAACTTTTGGAGCGCTGGCTGCCCCTTCGTCAGGTGGGTGGGAGTTCTGTTCACAAACATAGAACACAGAACATAGAACATTTACAGCGCAGTACAGGCCCTTCGGCCCTCGATGTTGCGCCGACCAGTGGAACCAATCTAATGACCCTCTAACCTAAACTATTCCAATGTTATCCATATGCCTATCCACTGACCATTTGAACGTCCTTAAAGTTGGCGAGTCCACAACTGCTGCAGGCAGGGCATTCCACGCCTTTATTTCCCTCTGAGTAAAGAACCTACCTCTGACATCCGTCCTATAATTACCACCCCTTAATTTAGAGCTATGTCCCCTTGTGTTAGCCAACACCATCCGAGGAAAAAGGCTCTCACTATCCACCCTATCTAACCCTTTAATCATCTTGTATGCCTCAATAAGGTCACCTCATAACCTTCTTTTCTCTAAAGAAAACAACCTCAAGTCCCTCAGCCTTTCCTCATAAGACCTTCCCACCATTCCAGGCAACATCCTGGTAAACCTCCTCTGCACCCTTTCCAATGCCTCCACATCTTTCTTATAATACGGCGACCAGAACTGTACGCAATATTCCAAGTGTGGCCACACCAGAGTTTTCCACAGTTGTAACATCTTGCTTCCAGTCTGGAAGAGGACGAGGCAAGAGAGGTTGGTGAGCAAACTGCACACGGTACAGTGATGCAGCAGGACATAGGCAAAGAGAAGGGGAAAAGGAACGTAGTAGTGATTGGGGATAGTGGGGTGAAGGGTATTGACACTATCCTTTGTCACAATGACAAAGTGCACAGAAGGGTGTGTTGTCTGCCTGGTGCTCGGGTACAGGATGTCGCAGCTGGGCTGCAGAGGAATCTGGAGTGGGAGGGTGAGAACCCAGTCGTTGTAGTACATGTGGGTGCCGGCGACGTAGGCAAAATGCGGACTGAGGATCTGGGAAGGGAGTATGAGAAGCTGGGAATGGAATTAAAAAGTAGAACCGACAAGGTGGTTATCTCTGGGCTACTGCCTGAACCGAGGGCAGACGGGTGTAGGGTTGATAGGATAAAGGAAGTAAATGGGTGGCTCAGGGATTGGTGTGGGAGGAATGGGTTCGAATTTATGGGGCATTGGCACCAGTATTGGGGTAGGTGGGACCTGTTCGGGCAGGATGGGGTTGGTCTGAATCATGCTGGGACCAGAGTGCTGGCGAATCGAGTAAAGAGGACTGTAGACAAGGCTTTAAACTAATTAGGGGGGGGGGAGGGTGCGAGGGTAGGTGACGCTATGAGGTCTAAAGTTAAGGATAGGGTACAGGTAAGGGAAGAGGCAAAGGATGTCCCAATTGGTGGCGTTACGGCAAGTAGGGTCCAGGTGAAGGCTGGGATGAAAGCGCTTTATCTGAATGCACGAAGCATTCGGAATAAAGTGGATGAGCTGATGGCGCAGATCGACACAAATGGATACGATCTGGTGGCCATTACAGAGACGTGGCTGCAAGGTGACAGGGACTGGGAGATGAATGTACAGGGTTATCAAGTGTTCAGGAAGGATAGGCAGGAGGAAAGAGGGGGTGGAGTAGCTCTGCTGATTAAGGATAGTATCAAGGTGGTAGCAAGGGATGATATCGGAGCCAAGGAGCAGAAAGTGGAATCGTTGTGGGTGGAGATTAGGAACAGAAAAGGGAGGAAGACGCTAGTGGGTGTCGTCTATAGGCCCCCGAATAATGATCTGGAGGTGGGGCGGGCTGTTAACGCGCAAATAAGTGCAGCGTGCAGGAATGGGACGGCAGTAGTTATGGGAGATTTCAATCTGCATATTGATTGGTCGACCCATGTTGGACGAGGTGGGCTCGAGGAGGAGTTCTTGGAATGCTGCCGGGATAATTTCCTTGAACAGTGTGTGTTGGAGCCGACGAGGGAGCGAGCTATCTTGGATCTGGTGCTATGTAATGAGGCGGGTAGAATTAGGGACCTTGCGGTGAAGGATCCTCTTGGAGAGAGTGATCATTGTATGGTGGAGTTTCTGGTGCAGATGGAGGAGGAGAAAGTGGGTTCCCAGACACGCGTCCTTTGTTTGAATAGAGGGGAGTATGGTAGGATGAGAGAAGAATTGGCGAATGTGGACTGGGGGAACGCGTTGGAAGGTAGGTCTGCTGAGGAGCAGTGGAGGATCTTTAAGGAGATCTTTCTTGGTGCTCAGCAGAAATTTATTCCGATGGTTAAAAAGGACAGTAGGAGGAGAGGTAATAAGCCGTGGATAACGAAGGAGGTGAAGGAAAGTGTTAAATTAAAAGCGGAGGAGTTTAGAGTAGCTAAGAGCAGTGGGCGAGAAGAGGATTGGGAAAGGTTTAAATGTCAACAAAGATTGACAAAGAAATTGATAAAGGAGGGTAGGAGAAGCTATGAGGCTGGGCTAGCACTTAATATAAAAAAGGATAGCAAGAGTTTTTATAAATATATAAAAAGGAAGAGGCTGGCTAGGATAAACGTTGGTCCTTTAGAGGATGAGAAAGGGGAGCTAGTGGTAGGGGATAGGGATATGGCTAAGGTCTTGAATAACTTCTTTGTTTCTGTCTTCACGGAGGAGGACGTGAATAATTTGCCGGGTGTTAGCGATGGAAAGGTGGTAGGAATGGAGGGTCTTAATGACATTACTGTTACTAGAGAGGTGGTGCTCGACAGACTGGAGGGGCTGATTGTGGACAAGTCCCCAGGACCGGATGGAATGCATCCGAGGGTTCTGAAAGAAATGGCGGAGGTGATAGTGGATGCCTTGGTGGTTATTTTCCAGACGTCGCTGGATTCCGGGGAAGTGCCGGAAGATTGGAAAACGGCTAATGTTACGCCGTTGTTTAAGAAGGGTGGCAGGCAAAAGGCGGGGAATTATAGGCCGGTTAGTTTAACGTCTGTGGTAGGTAAAATGTTAGAAACCGTCATTAAGGAGGAAATAGCGAGGCATCTTGAGGGGAATTGCTTGATAGGCCGGACGCAACACGGTTTCATTAAAGGGAAGTCGTGTCTGACAAATTTACTGGAGTTCTATGAGGATGTGTCTAGGGCAGTGGATGGAGGAGAGCCGGTGGATGTGGTCTTTCTGGATTTTCAGAAGGCGTTTGACAAGGTACCTCACAAGAGGTTATTGCAGAAGGTCAGGGGACATGGAGTTGGGGGTAGGGTGTTAGCGTGGATAGAGGATTGGTTGTCAAATAGGAGGCAGAGAGTGGGGGTCAATGGATGCTATTCGGATTGGCGGTTGGTGACTAGTGGGGTGCCCCAGGGGTCGGTGCTGGGGCCTCAGCTATTTACCATTTATATAGATGATCTGGAGGAGGGAACCGAGTGCAGGGTGTCGAAATTTGCTGATGACACCAAGATTGGGGGAAAGGCAAATTGTGCGGAGGGTGTGGAGAGTCTGCAGAAGGATCTAGATAGGCTGGGCGAATGGGCCAGGAAATGGCAAATGGAATTTAATGTTGGCAAGTGTGAGGTGGTCCACTTTGGTAGGAGGAATGGTAGGAAGGACTATTACTTACGGGGCGAAAAACTGCAGCAGGCGACGGTGCAGAGGGACCTCGGGGTCCTTGTGCATGAGTCGCAAAAACCCAGCTTGCAGGTGCAGCAGGTGGTCAGGAAGGCGAATGGGATGCTGGCCTTCATAGCGAAGGGGATTGAATATAAAAGTAGGGAGGTCTTGCTGCAGCTGTATAGGGCATTGGTGAGGCCGCAGCTGGAGTACTGTGTGCAGTTTTGGGCGCCGCACCTGCGCAAGGATGTTTTGGCCCTGGAGGGAGTGCAGAGGAGGTTTACTCGGCTGATACCGGAGTTGAGGGGATTGAGCTATGAGGAGAGGCTGAATAAACTAGGCTTGTACTCGTTAGAGTTTAGAAGAATGAGGGGAGATCTCATTGAGACGTATAAGATGATGAATGGGATGGATAGGATAGAGGTGGAGAGACTGTTCCCGCTCAAAAAAGACAGTAGGACTAGGGGGCACAGCCTCAAGATAAAGGGGGGGCGGTTTAGAACAGAGTTGAGGAGGAACTTCTTCACTCAAAGGGTGGTGAATCTCTGGAATTCTCTGCCCGTTGAAGTGGTGGAGGCTACCTCGCTAAATATTTTTAAGAAACGGGTTGATGGGTTTTTGATAAGAGAAGGGATTAAGGGTTATGGGGAGAGGGCGGGAAGGTGGAGCTGAGTCACGACAGATCAGCCATGATCTTATTGAATGGCGGGGCAGGCTCGAAGGGCCAGATGGCCTACTCCTGCTCCTATTTCTTATGTTCTTATGTTCTTATGTATAATCTCACGGCTCCAAAACTCAATCCCTCCACCAATAAAAGCTAACACACCGTACGCCTTCTTAACAACCTTCTCAACCTGGGTGCCAACTTTCAGGCATCTATGCTTAGGGAGGCACGGTGGCACAATGATTAGCTGTACCACTGCACAGTGCCAGGGACCCGGGTTCAATTCCTGGGTCACTATCTGTGCAGAGTTTGCGTTCTCTTTGTTCTTTGTTCAATGGCCTCCAGTCCACAGCAAGGTCATCACAACATGTCCCCGCTGATGGGGACTACACATGATTCTTAGCAGTGAGGTCTTCACTGGCGTGACAGGTGAGCCGGTCAATTGAGACGCAGGCTTTAGTATTTAAATTCTACTTTAAATAGAATTCTGACTGGATATCTGGTGACTGGAAGACGGAGAGGCGAGAAAGTGGACATGAACTTGATTTTTTGGCTCTCGCAATCTTACTGGCTCGTCCCGGCCATCGACCAGTAAATGGAGCAATAATGCGTCCATTAAAAATAAAGGCAGGGTGAGTCGTCACTGATTGTAATAAACTGTTGAATGAATGGGTCGAGCACTTGATTTGTACTCTAGGGAGAAGCCTCTATACGTCACGGCTAGCCTGTCTGTCAAAGCAGAGTTGCATATTGAACCCACAGCGATGCAGCTTAGGGAGGCACGGTGGCACAATGATTAGCTGTACCACTGCACAGTGCCAGGGACCCGGGTTCAATTCCTGGGTCACTATCTGTGCAGAGTTTGCACGTTGTCCCTGTGTCTTGCATGGATTTCCTCCGGGTGCTCCTGTTTCCTCCCACAGTCTGAAAGAGTTGCTGGTTAGGTGCATTGGCAATGCTAAATTCACCCTCAGTGTACCCAGACAGGCACCAGAGTGTGGCGACTAAGGGATTTTCACAGTGACTTCATTGCCATGTTAATGTAAACCTACTTGTGACTAATGAATAAATAAAGTTTAAGAGCTATTGACTCACATTCCATGGGTAAAGTTCAAGGTGCTGATGCTGGATCACCTGAACTCCACAAGCTTGTAAAACAAGCACTTCTGCAGCATCTACACAAGGTTCTCTTGTTCTACTGGAGAGGGGGGCGGTGCTCCGGAACATGGGTCAGTAGTTTCAGCTGGGGGAAGGGTAATTATGAGGCTATTAGGAGAGAATTAGGAAACATTGGTTGGAATGGGAGATTACAGGGACTGGGAACATCCGAGATGTGGAGATTTTTCAAGGAGCAGCTATTGCGGGTCTGTGATAAGTATATCCCTGTCAGGCAAGGAGGATTTGGTAGGTCCAGGGAACCGTGGTGCACCAAAAAAGTTGATTCGTTGGTTAGGAAGAAAAAGGAGGCTTATGTTCGGATGAGGCTTGAGGGCTCAGGTAGTGCATTAGAAAGTTTTAGATTGGCTAGGAGGGAGTTGAAGAGGGAGTTAAGAAGGGCTAAAAGAGGGCATGAGATGATTTTGGCTGATAGGATTAAGGAGAACCCTAAGGCGTTTTACAGGTATGTCAAGAACAGAAGGTTGGTTAGGACAAGATTAGGGCCAGTTACAGACAGTAGAGGGAAGTTGTGTGTGGAACCGGAGGAGATTGGAGAGGCGTTGAACCAATATTTCTCTTCGGTGTTCACGCAAGGGGACAGGAATGTAGCTGAGGAGGACACTGGGGTGCAGGGGTGTGAAATAGATAGTATTGCAGTTGATACGGGGGATGTGCTGGATATTTTAGAGGGATTGAAAATAGATAAGTCCCCTGGTCCAGATGGGATTTACCCTAGGATTCTTTGGGAGGCAAGAGGGGTGATTGCGGAGCCTCTGGCTCTGATCTTCAGGTCGTCGTTAGTCTCTGGTATAGTACCAGAAGATTGGAGGACAGCAAATGTTGTCCCATTGTTTAAGAAGGGGAGAAGGGACTTCCCTGGGAATTATAGACCGGTGAGTCTTACTTCTGTGGTGGGTAAGGTTTTGGAAAGGATTATTAGAGACAGGATTTATAGTTATTTGGAAAGTAATGAGTTGATTAGAGACAGTCAGCATGGTTTTGTAGCGGGTAGGTCATGCCTTACTAACCTTATCGAGTTCTTTGAGAAAGTGACCAAAGAGGTGGATAGGGGTAAGGCAGTTGATGTGGTGTATATGGATTTTAGCAAGGCGTTTGATAAGGTTCACCATGGTAGGCTTCTGCAGAAAATGCAGATGTATGGGATTGGGGGTGATCTAGGTAATTGGATCAGGAATTGGCTAGCAGATAGGAGACAGAGAGTGATGGTTGATGGGAAATATTCGTCATGGAGTTCGGTTACAAGTGGTGTGCCTCAGGGATCTGTTTTGGGGCCACTGCTGTTTGTAATTTTTATTAATGATCTGGATGAGGGTATAGTTGGGTGGATTAGTAAGTTTGCTGATGACACCAAAGTCGGAGGTGTGGTAGATTGTGAGGAAGGGTGTCATAGTTTGCAGGATGACTTAGAAAGGTTGCAGAGCTGGGCTGAGAGGTGGCGGATGGAGTTTAATGTGGAGAAGTGTGAGGTAATTCATTTCGGTAGGAATAACAGATGTGTTGAGTATAGGGCTAACGGGAGGACTTTGAATAGTGTGGAGGAGCAGAGGGATCTAGGTGTATGTGTACATAGATCCCTGAAAGTTGGGAATCAAGTAGATAAGGTTGTTAAGAAGGCATACGGAGTTTTGGCGTTTATTGGTAGGGGGATTGAATTTAGGAGTCGCAGCGTCATGATGCAACTGTACACATCTCTGGTGCGGCCGCACTTGGAGTTTTGTGTGCAGTTCTGGTCCCCACATTACAGGAAGGATGTAGAGGCTTTGGAGAGGGTGCAGAGGAGGTTTACCAGGATGTTGCCTGGTATGGAGGGGAGATCCTATGAGGAGAGATTGAGAGATTTGGGGTTGTTTTCGCTGGAAAGAAGGCGGCTAAGAGGGGATCTCATTGAAACATATAAGATGATTAGAGGTTTAGACAGGGTAGATAGTGATAGCCTTTTTCCTAGGATGGAGAAAGCTAGCACGAGGGGGCACGATTTTAAATTAAGGGGGGGTAGTTATAGGACAGATGTCAGGGGTAGGTTCTTTACCCAGAGGGTGGTGAGGGACTGGAATGCCCTGCCAGCTGCAGTTGTAAATGCACCTAGTTTGGGGGCGTTTAAAAGATCTGTGGATAGGTTTATGGATGAAAAGGGATTGGTTTAGGCTAGTGAGTCATTGTTTTGTAACTGGTCGGCACAACATCGTGGGCCGAAGGGCCTGTTCTGCGCTGTAATGTTCTATGTTCTATGTTCTATGCAGACTGTGATCCTATACGTGAGTAAGGCTGAACCACAGTGATTGCAATAATTCATAGAATCAGAGAATTCCTTAAGAAGGAGGCCATTTGGCCCATTGAGTTTGGACTGACTGTGAGACAGAACATCTTACCCAGGCCCACTCCCTGCCTTATCCCTGTAACTCCACACGTTTACCCCAGTAATCCCCTGAATCTACACATCTTTTCCACCTAACCCGCACACCTTTGGAGTGTGGGAGAAAACCAGAGCACTGCACTAACACAGGG
Organism: Prionace glauca; assembly: GCA_037974335.1. Lineage (NCBI taxonomy): Eukaryota > Metazoa > Chordata > Chondrichthyes > Carcharhiniformes > Carcharhinidae > Prionace > Prionace glauca. The sequence goes on along the minus strand of CM075730.1, from coordinate 117,098,797 downwards.
AAAACATGCAAACTCCGCATGGATTCCACACAATTACTGAGGCATCACCCTGCTGAGAATCATAGAACATAGAACATAGAACATTACAGCGCAGAACAGGCCCTTCGGCCCACGATGTTGCGCCGACCAGTTACAAAAACAATGACCCACTAGCCTATACCAATCCCTTTTCATCCATAAACTTATCTACAGATCTCTTAAACGCCCCCAAACTAGGAGCATTTGCAACTGGGAAAATATTTACAACTGCGAAAATATCGTGGGAAAATATTTGCCGAAATGGTGGAACATCTATTTCATATGCCAGTGTGGTTTCAGAACTGGGAGATCTATAACTTACATCATCTTCTCAGATGAGCAGCTGCAAGGCAAGTGATATAAAGAAAGGAGATCATGATATATTGCCAGAGCTGGCCTATATAAGATCCACGAGGAAATGGGCTACCATGCTAAAACTGCTCAATGTAATCTTCCTCTTACGGAAGTCGTCACTAGGACGTTTGCCGGTAGTTGTAGTTTTTTTTTCTCGGGTTTATAAGCACCTACCTCCGTGTATCGGCCTCATTGTTCCTGAGGAGCAGTATCGAGAGGCAGCGATTTTTGGGCGTGTGAGGAGGCAGCAAAAAAGGTACATTTTTTTCTGTTTATACTGTTTAACTTTTTATTTATAGTTTTAAAGTTGTGAGTTTCGGCGGTCCTATGAGGAGAAACTGAGGGATTTGGGGTTGTTTTCGCTGGAAAGAAGGCGGCTAAGAGGGGATCTTATTGAAACATATAAGATGATTAGAGGTTTAGATAGGGTGGATAGTGGCCTTTTTCCTCTGATGGAGAAATCTAGCACGAGGGGGCATAGCTTTAAATTAAGGGGTGGTAGTTATTGAACGGATGTCAGGGGGAGGTTCTTTACCCAGAGGGTGGTGAGGGATTGGAATGCCCTGCCTGCTGCAGTTGTAAATGCGCCTAGTTTGGGGGTGTTTAAGAGATCCGTGGATAGGTTTATGGACGAAAAGGGTTTGGTTTAGATTAGTGGGTCATTGTTTTTTAACTGGTCGACGCAACATCTTGGGCCGAAGGGCCTGTTCTGTGCTGTAATGTTCTATGTTCTATCACAACTTGATGTTCAAGATCAGCTAAGATTGGACAACATCGAAACCCTTACAGATGTGCTGTGGGTCAAACAGGGTGTGCTGACTCTGGCACTGTCTCTTTGCTGCTGTCATCCACCTTCAGATCATCGACAGAGGGGAAAGTGTTCAGCTTTGATCACCCAAGATCAGTGGCAAAGCTGCACTAAGCCATCAACAGAGCAAGTTGCTTACCCATTCCACACTGGTGTTCCTCATTGAGAAACACCTGCAGAGGCAAATGGACAGACTCTCTCATGCCTATAAAATGGTTGGTTTGACATCAACATCAGGAAACCAATGTCATGGCTGAGGATGCCATCTAACAGCACTGATAATGTGACTCTAGAAATTGTTGATATCTTCACAGATCTTGGTTCCACAATCTCAAGCAATCTGTCACTTGATGTTGAAATGAGCCCACAGATTGTAAAAGCTGCAGCTATTCTATCCAATCTGAGTAAGAGAGTGTGGAACAGCCTGACTGTCTACCAAGCTTACACACCCAGCTCAATCACCGACAGTGTTGGAGTTTGGACAGTATATGTCAGGCTGGAGAAAAGGCTGAACTTTTCTATCTCAGACATATCCTTGGCTTCTCTTAGCAGGACAAGGTCACCCACCCAGAGGTTCTGGACTGTGTGTTAATTCCATCAGCATGAGCTCATTGCCAAGTCAGTCCTGTGGGCACTGCCACAGCCATGGTCATCAGAGATAGATAACAGCTCGATATCCAAAGATCTCCTGAACAATGAACTGGCCACTGAGTCGTGCCTTCCTGCTATCTAAAACTCTGATACAAGGACACCCTGTGAGCTTATAAGCGTTCAGGATTCTTAAAACCAATTTCCCAGCCCCCTCCTCCCCTTCTTGTTTCCTCACACCTTGTACCTGAGGCTCAGGCCACATGAACAGTAGCTGCTGTTCAATATTTTACTGAACAACTTTGAACATAAGAACATAAGAAATAGGAGCAGGAGTAGGCCATCTGGCCCTTCGAGCCTGCCCCGCCATTCAATAAGATCATGGCTGATCTGTCGTGGCTCAGTTCCACATTCCCGCCCTCTCCTCATAACCCTTAATCCCCTCTCTTATCAAAAACCCATCAACCCGCTTCTTAAAAATATTTAGCGAGGCAGCCTCCACCACTTCAACGGGTAGAGAATTCCAGAGATTCACCACCTTTTGAGTGAAGAAGTTCCTCCTCAACTCTGTTCTAAAACGCCCCACCTTTATCTTGAGGCTGTGCCCCCTAGTGCTACTGTCTTTTTTGAGCGGGAAGAGTCTCTCCACCTCTATCCTATCCATCCCATTCATCATCTTATACGTCTCAATGAGATCTCCCCTCATTCTTCTAAACTCCAACGAGTACAAGCCTAGTTTATTCAGCCTCTCCTCATAGCTCAAGCCCCTCAACTCCGGTATCAGCCTAGTAAACCTCCTCTGCACTCCCTCCAAGGTCAAAAGATCTTTGCACAGGAGCGGCGCCCAAAACTGCACACAGTACTCCAGCTGCGGCCTCACCAATGCCCTATACAGCTGCAGCAAGACCTCCCTACTTTTATATTCAATCCCCTTCGCTATGAAGGCCAGATTACGGGGGATATTGAAGACTTGGTCAGGAAGAAGAGGGAGGCATATGTTAGGTACCGAGAGTGCGCTGGAGGAATATAGCGAGAGTAGGAGGGAGCTAAAAAGGGGAATTAGAAGGGTGAAGAGGGGACATGAGATGGCTTTGGCTGGTAGGATTAAGGAAAGTCCAAAGGCATTCTATTCCTATATCAGAGGCAAGAGAGTAGTTAGAGGGAAAATTGGTCCTCTTAGGGACAAGAGTGGAGAGTTGTGTATTGAGTCGGAGGGAATGGGGGAGCTCCTGAATGAATACTTTGCATCGGTATTCACAAAGGAGAGGGGTTCGGAATCGTGTGGTCTCTTGGAGGGAGTGGAGGTTCAGTTGCAGGATATAGTTATTACGAGAGAGGAAGTGCTAGGGCTTTTAGGTAGCGTAAGGACGGATAAAGCTCCAGGGCCTGATGGTATTTATCCCAGGCTGCTTAGGGAGGTGAAAGATGAAATTGCTGGGCCTCTGGCGCAAATCTTTGTCTCTTCTTTGGACACAGGTGAGGTCCCAGAAGACTGGAGGGTAGCAAATGTGGTCCCGTTGTTCAAAAAAGGTAGTAGAGATAACCCTGGAAATTATAGGCCGGTGAGTTTGATGTCGGTGGTAGGGAAGTTAATGGAAAAAATACTTAGGGGTAGGATGTATGAGCATTTGGAGCGTTGCGATCTGATTAGGGATACGCAACATGGCTTTGTTAGAGGGAGGTCTTGCCTTACGAATCTGGTGGAATTCTTTGAGGAGGTGACAAAAACGGTTGACGATGGGAGAACCGTTGATGTCATCTATATGGATTTCAGTAAGGCGTTTGACAAAGTCCCTCATGGTAGGCTGGTAGAAAAGGTTAAGTCGCATGGGATACGAGGTCAGGTAGCTAGGTGGACTGAGAACTGGCTGGATAATAGGAGACAGAGGGTAGCTGTGGAGGGGACCTTGTCGGGCTGGAGGCCAGTGACCAGTGGTGTGCCGCAGGACTCAGTACTGGGACCTCTCCTCTTTGTAGTCTACATAAATGACTTGGAAGAGGGCGTAGGTGGTGTGATTAGCAAGTTTGCTGATGACACCAAGATGGCAGGGTTGGCGGGTACGGAACTGGATTGTCAGGTGATACAGGCAGATAGGTTGGTGCAGTGGGCAGATAGGTGGCAGATGGCATTTAATCCTGACAAATGCGAGGTGATGCATTTTGGACGGAATAATGCAGAGAGGAGCTATGTGATTAAAGGGAGGCCGATTAGGAGTATAGACATTCAGAGGGACCTGGGAGTGCAGGTTCACAAATCCATGAAGGTTGCGTCACAAGTGGAGAAGGTTGTTAGGAAGGCTTATGGGATGTTGGCCTTTATAGGAAGGGGCATAGAGTATAAAAGCTGCCGTCTAATGCTTAAGTTGTACAGAACGTTGGTTAGACCGCATTTGGAGTACTGCGTCCAGTTCTGGTCACCTTACTACCGGAAGGACGTGGAGTCTCTGGAAAGGGTGCAGAGGAGGTTTACTAGGATGTTGCCTGGCATGGGGGGACTGGGTTTCGAGGAGAGGTTGAAGAAACTGGGACTATTCTCCTTGGAAAGACGAAGATTGAGAGGGGACATGATAGAAGTATATAAGATAATGAAGGGAATGGATAGAGTTAATAGTGAGAGACTGCTCCCTGGACTGGATACGAACATGAGAGGTCATCATTTAAGGGTGAGGGGGGAGAGGTATAATTTGGAGGTGAGAAGAAGGTTCTTTACGCAGAGAGTTGTGGGGGTCTGGAAGGCGCTACCGAGTAGGGTGGTGGAGGCAGGAACGTTGGACTCGTTTAAGATGCAGTTAGATAGGCACATGAGTGAAACAAGAATGGAGGGATATGGTAGGGGCTATTAAATAGGGTTAAACCTCAGGAGATACCGGAAAGGCAGGCTGTAAGATTAATATTTTTGACTTTATTCCGCAGGTGGAGGTCCACCTCGTTGTCAAACGAGGGGCATTCACACGGTGGGTCGTGCCTGGGCTGCTCTTGGAAGTTCCAGGAGTGGCCTAGTACTTCATGTCGGTGTGTGTGCTTGATCCTGGACCGGTAGATGGGCGCCGCAACAGCTCAGTGACTAGCACTGCTGGCTGTGCAGATACATGGATTTGGGCCTGTGTCTGTGGGAGTTTGCGCATTCTCCCTGTGGTTGCGTGGGTTTCCTCCGGGCGCTCCGGTTTCCTCCCACACCCCAAAGATGTGCTCTCAGGCTAATCGGTTTTTACCAAATTGACACTATTTCTTCCCTGAATCTGACTGAGTAAGGTTCCATTCATAGATATGCAGGGTAGAATAGGTGTAGGGTGATGTGGCGGGGCGGGCTTGTTGGGCCGAAGGGCCTGTTTCCCGTGCTGGGTTGTTCTTTGTTCTTTATCCCATTCGCCTTCCTGACCACCTGCTGCACCTGCAGGCTGGGTTTTTGCGACTCATGCACAAGGACCCCGAGGTCCCTCTGCACCGTTGCCTGCTGCAGTTTTTCTCCACGTAAGTAATAGTCCTTCCTACCATTCTTCCTTCCAAAGTGGACCACCTCACACTTGCCAACATTAAATTCCATTTGCCATTTCCTGGCCCATTCGCCCAGCCTATCTAGATCCTTGGAGACGAGAAAGACAGAGAAGGTGATGATAGGGTGCTGGTAAATGAGCTTAAATATCCGTGACTGCCTGGAAGGAGCCATGCAATAAGTTGGGAGGGGCTGTAACCATAATAGGGTTATAATTGTGGAGATTGGTTGCAGGTTTTGAAGTTTTGCTGACGTGGCTAAATCATTGAATAAATGCACACATCTGTGGACCTGTACCCCAGTGAGAGTCAGCACCTTCAGGAGAGGAGGGGGACCCTGTACCCCAGTGAGAGTCAGCACCTTCAGGAGAGGAGGGAGACCCTGTAACCCAGTGAGAGTCAGCACCTTCAGGAGAGGAGGGGGACCCTGTACCCCAGTGAGAGTCAGCACCTTCAGGAGAGGAGGGAGACCGTGTACCCCAGTGAGAGTCAGCACCTTCAGGAGAGGAGGGGGACCCTGTACCCCAGTGAGAGTCAGCACCTTCAGGAGAGGAGGGGAACCCTGTACCCCAGTGAGAGTCAGCACCTTCAGGAGAGGAGGGAGACCCTGTAACCCAGTGAGAGTCAGCACCTTCAGGAGAGGAGGGGGACCCTGTACCCCAGTGAGAGTCAGCACTGAGGGAGAGGAGGGGGACCCTGTACCCCAGTGAGAGTCAGCACCTTCAGGAGAGGAGGGAGACCCTGTAACCCAGTGAGAGTCAGCACCTTCAGGAGAGGAGGGAGACCCTGTACCCCAGTGAGAGTCAGCACCTTCAGGAGAGGAGGGAGACCCTGTAACCCAGTGAGAGTCAGCACCTTCAGGAGAGGAGGGAGACCCTGTACCCCAGTGAGAGTCAGCACCTTCAGGAGAGGAGGGAGACCCTGTAACCCAGTGAGAGTCAGCACCTTCAGGAGAGGAGGGGGACCCTGTACCCCAGTGAGAGTCAGCACCTTCAGGAGAGGAGGGAGACCCTGTAACCCAGTGAGAGTCAGAACCTTCAGGAGAGGAGGGGGACCCTGTACCCCAGTGAGAGTCAGCACCTTCAGGAGAAGAGGGGGACCCTGTACCCCAGTGAGAGTCAGCAGCTTCAGGAGAGGAGGGGGACCCTGTACCCCAGTGTGAGTCAGCACCTTCAGGAGAAGAGGGGGACCCTGTACCCCAGTGAGAGTCAGCACCTTCAGGAGAGGAGGGGGACCCTGTACCCCAGTGAGAGTCAGCACCTTCAGGAGAGAAGGGGGACCCTGTACCCCAGTGAGAGTCAGCACCTTCAGGAGAGGAGGGAGACCCTGTATGTACCCCAGTGTGAGTCAGCACCTTCAGGAGAAGAGGGGGACCCTGTACCCCAGTGAGAGTCAGCACCTTCAGGAGAGGAGGGAGACCCTGTATGTACCCCAGTGTGAGTCAGCAACTTCAGGAGAGGAGGGGGATCCTGTACCCCAGTGAGGGTCAGCACCTTCAGGAGAGGAGGGAGACCCTGTATGTACCCCAGTGTGAGTCAGCACCTTCAGGAGAGGAGGGGGATCCTGTACCCCAGTGAGAGTCAGCACCTTCAGGAGAGGAGGGGGATCCTGTACCCCAGTGAGAGTCAGCACCTTCAGGAGAGGAGGGAGACCCTGTACCCCAGTGAGAGTCAGCACCTTCAGGAGAGGAGGGGGATCCTGTACCCCAGTGTGAGTCAGCACCTTCAGGAGAGGAGGGAGACCCTGTACCCCAGTGAGAGTCAGCACCTTCAGGAGAGGAGGGAGGCCCTGTAACCCAGTGAGAGTCAGCACCTTCAGGAGAGGAGGGAGACCCTGTACCCCAGTGAGAGTCAGCACCTTCAGGAAAGGAGAGGGACCCTGTACCCCAGTGTGAGTCAGCACCTTCAGGAGAAGAGGGGGACCCTGTACCCCAGTGAGAGTCAGCACCTTCAGGAGAGGAGGGGGACCCTGTACCCCAGTGAGAGTCAGCACCTTCAGAAGAGGAGGGAGACCCTGTACCCCAGTGAGAGTCAGCACCTTCTGGAGAGGAGGGGGACCCTGTACCCCAGTGAGAGTCAGCACCTTCAGGAGAGGAGGGGGACCCTGTACCCCAGTGAGAGTCAGCACCTTCAGGAGAGGAGGGGGACCCTGTACCCCAGTGAGAGTCAGCACCTTCAGGAGAGGAGGGAAACCCTGTACCCCAGTGAGAGTCAGCACCTTCAGGAGAGGAGGGAAACCCTGTACCCCAGTGAGAGTCAGCACCTTCAGGAGAGGAGGGAGACCCTGTACCCCAGTGAGAGTCAGAACCTTCAGCAGAGGAGGGGGGGAGGCCCTGTACCCCAGTGAGAGTCAGCACCTTCAGGAGAGGAGGGGGGGAGACCCTGTACCCCAGTGAGAGTCAGCACCTTCAGGAGAGGAGAGGGACCCTGTACCCCAGTCAGAGTCAGCACTGAGGGAGAGGAGGGGGACCATGTACCCCAGTGAGAGTCAGCGACTTCAGGAGAGGAGGGGGGGAGACCCTGTACCCCAGTGAGAGTCAGCACCTTCAGGAGAGGAGGGAGACCCTGTACCCCAGTCAGAGTCAGCACTGAGGGAGAGGAGGGGGACCATGTACCCCAGTGAGAGTCAGCGACTTCAGGAGAGGAGGGAGACCCTGTATCCCAGAGAGAGTCAGCACCTTCAGGAGAGCAGGGAGACCCTGTACCCCAGAGAGAGTCAGCACTTTCAGGAGAGCAGGGAGACCCTGTACCCCAGTGAGAGTAAGCACCGTCAGGAGAGGAGGCGGGGAGACCCTGTACCCCAGAGAGAGTCAGCACCTTCAGGAGAGGAGGGGAACCCTGTACCCCAGTGAGAGTCAGCGCCTTCAGGAGAGGAGGGGGACCCTGTACGCCAGAGTCAGCACCTTCAGGAGAGGAGGGGAGGAGACCCTGTACCCCAGTGAGAGTCAGCACCTTCAGGAGAGGAGTGGGGGAGACCCTGTACCCCTGTGAGAGTCAGCACCTTCAGGAGAGGAGGGGAACCCTGTACCCCAGTGAGAGTCAGCACCTTCAGGAGAGGAGGGAATCCCTGTACCCCAGTGAGAGTCAGCTCCTTCAGGAGAGGAGGGGGACCCTGTACCCCAGTGAGAGTCAGCACCTTCAGGAGAGGAGGGGGACCCTGTACCCCAGTGAGAGTCAGCACCTTCAGGAGAGGAGGGGAGACCCTGTACCCCAGTGAGAGTCAGCACCTTCAGGAGAGGAGGGAGACCCTGTACCCCAGTGAGAGTCAGCACGTTCAGGAGAGGAGGGGGACCCTGTACCCCAGTGAGAGTCAGCACCTTCAGGAGAGGAGGGGGACCCTGTACCCCAGTGAGAGTCAGCACCTTCAGGAGAGGAGGGAGACCCTGTACCCCAGTGAGAGTCAGCACGTTCAGGAGAGGAGGGGGACCCTGTACCCCAGTGAGAGTCAGCACCTTCAGGAGAGGAGGGGGACCCTCTACCCCAGTGAGAGTCAGCACCTTCAGGAGAGGAGGGGGACCCTGTACCCCAGTGAGAGTCAGCACCTTCAGGAGAGGAGGGGAACCCTGTACCCCAGTGAGAGTCAGCACCTTCAGGAGAAGAGGGGGGACCCTGTGCCCCAGTGAGAGTCGGCACCTTCAGGAGAGGAGGGGAACCCTGTACCCCAGTGAGAGTCAGCACCTTCAGGAGAGGAGGGAAACCCTGTACCCCAGTGAGTCAGCACCTTCAGGAGTGGAGGGGGGACTCTGTACCCCAGTGAGAGTCAGCACCTTCAGGAGAGGAGGGGAGACCCTGTACCCCAGTGAGAGTCAGCATCTTCAGGAGAGGAGGGAGACCCTGTACCCCAGTGAGAGTCAGCACTGAGGGAGAGGAGGGGGACCCTGTACCCCAGTGAGAGTCAGCGACTTCAGGAGAGGAGGGAGACCCTGTATCCCAGAGAGAGTCAGCACCTTCAGGAGAGCAGGGAGACCCTGTACCCCAGAGAGAGTCAGCACCTTCAGGAGAGGAGGGAGACCCTGTACCCCAGTGAGAGTCAGCACTGAGGGAGAGGAGGGAGACCCTGTACCCCAGTGAGAGTCAGCACCTTCAGGAGAGGAGGGAGACCCTGTACCCCAGTGAGAGTCAGCACTGAGGGAGAGGAGGGAGACCCTGTACCCCAGTGAGAGTCAGCACCTTCAGGAGAGGAGGGGGGACCCTGTACCCCAGTGAGAGTCAGCACCTTCAGGAGAGGAGGGAGACCCTGTACCCCAGTGAGAGTCAGAACCTTCAGGAGAGGAGGGGGGGAGACCCTGTACCGCAGTGAGAGTCAGCACCTTCAGGAGAGGAGGGAGACCCTGTACCCCAGTGAGAGTCAGCACTGAGGGAGAGGAGGGGGACTCTGTACCCCAGTGAGAGTCAGCACCTTCAGGAGAGGAGGGAGACCCTGTACCCCAGTGAGAGTCAGAACCTTCAGGAGAGGAGGGGGACCCTGTATCCCAGTGAGAGTCAGCACCTTCAGGAGAGGAGGGAAACCCTGTACCCCAGTGAGAGTCAGCACCTTCAGGAGAGGAGGGAGACCCTGTACCCCAGTGAGAGTCAGCACCTTCAGGAGAGGAGGGGGACCCTGTACCCCAGTGAGAGTCAGCACCTTCAGGAGAGGAGGGGGACCCTGTACCCCAGTGAGAGTCAGCACCTTCAGGAGAGGAGGGAGACCCTGTACCCCAGTGAGAGTCAGCACTGAGGGAGAGGAGGGGGACCCTGTACCCCAGTGAGAGTCAGCACCTTCAGGAGAGGAGGGAGACCCTGTACCCCAGTGAGAGTGAGAACCTTCAGGAGAGGAGGGGGGGAGACCCTGTACCCCAGTGAGAGTCAGCACCTTCAGGAGAGGAGGGAGACCCTGTACCCCAGTGAGAGTCAGCACCTTCAGGAGAGGAGGGGGACCCTGTACCCCAGTGAGAGTCAGCACCTTCAGGAGAGGAGGGGGACCCTGTACCCCAGTGAGAGCCAGCACCTTCAGGAGAGGAGGGAGACCCTGTACCCCAGTGAGAGTCAGCACCTTCAGGAGAGGAGGGAGACCATGTACCCCAGTGAGAGTCAGCAACTTCAGGAGAGGAGGGAGACCCTGTACCCCAGTGAGAGTCAGCACCTTCAGGAGAGGAGGGGGGTAGACCCTGTACCCCAGTGAGAGTCAGCACCTTCAGGAGAGGAGGGGGACCCTGTACCCCAGTGAGAATCAGCACCTTCAGGAGAGGAGGGGGGAAACCCTGTACCCCTGTGAGAGTCAGCACCTTCAAGAGAGGAGGGAGACCCTGTACCCCAGAGAGAGTCAGCACCTTCAGGAGAGGAGGGAGACCCTGTACCCCAGTGAGAGTCAGCACCTACAGGAGAGGAGGAGGACCCTGTACCCCAGTGAGAGTCAGCACCTTCAGGAGAGGAGGGAGACCCTGTACCCCAGTGAGAGTGAGAACCTTCAGGAGAGGAGGGGGGGAGACCCTGTACCCCAGTGAGAGTCAGCACCTTCAGGAGAGGAGGGAGACCCTGTACCCCAGTGAGAGTCAGCACCTTCAGGAGAGGAGGGGGGACCCTGTACCCCAGTGAGAGTCAGCACCTTCAGGAGAGGAGGGGGACCCTGTACCCCAGTGAGAGTCAGCACCTTCAGGAGAGGAGGGGGACCCTGTACCCCAGTGAGAGCCAGCACCTTCAGGAGAGGAGGGAGACCCTGTACCCCAGTGACAGTCAGCACCTTCAGGAGAGGAGGGAGACCATGTACCCCAGTGAGAGTCAGCACCTTCAGGAGAGGAGGGAGACCATGTACCCCAGTGAGAGTCAGCACCTTCAGGAGAGGAGGGAGACCCTGTACCCCAGTGAGAGTCAGCACCTTCAGGAGAGGAGGGAGACCATGTACCCCAGTGAGAGTCAGCAACTTCAGGAGAGGAGGGAGACCCTGTACCCCAGTGAGAGTCAGCACCTTCAGGAGAGGAGGGGGGTAGACCCTGTACCCCAGTGAGAGTCAGCACCTTCAGGAGAGGAGGGGGACCCTGTACCCCAGTGAGAATCAGCACCTTCAGGAGAGGAGGGGGGAAACCCTGTACCCCTGTGAGAGTCAGCACCTTCAAGAGAGGAGGGAGACCCTGTACCCCAGAGAGAGTCAGCACCTTCAGGAGAGGAGGGAGACCCTGTACCCCAGTGAGAGTCAGCACCTACAGGAGAGGAGGGGGACCCTGTACCCCAGTGAGAGTCAGCAGCTTCAGGAGAGGAGGGAGACTCTGTACCCCAGTGAGAGTCAGCACCTTCAGGAGAGGAGGGGGACTCTGTACCCCAGTGAGAGTCAGCACCTTCAGGAGAGGAGGGGGACCCTGTACCCCAGTGAGAGTCAGCACCTTCAGGAGAGGAGGGAGACCCTGTACCCCAGTGAGAGTCAGAACCTTCAGGAGAGGAGGGGGACCCTGTACCCCCAGTGAGAGTCAGCACCTTCAGGAGAGGAGGGGCACCCTGTACCCCAGTGAGAGTCAGCACCTACAGGAGAGGAGGGGGACCCTGTACCCCAGTGAGAGTCAGCAGCTTCAGGAGAGGAGGGAGACCCTGTACCCCAGTGAGAGTCAGCACCTTCAGGAGAGGAGGGAGACCCTGTACCCCAGTGAGAGTCAGCACCTTCAGGAGAGGAGGGGGGACCCTGTACCCCAGTGAGAGTCAGCACCTTCAGGAGAGGAGAGGGACTGTGTACCCCAGTGAGAGTCAGCAACTTCAGGAGAGGAGGGAGTCCCTGTACCCCAGAGAGAGTCAGCACCTTCAGGAGAGGAGGGAGACCCTGTACCCCAGTGAGAGTCAGCACTGAGGGAGAGGAGGGGAACCCTGTACCCCAGTGAGAGTCAGCACCTTCAGGAGAGGAGGGGGACCGTGTACCCCAGTGAGAGTCAGCACCTTCAGGAGAGGAGGGAGACCTTGTACCCCAGCGAGAGTCAACATTTCGACTTGATACAAAGAGAGTAATATTGTGAAATAACTTTTCAAAAGCCCTTCTATTGTGTTTTCTCTGGAAGGCACAGTGTTGAGTAAAGACTGAACTGTTTGTTCTGCAGAACAAACTGGATCACAACCCTGTGAGACAAACATTATGAGTTAGCAAAAATTACAGAGACTTGGGTAGTGAGATGCAACATGGAGTGGATTAGTGCCAGTCAGTCAGTTATCGGGAACATGGAGTGGGTTAGTGCCAGACAGCGAGTTAATGGGAACATGGAGTGGGTTAGTGCCAGACAGCGAGTTAACGGGAACATGGAGTGGGTTAGTGCCAGACAGCGAGTTAATGGGAACATGGAGTGGGTTAGTGCCAGACAGCGAGTTAATGGGAACATGGAGCGGGTTAGTGCCAGACAGCGAGTTAACTGGAACATGGAGTGGGTTAGTGCCAGACAGCGAGTTAATGGGAACATGGAGTGGATTAGTGCAAGACAGCGAGTTAACGGGAACATGGCGTGGATTAGTGCCAGACAGCGAGTTAACGGGAACATGGAGTGGGTTAGTGCCAGACAGCGAGTTAATGGGAACATGGAGTGGGTTAGTGCCAGACAGCGAGTTAACGGGAACATGGAGTGGGTTAGTGCCAGACAGCGAGTTAATGGGAACATGGAGTGGGTTAGTGCCAGACAGCGAGTTAATGGGAACATGGAGCGGGTTAGTGCCAGACAGCGAGTTAACTGGAACATGGAGTGGGTTAGTGCCAGACAGCGAGTTAATGGGAACATGGAGTGGATTAGTGCAAGACAGCGAGTTAACGGGAACATGGAGTGGATTAGTGCCAGACAGCGAGTTAACGGGAACATGGAGTGGGTTAGTGCCAGACAGCGAGTTAACGGGAACATGGAGTGGGTTAGTGCAAGACAGCGAGTTAACGGGAACATGGAGTGGGTTAGTGCAAGACAGCGAGTTAACGGGAACATGGAGTGGATTAGTGCCAGACAGCGAGTTAACGGGAACATGGAGTGGGTTAGTGCAAGACAGCGAGTTAACGGGAACATGGAGTGGGTTAGTGCCAGACAGCGAGTTAATGGGAACATGGAGTGGGTTAGTGCCAAACAGCGAATTAACTGGAACATGGAGTGGGTTAGTGCCAGACAGTGAGTTAATGGGAACATGGAGTGGGTTAGTGCCAGACAGCGAGTTAATGGGAACATGGAGTGGGTTAGTGCCAGACAGCGAGTTAACGGGAACATGGAGTGGGTTAGTGCCAGACAGCGAGTTAATGGGAACATGGAGTGGGTTAGTGCCAGACAACGAGTTAACGGGAACATGGAGTGTGTTAGTGCCAGACAGCGAGTTGACGGGAACATGGAGTGGGTTAGTGCCAGACAGCGAGTTAACGGGAACATGGAGTGGGTTAGTGCCAGACAGCGAGTTAACGGGAACATGGAGTGGGTTAGTGCCAGACAGCGAGTTAATGGGAACATGGAGTGGGTTAGTACCAAACAGCAAATTAACTGGAACATGGAGTGGGTTAGTGCCAGACAGCGAGTTAATGGGAACATGGAGTGGGTTAGTGCAAGACAGCGAGTTAATGGGAACATGGAGTGGGTTGGTGCCAGACAGCGAGTTAACGGGAACATGGAGTGGGTTAGTGCCAGACAGTGAGTTAACGGGAACATGGAGTGGGTTAGTGCCAGACAGCGAGTTAACGGGAACATGGAGTGGGTTAGTGCCAGACAGCGAGTTAACGGGAACATGGAGTGGGTTAGTGCCAGACAGCGAGTTAATGGGAACATGGAGTGGGTTAGTGCCAGACAGCGAGTTAACGGGAACATGGAGTGGGTTAGTGCCAGACAGTGAGTTAACTGGAACATGGAGTGGGTTAGTGCCAGACAGCGAGTTAATGGGAACATGGAGTGGGTTAGTGCCAGACAGCGAGTTAATGGGAACATGGAGTGGGTTAGTGCCAAACAGCGAGTTAACGGGAACATGGAGTGGGTTAGTGCCAGACAGCGAGTTAATGGGAACATGGAGTGGGTTAGTGCCAGACAGCGAGTTAATGGGAACATGGAGTGGGTTAGTACCAGACAGCGAGTTAATGGGAACACGGAGTGGGTTAGTGCCAGACAGTGAGTTAACGGGAACATGGAGTGGGTTAGTGCCAGACAGCGAGTTAATGGGAACATGGAGTGGGTTAGTACCAGACAGCGAGTTAATGGGAACACGGAGTGGGTTAGTGCCAGACAGTGAGTTAACGGGAACATGGAGTGGGTTAGTGCCAGACAGCGAGTTAATGGGAACATGGAGTGGGTTAGTGCCAAACAGCGAATTAACTGGAACATGGAGTGGGTTAGTGCCAGACAGCGAGTTAACGGGAACATGGAGTGGGTTAGTGCCAGACAGCGAGTTAACGGGAACATGGAGTGAGTTAGTGCCAGACAGCGAGTTGACGGGAACATGGAGTGGGTTAGTGCCAGACAGCGAGTTAACGGGAACATGGAGTGGGTTAGTGCAAGACAGTGAGTTAACGGGAACATGGAGTGGGTTAGTGCCAGACAGCGAGTTAATGGGAACATGGAGTGGGTTAGTGCCAGTCAGCGAGTTAACGGGAACATGGAGTGGGTTAGTGCCAGACAGCGAGTTAATGGGAACATGGAGTGGGTTAGTGCCAGTCAGCGAGTTAACGGGAACATGGAGTGGGTTAGTGCCAGACAGCGAGTTGACGGGAACATGGAGTGGGTTAGTGCCAGACAGCGAGTTAACGGGAACATGGAGTGGGTTAGTGCCAGACAGCGAGTTAATGGGAACATGGAGTGGGTTAGTGCCAGACAGCGAGTTAATGGGAACATGGAGTGGGTTAGTGCCAGACAGCGAGTTAATGGGAACATGGAGTGGGTTAGTGCCAGACAGCGAATTAACTGGAACATGGAGTGGGTTAGTGCCAGACAGCGAGTTAATGGGAACATGGAGTGGGTTAGTGCCAGACAGCGAGTTAATGGGAACATGGAGTGGGTTAGTGCCAAACAGCGAATTAACTGGAACATGGAGTGGGTTAGTGCCAGACAGCGAGTTAATGGGAACATGGAGTGGGTTAGTGCCAAACAGCGAATTAACTGGAACATGGAGTGGGTTAGTGCCAGACAGCGAGTTAATGGGAACATAGAGTGGGTTGGTGCCAGACAGCGAGTTAACGGGAACATGGAGTGGGTTAGTGCTAGACAACGTGTTAACGGGAACATGGAGTGGGTTAGTGCCAGACAGTGAGTTAACGGGAACATGGAGTGGGTTAGTGCCAGACAGCGAGTTAATGGGAACATGGAGTGGGTTAGTGCCAGACAGCGAGTTAACGGGAACACGGAGTGGGTTAGTGCCAAACAGCGAGTTAACGGGAACATGGAGTGGGTTAGTGCCAGACAGCGAGTTAATGGGAACATGGAGTGGGTTAGTGCCAGACAGCGAGTTAACGGGAACATGGAGTGGGTTAGTGCCAGACAGTGAGTTAACGGGAACATGGAGTGGGTTAGTGCCAGACAGCGAGTTAACGGGAACATGGAGTGGGTTAGTGCCAGACAGTGAGTTAACGGGAACATGGAGTGGGTTAGTGCCAGACAGCGAGTTAATGGGAACATGGAGTGGGTTAGTGCCAAACAGCGAATTAACTGGAACATGGAGTGGGTTAGTGCCAGACAGCGAGTTAATGGGAACATGGAGTGGGTTAGTGCAAGACGGCGAGTTAATGGGAACATGGAGTGGGTTAGTGCCAGACAGCGAGTTAACGGGAACATGGAGTGGGTTAGTGCAAGACAGCGAGTTAACGGGAACATGGAGTGGGTTAGTGCCAAACAGCGAATTAACTGGAACATGGAGTGGGTTAGTGCCAGACAGCGAGTTAACGGGAACATGGAGTGGGTTAGTGCCAGACAGCGAGTTAACGGGAACATGGAGTGGGTTAGTGCCAGACAGCGAGTTAACGGGAACATGGAGTGGGTTAGTGCAAGACAGCGAGTTAACTGGAACATGGAGTGGGTTAGTGCCAGACAGCGAGTTAATGGGAACACGGAGTGGGTTAGTGCCAGACAGCGAGTTAACGGGAACATGGAGTGGGTTAGTGCCAGACAGCGAATTAACGGGAACACGGAGTGGGTTAGTGCCAGACAGCGAGTTAACGGGAACACGGAGTGGGTTAGTGCCAGACAGCGTGTTAACGGGAACACGGAGTGGGTTAGTGCCAGACAGCGAGTTAATGGGAACATGGAGTGGGTTAGTGCCAAACAGCGAGTTAACGGGAACACGGAGTGGGTTAGTGCCAGACAGCGAGTAAACGAGAACGTGGAGTGGGTTAGTGCCCGACAGCGAGTTAACGGGAACATGGAGTGGGTTAGTGCCAGACAGCGAGTTAACGGGAACATGGAGTGGGTTAGTGCCAGACGGCGAGTTAACGGGAACATGGAGTGGGTTAGTGCCAGACAGCGATTTAACTGGAACATGGAGTGGGTTAGTGCCCGACAGCGAGTTAACGGGAACATGGAGTGGGTTAGTGCCAGACGGCGAGTTAATGGGAACATGGAGTGGGTTAGTGCCCGACAGCGAGTTAACGGGAACATGGAGTGGGTTAGTGCCAGACGGCGAGTTAACGGGAACATGGAGTGGGTTAGTGCCAGACAGCGATTTAACTGGAACATGGAGTGGGTTAGTGCCCGACAGCGAGTTAATGGGAACATGGAGTGGGTTAGTGACAGACAGCGAGTTAACGGGAACATGGAGTGGATTAGTGCCAGACAGCGAGTTAACGGGAACATGGAGTGGGTTAGTGCCAGACAGCGAGTTAATGGGAACATGGAGTGGGTTAGTGCCAGACAGCGAGTTAACGGGAACACGGAGTGGGTTAGTGCCAGACAGCGAGTTAACGGGAACACGGAGTGGGTTAGTGCCAGACAGCGAGTTAATGGGAACATGGAGTGGATTAGTGCCAGACAGCGAGTTAATGGGAACATGGAGTGGGTTAGTGCCAGACAGCGAGTTAATGGGAACATGGAGTGGGTTAGTGACAGACAGCGAGTTAACGGGAACATGGAGTGGATTAGTGCCAGACAGCGAGTTAATGGGAACATGGAGTGGGTTAGTGCCAGACAGCGAGTTAATGGGAACATGGAGTGGGTTAGTGACAGACAGCGAGATAACGGGAACATGGAATGGATTAGTGCCAGACAGCGAGTTAACTGGAACCTGGAGTGGGTTAGTGCCAGACAGCGAGTTAATGGGAACATGGAGTGGGTTAGTGCCAGACAGCGAGTTAACGGGAATATGGAGTGGGTTAGTGCCACACAGCGAGTTAACGGGAACATGGAGTGGGTTAGTGCCAGACAGCGAGTTAATGGGAACACAGAATGGGTTAGTGCCAGACAGCGAGTTAATGGGAACATGCAGTGGGTTAGTGCCAGACAGCGAGTTAACGGGAACATGGAGTGGGTTAGTGCCAGACAGCGAGTTAATGGGAACATGGAGTGGGTTAGTGCCAGACAGCGAGTTAATGGGAACATGGAGTGGGTTAGTGCCAGACAGTGTGTTATCAATGCTCACAGGTTCAGTCCCCTCTGGCCTCCGATCCTTGCTAAGGTCCATGTCCCAAGTTCTAAACGCATGCATTCTTCCCTGCATTCTGAATCTTAAGCCAAGCGTTATTTCCATGTACCTCCCAGATATGAAGATCACTCCTGCTTTCTTTCTGTTTAGACCAACCAAGAGTGCTAAATCTGCCATTTTTTTTATCCTCCTCTCACTTGCTCCTCCCTATCTTTCAAACTCCACATCTTCATCCCTATCTCAGTTCACCATTCCTTTGTTCACCCACAAAAAAATACAAACTGGAGCACATTACAAAATAATTATATTATTTAATGGAATGATGGCCCTTTTCTCAAAGTGGGGTGAAAGTCATTTGGTATTACAAAAATCACCTGGTGTGAATTTCAACAAAAGCTTGGCAGTTAATTGTTCCCTGATGCATTTTAAAAGATTTCTTTCATGGGATCTGGGAATCACTGGGATAGCATTTGTTGCCCATTCCTCATTGCCCTTGAACAGAATTTTGATTGGATTTATTATTGTCACGTGTACTAGTACACAGTGAAAAATGTTGTTTCTTATGTGCTATATAGAGCATACTGTTCATAGAGAAGGAAATGAGAGAGTGCAGAACATTCATACAAACATAGTTAGGGTGTAGAGAAAGATCAACTTAATGCAAGGTTGGTCCATTCAAAAGTCTGATAGCAGCAGGAAAGAAACTGTTCTTGAGTTGGTTGGTACGTGACCTCAGACTTTGTATCTTTTTCCCAAAGAAAGAAAATGGAAGAGAGAATGTCCGGAGTCCTTAATTATGTTGGCTGCTTTGCTGAGACAGCAGGAAGTGTAAACAGTGTAAATGGATGGGAAGCTGGTTTATCTGATGGATTGGATTACATTCACAACCTTTTGCAGGCACAGTAAGAAGTCTCACACTAGATTAAAGTCCAACAGATTTGTTTGGTAGCACAAGCTTTCGGAATGCTGCTCTGAAATCAGGAGGGCAAAAAGGAGACACAAGATTGTTTTGGCAGATAAGGCAAAGGAGAATCCAAAGACCTTCTACAAATACATAAAGAGCAAAAGAGTAACAAAGGAGAGAGTAGGACCTCTTAAGGATCAACAAGGTGTGGATCCACTGGAGATGGATGAGATCCTAAATTAATATTTTTAGTTTTAAAGTGCACCAAGGTAGATAAATCCCTGGGACCTGATGAAGTGTATCCCAGGACATTGTGGGAGGCTCGGGAGGAAATTGCGGATCCCCTAGCCGAGATATTTGAATCATCGATAGTCACGGTGAGGTGTCTGAAGATTGGAGAGTGGCAAATGTTGTGCCTTTCTTTAAAAAGGGCTGCAGGGAAAAGCCTGGGAACTACAGGCCAGTGAGCCTCACATCTGTGGTGGGTAAATTGTTGGAAGATATTTTGAGAACATAGAACATAGAACATTACAGCGCAGAACAGGCCCTTCGGCCCACGATGTTGCGCCGACCAGTTACAAAACAATGGCCCACTAGTCTAAACCAATCCCTTTTCATCCATAAACCTTTCTACAGATCTCTTAAACGCCCCCAAACTAGGTGCATTTACAACTGCAGCTGGCAGGGCATTCCAGTCCCTCACCACCCTCTGGGTAAAGAACCTACCCCTGACATCAGTCCTATAACTACCCCCCCTTAATTTAAAGTCGTGCCCCCTCGTGCTAGCTTTCTCCATCCTAGGAAAAAGGTATCACTATCTACCCTGTCTAAACCTCTAATCATCTTATATGTTTCAATGAGATCCCCTCTTAGCCGCCTTCTTTCCAGCGAAAACAACCCCAAATCTCTCAGTCTCTCCTCATAGGATCTCCCCTCCATACCAGGCAACATCCTGGTAAACCTCCTCTGCACCCTCTCCAAAGTCTCTACATCCTTCCTGTAATGTGGGGACCAGAACTGCACACAAAACTCCAAGTGTGGCCGCACCAGAGTTGTGTACAGTTGCATCATGACGCTGCGACTCCTAAATTCAATCCCCCTACCAATAAACGCCAAGACACCGTATGCCTTCTTAACAACCTTGTCTACTTGATTCCCAACTTTCAGGGATCTATGTACACATACACCTAGATCCCTCTGCTCCTCCACACTATTCAAAGTCCTCCCGTTAGCCCTATACTCCACACATCTGTTATTTCTATCGAAATGAATTACCTCACACTTCTCCACATTAAACTCCATCCACCACCTCACAGCCCAGCTCTGCAACCTTTCTAAGTCACCCTGCAAACTATGACACCCTTCCTCACAATCTACCACACCTCCGACTTTGGTGTCATCAGCAAATTTACTAATCCACCCAACTATACCCTCATCCAGATCATTAATAAAAATTACAAACAGCAGTGGCCCCAAAACAGATCCCTGAGGCACACCACTCGTAACCGAACTCCATGACGAATATTTACCATCAACCACCACCCTCTGTCTCCTATCTGCTAGCCAATTACTGATCCAATTACCTAGATCACCCCCAATCCCATACATCTGCATTTTCTGCAGAAGCCTACCATGGTGAACCTTATCAAACGCCTTGCTAAAATCCATATACACCACATCAACTGCCTTACCCCTATCCACCTCTTTGGTCACTTTCTCAAAGAACTCGATAAGGTTAGTAAGGCACGACTTACCCGCTACAAAACCACGCTGACTGTCTCTAATCAACTCATTACTCTCCAAATAACTATAAATCCTGTCTCTAATAATCCTTTCCAAAACCTTACCCACCACAGAAGTAAGACTCACCGGTCTATAATTCCCAGGGAAGTTCCTTCTCCCCTTCTTAAACAATGGGACAACATTTGCTGTCCTCCAATCTTCCGGTACTATACCAGAGACCAACGACGACCTGAAGATCAGAGCCAGAGGCATCGCAATCACCTCTCTTGCCTCCCAAAGAATCCTGGGGTAAATCCCATCCGGACCAGGGGACTTATCTATTTTCTCTAAAATATCCAGCACATCCCCCGTATCAACTGCAATACTATCTATTTTACACCCCTGCACCCCAGTGTCCTCCTCAGCTACATTCATGTCTGGATCTACAGGCATTTAGAGACACAAAGACTGATTAGGGACAGTCAGCATGGCTTTGTGAGTGGAAAATCATGTCTCATAAATTTGATTGAATTTTTTGAAGGGGTAACCAAGAAGGTAGATGAGGGCAGTGCAATTGATGTTGTTCACATGAACTTTAGGAAGGCCTTTGACAAGGTACCGCATGGTAGATTGTTCTATAAGGTTAAATTTCACGGGATCCAGGGTGAGGTAGCCAATTGGATACAAAATTGGCTTCTTGACAGAAGCCAGAGGGTGGTTGTAGAGAGTTGTTTTCAAACTGGAGGTTCCAGGGAAGTACTGGACAACAAAGGGTACTCTGTCTGCGGTGTCCCATGTTTATCAAGTTGTCAAGTTTGTAGTTGTACACAGCCCTGTGTAGTTGTACATGGCACTGTATATTTATACACGGCTCAGTGAAGTTATATATGGCTCATTATACACAAATCAGTACTCAATAACAGATAAATTTATTTAAATTGATTCTTGCAGTAAAATAAGAATTTATAACTTGACATCAAAGGAGCAAGTGTAACTGGATCAACAATGTACCGTTACCCTGTTGATCTACATCCCCTTAGCCGAGGTAGCACTGAGACCAACTACAGAGACCCTCACTCCGAGTTCAGCCTGATCTCTCTGACATGAGCGGTGATTGAAACAGGAGCTGCCTGGTCTGACTACACTGAACGCTGCATTCACTCACCGAGTTACTGCAGGCTGACAAATATTTACATATTCATGAAGAAATGCCTCAGAAACATTTTGTCCTCTGAATTCCCGAAAGTCCTGCTGCAATTAAGTGAGGCAAGAAGAACTGTGAATTCCAGTAAAGTTTGCAGAGCACACACATCCTTTATGACAGACAGGAAAAGATCAGTCTGATCACAGTCCTTGTTTGTTTTTTTCATAATGTTTGGTTAGTCCCCAGGGTTTTCAAACTGAGGGACTGGCATTGTCCGCTCTGTGCAGGTATCAGTGTATTTTCTGGGAGCTGTTACACACTACACTGTGATGTGGAGATGCTAGCGTTGGACTGGGGTAAACACAGTAAGAAGTCTCACAACACCAGGTTAAAGTCCAACAGGTTTATTTGGTAGAAAAAGCCACTTGTGGGTTTTGGAGGGGGAGCGAGAGCCACTAGTGGCGTTTGCTACCAAAGAAACCTGTTGGACTTTAATCTGGTGTGAGACTTCTTACTGTGTTTACACACTGCACTCCCATTTACATCTGTACACACACACACACACACACCAGGATTCTACCAGACAGTTAATTCTTGGTTAATGGGTTAATGGTTGCAATGGTTTGCCGGGGAGAGGGGGGGCGGTCAGATTGCCCTCAGCCTTTGTAAATGACTGAACAGGATTCTTGCAATGAAAGATCAGGGTTTCCATTATTATTTACACACCTGTGTATCAGGCCTTACTGCTGTATCAAGCCCCCACATAGGGAAATCCCAGCTTCTGCCATTGCCACATCCCCAGCATTTACTACAGGTTTGGACAAACAGGGAACTGGCAAACTGAAGCCACCGGAGGTGCACCAGTAAATACAGCCCCCCCTCCCCGGGTGGGGGGTTCATACTCGGGCAGGAGTCTAGCAGTGTTTGGGTATTGCCCCCTGGCAATGCCCCTGGGCATGATGTGGGTATGCTGGTGTTGGACTGGCGTAAACACAGTAAAAAGTCTGACAACACCAGGTTTTAGTCCAACCGATTTATTTGATAAAGGAATTTAATGTTGGCAAGTGTGAGGTGGTCCACTTTGGTAGGAATAATGGTAGGAAGGATTATTACTTACGGGGTGAAAAACTGCAGCAGGCGACGGTGCAGAGGGACCTCGGGGTCCTTGTGCATGAGTCGCAAAAACCCAGCCTGCAGGTGCAGCAGGTGGTCAGGAAGGCGAATGGGATGCTGGCCTTCATAGCGAGGGGGATTGAATATAAAAGTAGGGAGGTCTTGCTGCAGCTGTATAGGGCATTGGTGAGGCTGCAGCTGGAGTACTGTGTGCAGTTTTGGGCGCCGCACCTGCGCAAAGATATTTTGGCCTTGGAGGGAGTGCAGAGGAGGTTTACTAGGCTGATACCGGAGTTGAGGGGATTGAGCTATGAGGAGAGGCTGAATAAACTAGGCTTGTACTCGTTAGAGTTTAGAAGAATGAGGGGAGATCTCATTGAGACGTATAAGATGATGAATGGAATGGATAGGATAGAGGTGGAGAGACTCTTCCCGCTCAAAAAAGACAGTAGGACTGGGGGCACAGCCTCAAGAGAAAGGGGAGGGCGGTTTAGAACAGAGTTGAAGAGGAACTTCTTCACTCAAAGGGTGGTGAATCTCTGGAATTCTCTGCCCGTTGAAGTGGTGGAGGCTGCCTCGCTAAATATTTTTAAGAAGCGGGTTGATGGGTTTTTGATAAGAGAAGGGATTAAGGGTTATGGGGAGAGGGCGGGAAGGTGGAACTGAGCCACAACAGATCAGCCATGATCTTATTGAATGGCGGGGCAGGCTCGAAGGGCTAGATGGTCTACTCCTGCTCCTATTTCTCATGTTCTTATTCTCACAAGCTTTCGAGGTTACCCTCTTCGTCAGGTGAATGGAGAGTTCTGGCCTCAGACAGAGCATATAAAGCAGACAGTTTAGAGATTGCTGATTAGAATGCGAATCCTTACACCTAACCTGCTGTTCAAGTCTTAAAGTGGCTGATAATGTGAGTGGAAGGAGCACTGATCACAGGTTAAAGAGATGTGATTGTCTCCAGACAGTACAGTAAGTGAGGTTTTGCAAACCCAGGCAAGTCACGGGGGTTACAGATAGTGCGACATGAACCCAAGATCCCTGTTGAGACTGTCCTCATGTGTGCGGAACTTGGCTATCAGTCTCTGTTCAGCGACTCTGCGCTGTCGTGTGTCATGAAGGCCGCCTTGGAGAATGCTTACCCGAAGGTCAGAGGCTGAATGCCCGTGACCGCTGAAGTGTTCGCCAACAGGAAGGGAACAGTCTTGCCTGGTGACTGTCGAGCGATGTTCATTCATCCGTTGTCGTAGCATCTGCATGGTCTCCCCAATATACCATGCTTTGGGACATCCTTTCTTGCAACATTTCAGGTAGACAATGTTGGCCGAGTTGCAAGAGTATTTACCATGTACCTGGTGGATGGTATTCTCACGTGTGATGATGGTATCCATGTCGATGATCCGGCATGTCTTGCAGAGGTTGCTGTGGCAGGGTTGTGTGGTATTGTGGTCACTGTTCTCCTGAAGGCCGGGTAGTTTGCTGCGAACAATGGTCTGTTTGAGGTTGTGTGGTTGTCTGAAAGCAAGAAGTGGGGGTGTGGGGATAGCCCTGGCGAGATGTTCGTCTTCATCAATGATATGTTGAAGACTCCGGAGAAGATGTCGTAGCTTCTCCGCTCCGGGGAAGTACTGGACGACGAAGGGTACTCTGTCCATTGTGTCCTGTGTTTGCCTTCTGAGGAGATCGGTGCGGTTTTTCGCTGTGGCACATTGGAACTGCCGATCTATGAGTCGAGCACTGTGTTCGCAGCAAACTACCCAGCCTTCAGGAGAACAGTGACCACAATACCACACAACCCTGCCACAGCAACCTCTGCAAGACATGCCGAATCATCGACATGGATACCATCATCACACGTGAGAATACCATCCACCAGGTACATGGTAAATACTTTTGCAACTCGGCCAACATTGTCTACCTGATACGTTGCAAGAAAGGATGTCCCAAAGCATGGTACATTGGGGAGACCATGCAGACGCTACGACAACGGATGAATGAACATCGCTCGACAGTCACCAGGCAAGACTGTTCCCTTCCTGTTGGCGAACACTTCAGTGGTCACGGGCATTCAGCCTCTGACCTTCGGGTAAGCATTCTCCAAGGCAGCCTTCATGACACACGACAGCGCAGAGTCGCTGAACAGAGACTGATAGCCAAGTTCCGCACACATGAGGACGGTCTCAACAGGGATCTTGGGTTCATGTCGCACTATCTGTAACCCCCGTGACTTGCCTGGGTTTGCAAAACCTCACTTACTGTACTGTCTGGAGACAATACACATCTCTTTAACCTGTGATCAGTGCTCCTTCCACTCACATTATCAGCCACTTTAAGACTTGAACAACAGGTTAGGTGTAAGGATTCGCATTCTAATCAGCAATCTCTAAACTGTCTGTGCTTTATATGCTCTGTCTGAGGCCAGAACTCTCCATTCACCTGACGAAGAGGGTAACCTCGAAAGCTTGTGAGAATATTATCAAATAAATCGTTTGGACTAATGCCCCTGGGAGCAGGGGTTCCATGTCCATGTGGTGGGGGAGGGGGTGCTAATCTCTCAGGTTGCTGGGCCCTCCCCACCAGCACGATCTCATTCCCCAACTTTTCACTGTTTATTAATCAAAGGGTGGAAAGACTGAGAAATCAGCTGCTGAGCACTGGGGCCAATCCCAGGAAAGTCCGAATGATCCAAACCGTGATCCACCCCCGTGTGTGTCCAATTCCCACAGCCACTGGCTCAGAGCCCAGACTGACACGGTAATATCAAACCAGCTCCTAAAAATCAGGCAGATCATCAATATGTGGGAGCAAGAGGGAGAGAGGGAAGAGGAGCGAGAGGGACAGGGGGAGCGAGAGGGACAGGGGGAGCGAGAGGGACAGGGGGAGCGAGAGGGACAGGGGGAGCGAGAGGGACAGGGGGAGCGAGAGGGACAGGGGGAGCGAGAGGGACAGGGGGAGCGAGAGGGACAGGGGGAGCGAGAGGGACAGGGGGAGCGAGAGGGACAGGGGGAGCGAGAGAGAGGTAGGGAGAGGGATGGGTACTAGAGGGAGAGAAGGAAAGCAAGAGCGAGGGGGAGCGAGAGCAAAAGGGAGGGAAAGAGGGAGAGCGAGAGGGGCAAGAGCAAGAGCAAGGGAGAAGGAGAGGGAGGCAGGGAGGGGGAGTGTGGAGGAGATGGAGAGAGAGGGAGTGAGAGGGAGGGGGTGCGTGAGGAAGGAAGGGGGTGCAAGAGGGAGGGGGAGCGAGAAGGAAAGGGGGTGGAGCTAGAGCAGTGGGGACTGAGAGGGAGGAAGGGAGAGGAAGCAATAGAGAGGGAAGCAGGGGCAGCGAGAGCGAGGGAGAAGGGGGAGGGGATAGTGAGGAGAAAGAGAGGGAGGGGGAGAGAAGGGGGAAGATAGAGAGAGGGAGTGAGGAGGAGCGAAGCAGGGGAGGATACAGGGATGGGAGAGACACGAGGAGAGAGGGAGTGGGGGAGACTGGAAAGGAGAGGGGGAGTAAGAGAGAATGGGTGAACGTGAGGGAAAGCATGAGGGTGAGGGAGATCATGGGGCAGAGAGAGGAAGGGGGCAGAGAGATATGGAGAGTCATGCAGAGGGAGTGAGGAAGAGTGTGTGAGGGAGAAAAATGGAGGGAGTATGAGGGAAGTGAGCAGGGAAGAGGCGGAGGAAAGAGGCGGGCAATGGAGGAAAGGGAATGAGAGTGTGAATGTAGAAAGAGAAGGAGCGCAAGGAAGATGTTGTGAGTGTGGGACAGAATGAGGGAGATAGTGAGGGATAGTGAGTTTAAGTCACAAGTAGATAGATTTCTGATCAATAAGGGAATTAAGGGTTATGGGGAGCAGGTGGGAAAGTGGAATTGATCCACTTCAGATCAGCCATGATCTTACTGAATGGCGGGGCAGGCTCGAAGGGTTAGATGGCCTACTCCTGCTCCTATTTCTTATGTTCTTATGAGGGATGCGGAGGGACAGGGATGAAGGCTGGGGTACTAAGGGGAGGGTACTGAGTGAGAGTGGGGGAAGAAGGGAGAGAGTATAGGAGCAATGGTTCCGTGATAACCTTGGGGTTTCTTGTTTGTTGCAGTTATCTTGTTTCTACATTCCCACCTTCACCCCCTGCACCACCTCACACTGACGCTCGGAGAGCAACCAGATCTTTCGAGAGCTTCTTAATGGCATCACCATGCTGGGTCTTCTTGATCCAGTCAGCAGGGATCCCTCTGGATCCGACTGCAGCTCCAACACAGGCACCTGCAACGCAGCGGGAAACAGGAAAATTACTGTTATACCTACCCATACCCCCCTGCACACCCACCTCCCAGCACCTACCCATATCCCCCTGCACACCCACCTCCCAGCACCTACCCATACCCCCCTGCACACCCACCTCCCAGCACCTACCCATACCCCCCTGCACACCCACCTCCCAGCACCTACCCATACCCCCCTGCACACCCACCTCCCAGCACCCACCTTTTGCATGAGTCGCAAAAACCCAGCTTGCAGGTACAGCAGGTGGTCAGGAAGGCGAATGGGATGCTGGCCTTCATAGCGAGGGGGATTGAATATAAAAGTAGGGAGGTCTTGCTGCAGCTGTATAGGGCATTGGTGAGGCCGCAGCTGGAGTACTGTGTGCAGTTTTGGGCGCCGCACCTGCGCAAGGATATTTTGGCCCTGGAGGGAGTGCAGAGGAGGTTTACTAGGCTGATACCGGAGTTGAGGGGGTTGAGCTATGAGGAGAGGCTGAATAAACTAGGCTTGTACTCGTTAGAGTTTAGAAGAATGAGGGGAGATCTCATTGAGATGTATAAGATGATGAAGGGGATGGATAGGATAGAGGTGGAGAGACTCTTCCCGCTCAGAAAGGACAGTGGGACTAGAGAGCACAGCCTCAAGATAAAGGGGGGTGCGGTTTAGAACAGAGTTGAGGAGGAACTTCTTCACGCAAAGGGTGGTGAATCTCTGGAATTCTCTACCCGTTGAAGTGGTGGAGGCTGCCTCGCTAAATATATTTAAGATGCGGGTTGATAGGTTTTTGGTAGACAAGGGAATTAAGGGTTATGGGGAGAAAGCGGGAAAGTGGAACTGATCCACTTCAGATCAGCCATGATCTTATTGAATGGCGGGGCAGGCTCGAAGGGCTAGATGGCCTACTCCTGCTCCTATTTCTTATGTTCTTATGTTCACCCATACCCCTGTACACCCACCCATATCCATCTGCGCTCACCCATACCCACCCCCCAGCACTCACCCATATCCCCCTGCAGCCACCCATACCCCCCCCGCACCCACTCCCCTCACACCCACCCATAGCCCCCTGCACCCACCCATATCCCCCCGCACTCACCCATATCCACCCCCCAGCACCCACCCATACCCCCAGCACCCACCCATATCCACCCCCTGCACCCACCCATATCCTCCCCCACACCCACTTGAAGCCCAGGGGGACAAATATCCTGGTGGGAAGGTTGGCTAAGGCTACTGGGGAGATGTTAAACTAGAAAGGCTGGGGGGAGGGAATAGAGGTGAGGAGACTGAGAGCGAGGAGGTTAGCTCCCAAGTAGAGAAGGATTGTAGACAGTATAAGCGGGAGGATGGACGGGTGAGGGAGAAGGGGAGAGCTCAGACCAAAGGTTTGAGATGTGTCTACTTTAACGCCAGGAGTGTAGTGAATAAAGTGGATGAGCTTAGAGCGTGGATCGCTGCTTGGGAATGTGATGTGGTGGCCATTACAGAGACTTGGATGACTCAAGGACAGGACTGGATACTTCAAGGTGCCGGGATTCAGATGTTTCAGGAAGGACAGGGAGGGAGGCAAAAGAGGTGGCAGAGTGTCACTGTTGATCAGGGACAGTGTCATGGCTGTAGAGAAGGTAGATGCCATGGAGGAATTGTCTACGGAGTCTCTGTGGGTGGAAGTTTGGAACAGGAAGGAGTTGATAACTTTTCTGGGTGTTTTCTGTAGGCTGCCCAATATTAGCAGGGATGTTGAGGTGCAGATAGGGAAACAGATCCTGGAGAGATGTAGTAATAACAAAATTGTCATGATGGGAGACTTTAATTTCCCAAACTTCGATTGGAATATCCCTAGGGTAAGGGGTTTGGATGGAGAGGAGTTTGTTAGGTGTGTTCAGGAGGGTTTCCTGACACAGTATGTGGATAAGCCTACGAGGGGAGAGGCTGTACTCGATCTGGTACTGGCTAATGAACCAGGACAGGTGTAGGATCTCTCAGTGGGAGAGCATCTTAGCAGATGGAGGTTAATTTAGACAAATGCGAGGTGATGCATTTTGTTAGATTGAACCAGGGCAGGACTTGGTTAATGGTAGGGCGTTGGGGAGAGTTACAGAACAAAAAGATCTAGCGATACATGTTCATAGCTCCTTGAAAATGGAATCACAGGTGGACAGAGTGGTGAAGAAGGCATTCAGCATGCTTGGTTTCAGCGGTCAGGACACTGAATACAGGAGTTGGGACGTCTTGTTGAAGCTGTACAAGACATTGGTAAGGCCACACTTGGAATACTGTGTACAATTCTGGTCACCCTATTATAGAAAGGATATTATTAAACTAGAAAGAGTGCAGAAAAGATTTACTAGGATGCTACCGGGACTTGATGTATTGAGTTAAAGAGAGAGGCTGGATAGACTGGAGCGTAGGAGGCTGAGGGATGATCTTATAGAGGTCTATAAAATAATGAGGGGCATTGGCAAGATATCTTTTCCCAAAGGTAGGAGAGTCTAAAATTAGACGGCATATGTTTAAGGTGAGAGGGGAGAGATACAAAAGTGTCCAAAGGAGCAATTTTTTCACACAGAGGGTGGTGAGTATCTGGAACAAGCAGCCAGAGGCAGTAGTAGAAGCGGTACAATTTTATCTTTCAAAAAGCATTTAGATAGTAATATGGGTACTATGGGTGTAGAGGGATATGGGCCTGACGTGGGCAATTGGGATTAGCTTAGGGGTTTAAAAAAAAGTAAGGGTGGCATGGATAAGTTGGGCCGAAGGGCCTGTTTCCATGCTGTAAACATATATGACTCTATGAGTCTACGTGCCCCTGCAGTCACCCACATCCCCCCTCACCTATCCATATCCCCCTCACTCACACATATCCCCGCCCCGCACTCACCCATATCCCCCTCACTCACACATATCCCCGCCCCGCACTCACCCATATCCCCCTCACTCACACATATCCCCACCCCGCACTCACCCATATCCCCTCGCTCACTCATATCCCCCTGCACTTACTAAGATTCCCCCCTCGTCACCCATATCCCTGCCCCGCACTCACCCATATCCCCTCGCTCACTCATATCCCCCTGCACTTACTAATATTCCCCCCTCGT
Source organism: Prionace glauca (assembly GCA_037974335.1). Classification (NCBI taxonomy): domain Eukaryota; kingdom Metazoa; phylum Chordata; class Chondrichthyes; order Carcharhiniformes; family Carcharhinidae; genus Prionace; species Prionace glauca. Next base: position 117,068,791 of record CM075730.1, on the reverse strand, counting down.
CACCCATATCCCTGCCCTGCACTCACCCATATCCTCCTTATTCACCTATATGAGGGGTGATAATTATAGGACGGACGTCAGAAGTAGGTTCTTTACTCAGAGGGTAGTAAGGGCGTGGAATGCCCTGCCTGCAGCAGTTGTGGACATGCCAACTTTAAGGGCGTTCAAATGGATAACATTGGAATAGTTTAGGTTAGAGGGTCATTAGATTGGTTCCACTGGTTGGCGCAACATCGAGGGCCGAAGGGCCTGTACTGCGCTGAAATGTTCTATATCCCCCCACACTCACCCATATCCCTGCCCCGCAGTGACTCAAATCCCTCTCATTCACCATATCCTCCTGTACTCACCCATATCCCTGCTCCGCACTCACCGATACCACCCCCAGCAACATACCAATATTCCCTCCTCACTCATCCACATCCCCCTCATTCACCCACATTCCTGCTCCGCACTCATCCATATCCCCCTGCACTCATCCATATCCCTGCCCCGCCCTCCCACATATGTCCCTGCACTCACCCACATCCCTCCTCACTCACACATATCCCTGCCCTGCACAGATTCATAATCCCCTCATTTACCCATATCCCCCCCGCACTAACCCATGCGCTCCTGCACTCACCTACATCCCCCCCTCACTCACCCATATGCCTGCAAGTTAATGGAGCTAAAGGTAGACAAGTCTCCAGGTCCTGATGGAATGCATCCCAAGGTAATAAAAGAGATGGTGGAAGAAATAGCAAATGCAGTAGTGATAATTTACCAAAATTCACTGGACTCTGGGGTGGTTCCTGCAGATTGGAAAACAGCAAACGTGACACCACTGTTTAAATAAGGAGGTAGACAAAAGGCAGGTAACTATAGGCCGGTTAGCTTAACTTTTGTAGTGAGGAAAATGCTTGAATCTATCATCAAGGAAAAAATAGCGAGATATCTGGATATAAATTGTCCCATTGGTGAGACGCAGCATGGGTTCATGAAGGGCAGGTCATGTTTGACTAATTTGGTGGAATTCTTTGAGGACATTACATGTGCAGTGGACAATGGGGAACCTGTGGATGGGGTGTATCTGGATTTCAAGAAGGCATTAGACAAGGTGCCGCACCAAAGACTGCTACATAAGATAAAGGTGCACGGTGTTACAGGTAATGTATAAGCATGGATAGAGGATTGGGTAACTAACAGAAAGCAAACAGTGGGGGTAAATGGGTGTTTTTCTGGTTGGCGATCAGTGAGTAGTGGTGTGCCTCAGGGATCAGTGTTGGGACCATAATTGTTTACAATTTACATAGATGATTTGGAGTTGGGGACCAAGTGTAGTGTGTCCAAATTCACAGATGACACTAAGATGAGTGGAAGAGCAAAGTGTGCAGAGGATGCTGAAAGTCTGTAAAGGGATGGAGACAGTCTCAGTGAGTGGGTGAGGGTCTGGCAGATGGAGTACAATGTTGGTAAATGTAAGGTCATCCATCTTGGCAGGAATAAAAACAAAATGGACTATTATTTAAATGGTAAAAAATTGCAGCATGCTGCTGTGCAGAGGGACCTGGGTGTCCTTGTGCAGGAATCTCAAGGAGTTGGTTTGCAGATATAGCAGGTAATTAAGAAGGCAAATGGAATTTTATCCCTCATTGCTAGAGGGATGGAGTTTAAAAACAGCGAGGTTATGTTGCAGCTGTATAAGGTGCTGGTGAGGCCACACCTGGAGTTACTGTGTACAGTTTCGGTCTTACTTGAGAAAGGATATACTGGCACTGGAGGGGGTGCAGAGGAGATTCACTAGGTTGATTCCAGAGTTGAGAGGGTTGGATTATGAGGAGAGACTGAGTAGACTGGGGCTATACTCATTGGAATTCAGAAGAATGAGGGGAGATCTTATAGAAACATATAAGATTATGAAGGGAACAGATAAGACAGAAGCAGGGAAGTTGTTGCCACTGGCAGGTGAAACTAGAACTCATGGAAAGAATTATAGAAGCCCTACAGTGCAGAAAGAGACCATTCGGTTCATCAATTCTGCGCCGACCACAATCCCACCCAAGCCCTACCCCCATATCCCTACACATTTACCTGCTAATCCCTCTAACCTCCTCATTTCAGGACACAAAGGGGCAATTTTTAGCCTGGGCAATCAACCTAACCTGCACATCTTTGGACTGTGGGAGGAAACCAGAGGAAACCCACGCAGACATGAGGAGGATGTGCAAACTCCACACAGACATGACCCAAGCCGGGAATCGAACCCAGGTCCCTGGAGCTGTGAAGTTGCAGTGCTAACCACTGTGCTACAATGCCACCCAACGAGGGAGCGTAATCTCAAAATAAGGGGAAACAGATTTAGGACTGAGTTGAGGAGGAACTTCTTCACACAAAGGGTTGTGAATCTGTGGAATTCCCTGCCCAGTGAATCAGTTGAGGCTCCCTCATTAAATGTTTTTAAGGCAAGGAGAGATATATGTTTGTACAGTAAAGGAATTAAGGGTTATAGTGAACGGGTGGGTAAGTGGAGCTGAGTCCACAAAAAGATCAGCCATGATCTTATTGAATGGTGGGGCAAAATTGAGGGGCCAGATGGCCGACTCCTGCTCCTCGTTCTTATGTTCTTATATCCCCCTGCACTCACCCATATTTCCCCTCCTGCACTCATTCATATCCCCACCATGCACCCACCCACATCCCTCCTGCACTCACCCACATCCCTCCCGCACTCACACTCACCCATATCCCTGCCTCACACTCACCAATATTCTCACTTAAGCAATAATACACTCCACATCCCAACAATTAATGCAGCCACCACCCTGTCCTCCTTTCCCCACCCTGGGCTGCTTTCCTTCCCTCCACCCTCACCTGTTCCTGGTCGCTCCTCTGTTGCACTCACCTACAAAGCTGAGACGGCTACAATTGCATCCCCCGGCTGCCATGGTGAGCCTCACGGTGGCAGGGTAATCACTCAGGCTGGGAGTCACCAGCAGACAGTGGAGGGAATTCAGTAAATTGCCTGGAATAGCTGCAGGGACAGAAGGACAATAATTCCGAGATTAATGATAGGACAACACAGAGACGCTGATCATTGAATTCAATATCCTGATCGTCCATTTGCATTCATCCATCTAAGTTTTGAGATTTCTTTTTCCTCCAGCATTTGCAAGATCGATCCATAACCTTATTAAAGTCACACTTTTTATGGAATATGTATTAACGACAATAAATAACAAGGTGATTAACAATGAAGCCTCACTAAAACAATTGTGTTCATATCCTTTGGGTTTTCTAATAATATCTGCTTCAATCAGTATTTCTCCAGATTTGATTATTTTACAGTTTATTTTCTCTCAAAATGTTCTTATTTTTGTTGTGTTTTATCCCAGTACAAAACCAGCATCCAATCCAGGCAGATTGCCCGTCAGTTTGGAGGGAGTGCAGAGGAGGTTTACTAGGCTGATACCGGAGTTGAGGGAGTTGAACTATGAGGAGAGGCTGAATAAACTAGGCTTGTACTCGTTGGAGTTTAGAAGAATGAGGGGAGATCTCATTGAGACATATAAGATGATGAATGGGATGGATAGGATAGAGGTGGAGAGACTCTTCCCGCTCAAAAAAGACAGTAGGACTAGGGGGCACAGCCTCAAGATAAAGGGGGGGCAGTTTAGAACGGAGTTGAGGAGGAACTTCTTCACTCAAAGGGTGGTGAATCTCTGGAATTCTCTGCCCGTTGAAGTGGTGGAGGCTGCTTCGCTAAATATTTTTAAGAAGCGGGTTGATGGGTTTTTGATAAGAGAGGGGATTAAGGGTTATGGGGAGAGGGCCGGAATGTGGAACTGAGCCACGACAGATCAGCCATGATCTTATTGAATGGCGGGGCAGGCTCGAAGGGCTAGATGGCCTACTCCTGCTCCTATTTCTTATGTTCTTATGTTCAACTGACCTGTCAGCTATTACAATTCCTCTGTCCCGTTTTTAGATATAACATTGCCTTTGCGTGATGACCTCCTGTGATGAAGCAGGACAGCCTCAACAATGTCCAGATAGGATTAGTAATTCTGCATAATAACTACAACAGAACCAGAAATGCTGGAAAACCAGCTCTGACAAAGGGTCATCCAGACTCTCTCCACAGCCAGAGAGTGGGGAATCTATGGAACTGTTTGCCGCAGAAGGCTGTGGAGGGCAGGTCATTGAATGTCTTTAAGACAGAGATAGATAGGTTCTTTGAATAAGGGGATCAGGGGTTATGGGGAAAAGGCAGGAGAATGGGGATGAGAAAAATATCAGCCATGATTGAATGGCAGAGCAGACTCAATGGGCTGAATGGCCTAATTCTGCTCCTATGTCTTATGAACTTATGGTCCACAGACGCTGTCAGACCTGCTGTGATTTTCCAGCGATTTTCTGTTTTTAGATTCCAGCATCTGCAGTATTTTGCTTTTATCTTTTCTGATGAATAACTATTTAAAAACTCTACTTGATGTGGGAAAACTGAGATGAAACAAGCCTCAGCTGGCCAGGCTGTATTTTTAGAGAGAGAAACAGGAGTTAATATTTCAGGTTGATAATTTTTCATCAGGAAAGGCCTCACATGCCTGACTCTCAGTTTTAAATTCTACATTCATCTTATTAATAACACATTTCTCAAATTCCACAGTATCACATCGTAAGAAATCATCAACATGCATCAGGAAGATGCCTGAAACCTTTCCTTTATGATATTAATATCATATTTTGGGATTTACTTTTAATTAATCACAATCTATTCTCAGCAAAACAATTCTCAGCAAGAGTAACACAGTTAGGAAGCACTATTGAGGCCATCGACATACTTCAATTTCCATCATTTACCGACTGCACCTGTTGTCGCTTTGGGCAGTTTGACAAACACTCCTCTCTGAAAAGTGTCACTTTACAGAAACATGGCCTTTATACTGATTAATCTCCACTCCTACGAATACGTGGATGAAAGGGCTAGTAGGATTTATATCAGAGCTGTGGAAAAGTGACAGAGCGTGGGTTTGGAGGAGACTCAGGGCGGGACGCGGCTCGAGGACAGAGCGAGATTTCTGGGGGATGAGGGCCTGAGTACAGCTGGGGTCACTGCAGCTGGTGGTGCTGGCGCCAGTGTCGGGGTGCTGCTGTTGGTGGTAGTGTTGCAGCCAGTGGTGCTGTTGGTGCCCATGTCAGTGGTGCCAGTGCTTTCAGTGCCAGTGGCATCAGTGCCAGTGATGGCATAGAACATAGAACACAGAACACTACAGCACAAACTGGCCGTTCGGCCCACACGTTGCGCCAATCACATCAATACCTACCAGGCCTATCCAAGATCCTCAATCTCATTAAATCCCATATGCTCATCCAGAAGTCTCTTAAAAGACCCCAGCGAGTTTGTCTCTATCACCACCGACAGCAGCCGATTCCACTCACTCACCACCCTTTGAGTGAAAAACTTTCCCCTAACATCTCTGTATCTGCTCCCCGCACCTTAAATCTGTGTCCTCTCGTAGCGACCATTTCAACCCGGGGAAATAGCCTCCGAGAATCCACCCTATCTATTCCTCTCAACATTTTATAAACCTCAATCAGGTCACCTCTCAATCCTCGTCTCTCCAGGGAGAAAAGACCCAGCTCCCTCAACCTATCTTCATAAGGCATGCCTCCCAATCCAGGCAACATCCTTGTAAATCTCTTCTGCACCCTCTCAATAGCTTCCACATCCTTCTTGTAGTGAGGTGACCAGACCTGCAAGTGGGGTCTGACAAGGGTCTTACAAAGTTGCAGCATTACCTCCCGACTCCTAAACTCAGTCCCTCGATTAATGAAGGCCAGTACACGATACGCCTTCTTGACCACATTGTCCACCTGGCACTGCCAGTGGTGTCAGTGCCAGTGCCAATGGTAGCAGTGCCCGTGGTAGCAGTGCCCTTCAAACCAGGCAGCATCCTGGTAAATCTCCTCTGCATTCTCCCCAATGCTTCCACATCCTTCTTATCGTGAGGTGACCAGAACCGAACACAATATTCCAAATGTGGTCTCACCAACGTCCTGTATAATTGCAGCATAACCCCACAGCTCTTAAACTCAAACCCCCTGTTAATAAACGCTAGCACATTATAAGCCTTCTTCACAGTTCTATCCACCTGAGTGGCAGCCTTCAGAGATCTGTGGTTGCAAACCCCAAGATCTCTCTGCTCCTCCACATTCCTCAGAACCCTGGATAATCCCAGGTAATCATTTCTCAAGAAAGCGTAATAAATTACAGCAGCTTGAGATGCTTGCGTTTTGGAATCTGAGTGGTAGCTGGCATCACTGCAGAGCACCTGTGGATAGGTGTGGTCACTCCATAACTTATGCAGGAAAGAAAGAAAGGGAGTGACCATCAAACAATAAAAAAAGGCCAGGCGGCATGGTAAAAATCCCCTAGTCGCCACACTCTGGTGCCTGTTCCAGTACACTGAGGGAGAATTTAGCATGACCAATCCATTTAACCGGAGCACCTGGAGGAAACCCAAGCAGACACGGGGAGAATGTGCAAACTCTACACAATCAGAGACCCAAATCGGGAATTGAACTTAGGTCTCTGGTGCTGTGAGGCAGCAGTGTTGACTACAATGCCACCCTGCTGTCTGGTGCCTGTCCACCCAGCAGAATGTGAATATTTTTAAGGCGGGACTGGATAGATTCCTGATTAACAAGGGGTCAAAAGGCTATTGGGGTTGGCAGAAATGTGGGGTTGAAGTTACAATCAGATCAGCCATGAATGACCAAAAGGTGGAGGGGCTGAGTGGCCTACTCCAGCTCCTGATTCATATATTGTATATTGGAATTCAGGATAGGTTGAAGAAATTAGAACTGCTTTCCTTTGAGAAAAGAATGTTGAGAGTTGATAGCGGTATTCAAAAACTTAGTGTCTGGATAGAATAGATAAATCATAGAATCAATCATTGAATCTTGACAGTGCAGAAGGAGGCCATTTGGCCCATCGAGTCTGCACTGACAACAATCCCACCCAGGCCCTAATCTAATACCGTTTTGCATTGCCCAATCCCTAACTGTCCCTCTGCAAAGCAGCCCCTCTTCAATCCGCCCCATCCCTAATCTGCCCCCCCCCGATCCACTCAATCCCAGGGTCCACCCATTCCCCAACTCCCCTATCACCATTCCCCTGCACTTGCTTACCACATGAGCTGCCGATTGTTTGCACCACCTCACGGTGAGCTGTACCACGCAGTTTCAGGATCTCGGGTAACTTGCTGGCAATGACACTGAGCTCTGGCTGGTTCTTCATTTTCTCTAGGAATCCTTCCGCTGGGGGTTGTAGAATGAATTGCTCCAGAACGGCAGCAGCTGGGAAGGGTCAGAGAGAGGTTTAGGATGGAGACATGAGAATTGAGAAGTACAAAAACAAGAACAAAGAACAACCCAGCAGGGGAAACAAGCCCTTTGGCCCAAAGAGTCCGCGCCACCCCTTCAACAAAGCATTTTCCGACACCTACTCTGTCCTGCATGTATGTGAGTGGAACCCCTAATGTAGCCAGATTCAGGGGAGAATAGTGTCAATTTGTTGCACCAATCAGCCGAAGAGCACATCTTTGGGGTGTGGGAGGAAACCGGAGCGCCCGGAGGAAACCCACGCAACCACAGGGAGAATGCACAAACTCCCACGGACACAGGCCCAAATCCATGTATCTGTACAGCCAGCAGTGCTAGTCACTGAGCTGTTGTGGCGCCCGTCCACCGGTCCAGGATCAAGCACACACACCGACACGAAGTACTAGGCCACTCCCGGAACCTCCAGGAGCAGCCCACGCACGACCCACCGTGTGCATGCCCCTCGTTTGACAACAAGGTGGACCAACGCCTGTGGATTAAAAGAGACAAAACATTAACATATAATACTACATTTCCTGTGTCGTCCCGAGGCTCTGTCCCTTTTTAATACCGTCTTCTATAACCCTCCATCCCTGTTTCACTCATGTGTCTGTCTAAGTAAACCTTAAACAAGTCCAACGTGCCTGCCTCCACCACCTTACTCGGTAGCGCGTTCCATACCCCCACGACCCTCTGCGTGAAAAAACTTCCTCTAGTATCCAAATTACACTTCTCCCCCCTCACCCTTAGATCGTGACCTCTTGTAATTGTCCCCAATCTAGGGAAAAGCCTACCACTGTTGACTCTATCTATTCCCTTCATTATTTTATACACCTCTATCAGATCCCCCCTTAATCTCCATCTTTCTAAGGAGAAGAGCCCCAGTTTAAGAACATAGAATATTACAGCACAAACAGGCCCTTCGGCCCTCGAGTTGCGCCGATCGCATCAACCCCACCAATCTATAGACCTATCTATAACCCCCAATCCCATTAAACCCCATATACTCATCCAGAAGTCTTTTAAAAGACCCCAGCGAGTAAGTTTCTCCAACTTCTCCTCGTAATCCAGTCCCCCCATGCCAGGCCACATCCTGGTAAACCTCCTCTGCACTCTCTCCAGAGTCTCCACGTCCTTCCGGTAGTAAGGTGACCAGAACTGGACGCAATACTCCAAATGCGGTCTAACCAACGTTCTATACAACTGAAGCATTAGACGGCAGCTTTTATACTCTATACTCCTTCCTATAAAGGCTTGCATTCCATAAGCTTTCCTCACAACCTTCTCTACCTGTGTCGACACCTTCAGAGACTTGTGCACCTGCACTCCCAGGTCCCTCTGTATTTCTATACTCCTAATCGGTCTACCTTTTATCATGTAACTCCTCTCTGCATTATTCCTTCCAAAATGCATCACCTCGCATTTGTCAGGATTAAATTCCATCTGCTATCTATCTGCCCAATATACCAACTTATCTATATCCTGCTGTATCACCTGACAGTCCTCCTCATTATCTGCCAATCCTGCCATCTTGGTGTCATCTGCAAACTTGCTAATCACACCACCTACGCCCTCTTCCAAGTCATTTATATATACTACAAAGAGGAGAGGTCCCAGTACTGAGCCCTGCGGCACACCACTGGTGACTGACCTCCAGCCAGAAAAGGATCCTTCCACTACTACTCTCTGTCTCCTATTGTGAGAATATTATCAAATAAATCGGTTGGACTAAAACCTGGTGTTGTCAGACTTTTTACTGTGTTTACGCCAGTCCAACGCCGGCATACCCACATCATTCCTATTGCCCAGCCAGTTTTCAATCCATCTAGCTACCTATCCTTGTATCCCATGTGCCTTAACCTTTTCTACCAGCCTACTGTGAGGGACTTTGTCAAACGCCTTACTGAAATCCATATAGATGACATCAACAGCTTGCCCATCGTCAACCGTTTTTGTCACCTCCTCAAAAAATTCTACCAGATTCGTAAGGCAAGACCTCCCTCTAACAAAGCCATGTTGCGTATCCCTAATCAGATCGCAACGCTCCAAATGCTCATACATCCTACCCCTAAGAATTTTTTTCAATAATTTTCTTACCACCGATGTCAAACTCACTGGTCTATAATTACCAGGGTTATCCCTACTACCCTTTTTAAACAGCGGTACCACATTAGCTACCCTCCAGTCCTCTGGGACCTCACCTGTGTCCAAGGAAGAGACAAAGATTTGCGTCAGCGGCCCAGCAATTTCATCTTTCACCTCCCTAAGCAGCCTGGGATAAATACCATCAGGCCCCGGAGCTTTAGCCGTTTTTATGCGACCTAAAAACCTTAGCACTTCCTCCCTCGTAATGGATATTTCCTTCCACTGATCTAGAGCTCCCTCCAAGACATTACACGACACCAAACCCCTCTCCTTCATGAATACCGATGCAAAATATTCATTCAGGATCTCCCCCATTCCCTCAGACTCGATGCATAGCTCCCCTCCTTTGTCCCTAAGAGGACCAATTTTCCCTCTAACCACTCTCTTGCTCCTAATATAGGAATAAAATGCCTTTGGATTTTCCTTAATCCTATTAGCCAAAGCCATTTCATGCCCTCTTTTCACCCTTCTAACTCCCCTTTTAACTCCCTCCTACTCTCTCTATATTCTTCCAGCGCACTGGAGTCAGGCAAAAGGCGGGGAATTATAGGCTGGTTAGTTTAACGTCTGTGGTAGGTAAAATGTTAGAATCCGTCATTGAGGAGGAAATAGCGAGGCATCTTGAGGGGAATTGCTTGATAGGGCGGACGCAACACGGTTTCATTAAAGGGAAGTCATGTCTGACAAATTTACTGGAGTTCTATGAGGATGTGTCTAGGGCAGTGGATAGAGGAGAGCCGGTGGATGTGGTCTTTCTGGATTTTCAGAAGGCGTTTGACAAGATACCTCACAAGAGGTTATTGCAGAAGGTCAGGGGACATGGAGTTGGGGGTCGGGTGTTAGCGTGGATAGAGGATTGGTTGTCAAATAGGAGGCAGAGAGTGGGGGTCAATGGATGCTATTCGGGTTGGCGGTTGGTGACTAGTGGGGTGCCCCAGGGGTCGGTGCTGGGGCCTCAGCTATTTACCATTTATATAGATGATCTGGAGGAGGGAACCGAGTGCAGGGTGTCGAAATTTGCTGCTGACACCAAGATTGGGGGAAAGGCAAATTGTGAGGAGGGTGTGCAGAGTCTGCAGAAGGATCTAGATAGGCTGGGCGAATGGGCCAGGAAATGGCAAATGGAATTTAATATTGGCAAGTGTGAGGTGGTCCACTTTGGTAGGAGGAATGGTAGGAAGGACTATTACTTACATGGCGAAAAACTGCAGCAGGCGACGGTGCAGAGGGACCTCGGGGTCCTTGTGCATGAGTCGCAAAAACCCAGCTTGCAGGTGCAGCAGGTGGTCAGGAAGGCGAATGGGATGCTGGCCTTCATAGCGAGGGGGATTGAATATAAAAGTAGGGAGATCTTGCTGCAGCTGTATAGGGCATTGGTGAGGCCGCAGCTGGAGTACTGTGTGCAGTTTTGGGCGCCGCACCTGCGCAAGGATATTTTGGCCCTGGAGGGAGTGCAGAGGAGGTTTACTAGGCTGATACCGGAGTTGAGGGGATTGAGCTATGAGGAGAGGCTGAATAAACTAGGCTTGTACTCGTTAAGAGTTTAGAAGAATGAGGGGAGATCTCATTGAGACGTATAAGATGATGAATGGGATGGATAGGATAGAGGTGGAGAGACTCTTCCCGCTCAAAAAAGACAGTAGGACTAGGGGGCACAGCCTCAAGATAAAGGGGAAGCGGTTTAGAACAGAGTTGAGGAGGAACTTCTTCACTCAAAGGGTGGTGAATCTCTGGAATTCTCTGCCCGTTGAAGTGGTGGAGGCTGCCTCGCTAAATATTTTTAAGAAACGGGTTGATGGGTTTTTGATAAGAAAAGGGATTAAGGGTTATGGGGAGAGGGCGGGAAGGTGGAGCTGAGCCACGACAGATCAGCCATGATCTTATTGAATGGCGGGGCAGGCTCGAAGGGCCAGATGGCCTACTCCTGCTCCTATTTCTTATGTTCTTATTAAGTCTTTAGGGAAAACCTCCTCTCCATGTTCCTTAAACCCACCATCTCCCTCAACTCATAGCCCTTAAACACGTATTTCCCAATACCATGTATTCACCTCTCCCTCAATTCACAGCTACACATCTTCTCCTCAATCCCACCTACCCGCTGAGATGGCCAGAGAAAAACCTGCATTTCATTTTGGGGTGATGGTCCCTTTAAGAGTGAGGTTTCGTTTGGAGATGATTCCTGTTACAGAACCTGGCCTCTGGTAACTGGTCATGTGACCACATGGTTTCTGAGATAATCAACAGAATAATGCGTTATCAAGAAGATAATCATAGCCCAATTAACAGCTTGTGTGTTTGTGGTTCTGTTTCAAGCAGGGTTTAAATTTTAATTTAGAACAATCTGGCTACAGAGCACACTATTACCAGCAGAATTCAGTTGAAGTTCTGGGTGCTGGTTAAAAGGTTTAAAACTTTGTTAGAATAAAGAACAGTACAGCAAAGGAACTGACTCTTTGACCCTCCAAGCCTGTGCCGATCATAATGCCCTAAACAAACTAAAAATCACCTTCTGCCCTTACTCGCTCCATATCCCTGTATTCCCTCCCTATTCATATATCCGTTTAGATGCCTCTGAAATGTTGCTAATGTGCCTGCTTCCACCATCTCCTCTGGCAGTGCATTCCAGGCATCCACCGCTCTCTGTGACTCCCTGAGATTTTCTCTCTTTTAACTTCTGAGTTTGTTTAACTGTAGCCAATGTCTGCCTTTTTTCCAGATTTCATTGAATCATACAGCACAGAAGAGGCCCTTTGGCCCATCGAGTCTGTACCAACATGCAGCAAACGCCTGAGCTCTCACCTAATCCCATCTGCCAGCCCCTGGCCCATAGCCCTGAATGTTATGATGTGCCAAGTGCTCATCCAGATACTTTTTAAAGGATGTGAGGCTTCCTGCCTCCACCACCCTCCCAGGCAGCGCATTCCAGACCCTCACCCCTCCACTGGGTAAAAAGGTTTTTCCTCAAATCCCCCCTAAACCTCCTGCCCCTCATTTGTAACTTGTGTCCCTTCATGACTGACCATTCTACAAAGGGGGACGTCTGTTCCTTATCCATTGTCCGTGCCTCTCGATCGTGTACGCCTCAATCTGGTCACCCTTCAGTCTTCTCTGCTCCAACAAAAACAGCCCAAGCCTACGCAACCTTCACAACTTTTCTTTCATAACATTTCTCTTTTTGAAATCTGAAACAGGATTTTATTCTAGCTGGCTAAATGTTCCTTTTATTTCAACCTCCTGCCCCAGGGGTCGGTGCTGGGGCCTCAGCTATTTACCATTTATATAGATGATCTGGAGGAGGGAACCGAGTGCAGGGTATCGAAATTTGCGGATGACACCAAGATTGGGGGAATGGCAAATTGTGCGGAGGGTGTGGAGAGTCTGCAGAAGGATCTAGATAGGCTGGGCGAATGGGCCAGGAAACGGCAAATGGAATTTAATGTTGGCAAGTGTGAGGTGGTCCACTTTGGAAGGAAGAATGGTAGGAAGGACTATTACTTACGTGGCGAAAAACTGCAGCAGGCGACAGTGCAGAGGGACCTCGGGGTCCTTGTGCATGAGTCGCAAAAACCCAGCTTGCAGGTGCAGCAGGTGGTCAGGAAGGCGAATGGGATGCTGGCCTTCATAGCGAAGGGGATTGAATATAAAAGTAGGGAGGTATAGGGCATTGGTGAGGCCGCAGCTGGAGTACTGTGTGCAGTTTTGGGCGCCGCACCTGCGCAAAGATATTTTGGCCTTGGAGGGAGTGCAGAGGAGGTTTACTAGGCTGATACTGGAGTTGAGGGGGTTGAGCTATGAGGAGAGGCTGAATGAACTAGGCTTGTACTCGTTGGAGTTTAGAAGAATGAGGGGAGATCTCATTGAGACGTATAAGATGATGAATGGGATGGATAGGATGGAGGTGGAGAGAGGTGGAGAGACTCTTCCCGCTCAAAAAAGACAGTAGGACTAGGGGGCACAGCCTCAAGATAAAGGGGGGGTGTTTTAGAACGGAGTTGAGGAGGAACTTCTTCACTCAAAGGGTGGTGAATCTCTGGAATTCTCTACCTGTTGAAGTGGTGGAGGCTGCCTCGCTAAATATTTTCAAGAAGCGGGTTGATGGGTTTTTGATAAGAGAGGGGATTAAGGGTTATGGGGAGAGGGCGGGAAGGTGGAACTGAGCCACGACAGATCAGCCATGATCTTATTGAATGGCGGGGCAGGCTCGAAGGGCCAGATGGCCTACTCCTGTTCCTATTTCTTATGTTCTTTTCCTCAAGTCTCACATTCCTTGTTTCTGAAGGTTAATCTTTCTTCATTTTAATTTTTCTTACATCTTTCAGCAGCGACAACGGGTTCTGTACGTTAAATGCCCCTCAGGGTCTGGCTTTAGCACAACAACTCTCACTAAGTGGATTAGCCAAAGAGTTATTCCTTTTTTCTAACTTCAATTATACCAGATGCTCACAGGTAGACTGTGCCATTCGATTGATTCCATCGCATCATCAATATGTAATGTTGTGGCTCACTCTGGCAGCATCAAGAGATTTCAGACTTTGTTAGGAACAAGAGGTATTTATCAATAAGAGGAATTAAGTACAGGAGTTACAGCTCTAGGCTGCCCTGGGGTCCTGATCCAGTCTTTATGATGTTAGCTACATGACTGCTCAATGAATCTACCCAAAAGAGGACTTCTTCCTCAGGGGTTATCATTCACTCTCAGTGCCAATTGGTCCTTTAAGTCAGGTGACTCACTTCTGCTGTACTGACTTAAAGAGACAGACAACACATACACAACACAGAGTTTTACAGGTAATAAGTTAATAATGAGTTAAAGAATATCTGAGCCAGGAAAGCTCTGACCTGATTCAGCAATCATTAATGTGTTAGTGATAAACTGTGTAGAAAGGGAAGTCTACAACCATGAGCCGCTTCGAGGAGATTTGAAGGGAAAACCACAAATGAAAACCTTGGAAGAGAAAGACCAAGAAATCTCAATGTTTATTTGACCCTCCAAAGCGTTACTGAGGCAATGTAATTAATCTGATAAATTTCTAACTTGGGCTTTGGGTTAAACATTGAAGGAAATTTGAGTAAAAGAATTTGGTTTAGAGAGTAAATAACAGTGTTCATTGTACTTTCAGTATAGAACATAGAACACTACAGCACAAACAGGCCCTTCGGCCCACGAGTTGCGCCGATCACATCAACACCTACCAATCCATAGACCTATCTATAATCCCCAATCCCATTAAACCCCATATACTCATCCAGAAGTCTTTTAAAAGACCCCAGCGAGTTCGCCTCCACCACCACTGACGGCAGCCGATTCCATTCACTCACCACCCTCTGAGTGAAAAACTTACCCCTAACATCACCTCTGTACTTGCCTCCCCGCACCTTAAATCTGTGTCTTCTCGTAGCGACCATTTCAACCCGGGGAAATAGCCTCTGAGAGTCCACCCTATCTATTCCTCTCAACATTTTATAAACCTCTATCAGGTCGCCTCTCAACCTTTGACTCTCTAGGGAAAAGAGTCCCAACTCCCTCAACCTAACTTCATAAGGCATGCCTCCCAATCCAGGCAACATCCTTGTAAATCTCCTCTGTACCCTTTCAATAGCTTCAGATAGTATGAGAGGGAGGTTAGACAGGGGGTGGAGAAGGGAAATGCCCAGACTGAGGGGCTGAAGTGTATCTATTTTAACGCCAGGAGTGTAGTAAATAAGGTAGATGAGCTTAGGGCGTGGATTGCTGCTTGGGATTGTGATGTGGTGGCCATTACGGAGACTTAGATGTATCGGGGACAGGACTGGGTACTTCAGGTGCCAGGCTTCTGGTGCTTCAGGAAGGACAGGGAGGGTGGCAGAAGGGGTGGTGGAGTGGCACAGTTGATCAGGGACAGTGTCATGGCTGTAGAGAAAGAGGATGTTGTGGAGGGAATGTCTACAGAATCTCTGTGGGTGGAAGTTACGAACAGCAAAGGGTCGAAAACTTTGCTGGGTGTATTCTATAGGCCGCCCAATAGTGACAGGGAAGTTGAAGTGCAAATAGGGAAACAGATTCTGGAGAGATGTATTAATAACAGAGTTGTCGTAATGGGAGACTTCAATTTCCCAAACATCGACTGGAATATCCCTAGGGTAAGGGGTTTGGATGGGGAGGAGTTTGTTAGGTGTGTTCAGGAAGGTTTCCTGACACAGTATGTGGATAAACCTATGAGGGGAGAGGCTGTACTTGACCTGGTACTGGCGAATGAACCAGGGCAGGTGATGGATCTTTCGGTAGGAGAGCATCTTGGAAATGGTGACCATAATTCTATCTCCTTCACAATTGCATTGGAACGAGATAGGATCAGGCAGGCTAGGAAGGTGTTTGTCTGGAGTAAGGGGAGATACGAAGAAGTCAGGAAGTTACTTGGACAAATAAACTGGAAGGAGGCGTTCTTAGGGAAAAGTACCGAAGGAAGGTGGCAGATATTCAAGGAATGTGTGTCTGGAGCTCTGAATGACAACGTTCCGATGAGACAAGGGGGTTTTGATAGGTCGCGGGAACTGTGGTGCACGAAGGCTGTGTTGAACCTAGTCAGGAGGAAAGGGAAGGTGTATAAGAGGTTCAGGGAATTAGGAGAGGTTAAAGATCTTGAGGAGTATAAGGACTGTAGGAAGGAACTTAAAAGGGAAATTAGGAGAGCCAGAAGGGGTCATGAGAAGACCTTGGCGGGTAAGATTAAGGAGACTCCCAAGGCCTTCTATAAATATGTGAAAGGTAAAAGGATAAGAAGAGAAGGGATAGGACCTATAAAAGGTGAGGGGGGAAAGGTCTGTGTGGAACCAGAAGAAATGGCAGAGGTACTTAACGAGTACTTTGCCTCAGTATTCACAGTGGAAGCTGATCCGGGAGATTTTGTTATGGATTTGCAGCAGATGGAAAAGATTGAATACGTGAATATTAAGGAGGAGGATGTGTTGGAACTTTTGAATTCTATCAAGGTAGATAAGTCGCCTGGACCAGATGGGATGTACCCCAGGATACTGTGGGAGGCGAGGGAAGAGATTGCGGAGCCCCTGGCGATGATCTTTGCGTCGTCAATGGAGACGGGAGAGGTTCCGGAGGATTGGAGGATTGCGGATGTAGTTCTTATTTTCAAGAAAGGGAACAGAGATAGCCCAGGAAATTACCGACCGGCGAGTCTGACCTCAGTGGTTGGTAAGCTGATGGAGAGGCTTCTGAGGGACAAGATTTACGAACATTTAGAACATAGAACATTACAGTGCTGAACAGGCCCTTCGGCCCACGATGTTGCGCCGACCAGTTACAAAACAATGACCCACTAGCCTAAACTAATCCCTTTTCGTCCATAAACCTATCCACAGATCTCTTAAACTATCCACAGATCTCTTAAACATTTGGAGAGGTTTGACATGATCAGAAATAGTCAGCATGGATTTGTCAAGGGCAGGTCGTGCCTTACGAGCCTAGTTGAGTTCTTCAATAATGTGACTGAATAGATTGACGAAGGAAGTGCCGTGGACGTAGTGTACATGGACTTCAGCAAGGCGTTTGATAAGATCCCCCATGCAAGACTTCTTGAGAAGGTGAGAGGGTATGGGATCCAAGGGCCTTTGGCCTTGTGGATCCAGAACTGGCTTGCCTGCAGAAGGCAGAGAGTGGTTGTGGATGGGTCTTTTTCGGAATGGAGGTCAGTCACTAGCGGAGTGCCTCAAGGATCTGTTCTGGGACCCTTGTTGTTTGTCATTTTCATAAATGACCTGGATGAGGAAGTGGAGGGATGGGTAAGTAAGTTCGCTGATGACACTAAGGTCGGTGGTGTTGTGGATGGTCTCGAAGGGTGGCAAAAGTTGCAGCAGGACATAGATAGGATGCAGGACTGGGCGGAGAAGTGGCAGATGGACTTCAACGCAGATAAATGTGTAGTCGTCCATTTTGGCAGAACCAATGGGATGACGAGTACAGTATCAAGGGCAGAAGTCTGAGTAATGTTGAAGAGCAGAAGGATCTAGGGGTCCGGGTCCACAGGACTCTTAAATCGGCCTCGCAGGTGGAGAAGGTGGTCAAGAAGGCGTATGGTGTACTGGCCTTCATTAATCGAGGGATTGAGTTTAGGAGTCGGGAGGTAATGCTGCAACTTTATAAGACCTTTGTCAGGCCTCATTTAGAGTATTGTGCACAGTTCTGGTCGCCTCACTATAGGAAAGATGTAGAAGTTATTGAGAGGGTACAGAGGAGATTTACAAGGATGTTGCCTGGACTGGGAGGCATGCCTTATGAAGTTAGGTTGAGGAAGCTGGGACTCTTTTCCCTGGAGAGACGAAGGTTGAGAGGTGACCTGATAGAAGTTTACAAAATGTTGAGAGGAATAGATAGGGTGGACTCTCAGAGACTATTTCCCCGGGTTGAAATGGTTGCTACGAGAGGACACAGATTTAAGGTACAGGGAGGGAAGTTCAGAAGTGATGTTAGGGGTAAGTTTTTCACTCAGAGGGTGAACATAGAACATAGAACATTACAGCACAAACAGGCCCTTCGGCCCTCGAGTTGCGCCGATCACATCAACCCCACCAATCTATAGACCTATCTATAACCCCCAATCCCATTAAACCCCATATACTCATCCAGAAGTCTTTTAAAAGACCCCAGCGAGTTCGCCTCCACCACCGATGACGGCAGCCGATTCCATTCACTCACCACCCTCTGAGTGAAAAACTTACCCCTAACATCACCTCTGTACTTCCCTCCCTGCACCTTAAATCTGTGCCCTCTCGTAGCGACCATTTCAACCCGGGGAAATAGCCTCTGAGAGTCCACCCTATCTATTCCTCTCAACATTTTATAAACTTCTATCAGGTCGCCTCTCAACCTTCGCCTCTCCAGGGAAAAGAATCCAAGCTCCCTCAACCTATCTTCATAAGGCATGCCTCCCAGTCCAGGCAACATCCTTGTAAATCTCCTCTGGACCCTTTCAATAGCTTCTACGTGTTTCCTATAGTGAGGCGACCAGAACTGCACACAGTACTCCAAATGAGGCCTGACAAGGGTCCTGTAAAGTTGCAGCATTACCTCCCGACTCCTAAACTCAATCCCTCGATTAATGAAGGCCAGTACACCATACGCCTTCTTGACCACCTCCTCCACCTGCGAGGCCGATTTAAGAGTCCTGTGGACCCGGACCCCGAGATCCTTCTGCTCTTCAACGCTACTAAGACTCCTGCCCTTGATAGTGTACTCGTTCATCCCGTTGGTTCTGCCGAAATGGACGACTACACATTTATCCGCGTTGAAGTCCATCTGCCACTTCTCCGCCCATTCCTGCATCCTATCTCTGTCCTGCTGCAACGTTTGACATCCTTCCAGACCATCCACAACACCACCGACCTTCGTGTCATCAGCGAACTTGCTAACCCATCCCTCCACTTCCTCATCCAGGTCATTTATGAAAATGACAAACAGCAAGGGTCCCAGAACAGATCCCTGGGGCACCCCACTGGTGACTGACCTCCATTCCGAAAAAGACCCATCCACAACCACTCTCTGCCTTCTGCAGGCAAGCCAGTTCTGGATCCACAAGGCCAAAGGCCCTTGGATCCCATGCCCTTTCACCTTCTCAAGAAGTCTTGCATGGGGGACCTTATCAAACGCCTTGCTGAAGTCCATGTACACTACGTCCACGGCACTTCCTTCGTCAATGTGTTCAGTCACATTATCGAAGAACTCAACTAGGCTCGTAAGGCACGACCTGTCCTTGACAAATCCATGCTGACTATTCCTGATCATGTCAAACCTCTCCAAATACTCGTAAATCTTGTCCCTCAGAAGCCTCTCCATCAGCTTACCAACCACTGAGGTCAGACTCACCGGGCGGTAATTTCCCGGGCTATCTCTGTTCCCTTTCTTGAAAATAGGGACTACATCCACAATCCTCCAATCTTCCGGAACCTCTCCCGTCTCCATTGACGACGCAAAGATCATCGCCAGGGGCTCTGCAATCACTTTCCTGGCCTCCCACAGTATCCTGGGGTACATCCCATCTGGTCCCAGCGACTTATCTATTTTGATAGAATTCAAAAGTTCTAACACATCCTCCTCCTTAATGTCCACGTACTCAATCTTTTCCATCTGCTGCAAGTCCATAGCAAGATCTCCCAAATCAAATGGTGGTGAGTGAATGGAATCGGCTGCCGTCAGTGGTAGTGGAGGCGAACTCGCTGGGGTCTTTTAAAAGACTTCTGGATGAGTATATGGGGTTTAATGAGATTGAGGGTTATAGATAGGTCTGTAGGTTGGTAGGTGTTGATGTGATCGGTGCAACTCGTGGGCCGAAGGGCCTGTTTGTGCTGTAGTGTCCTATGTTCTATGTTCTAACATAGGCAGCAGTATTTTTGTGCCCAACATGATTGGACAACGACAATCTCAGTGTCCCTTTAAGTGGGAAAAGCAGACTTGTGGTTCGATGTGGAGATCCGCACCTAGCTCGATGCAAGAAACATGACCACCACAATGTGCTGACAGCCTAGCAATGAGGTCTACCTGCAATGCTGCACTTCACGGCCAGATTGTCATCCTGTGTGACTCGTACTACCTCCTCCACATACTCTGGGAGTTTGGGATTTCCAGCGTACAGAGAGACGATTGGTGCAATCTTTGCCACACCATCCATCTGTCAAATGAAAATATCTATCAATTCACTGCATATACTAATATATTAATGACTTCAGTACAGAATATAATATCAAAATACAAAACTTGGTACAGAACTGGCAATAACTGACTTCAGGAAGATATAGACAGACTGGTGATACATGACAAGGATAAGGTGCTCGAGAAGCACACAGCATGCTTGCCTTCATTAGTTGGAGCACAAAGTATAAAAATTGGCAAGTCATCTTGCAGCTGTATAGAACTTTAGTTAGGTCACAGTTGGAATACTGCATACAGTTCTGGTCGCCACACTACCAGAAGGATGTGGAGACTTTGGAGATGGTACAGAAAATGTTTACTAGGATGTTGCCCGGTTTGGAGGGTATTAGCTAGTTTGCCCTCGAATGTCGGAAGCTGAGGGGAGACCTGATAGAAGTTTATGTGAGGTTTGGATAGACTGGATAGAACATAAAACATAGAACATTACAGCGCAGAACAGGCCCTTCGGCCCACGATGTTGCGCCGACCAGTTAAAAAACAATGACCCTCTAACCTAAACCAATCCCTTTCCATCCATAAACCTATCCACGGATCTCTTAAACACCCCCAAACTAGACGCATTTACAACCGCAACAGGCAGGGCATTCCAATCCCTCATCACCCTCTGGGTAAAGAACCTACCCCTGACATCCGTCCTATAACTACCCCCCATTAATTTAAAGTCGTGCCCCCTCGTGCTAGCTTTCTCCATCCGAGGAAAAAGGCTATCACTGTCCACCCTATCTAAACCTCTAATCATCTTATATGTTTCAATAAGATCCCCTCTTAGCCGCCTTCTTTCCAGCGAAAACAACCCCAAATCCCTCAGTCTCTCCTCATAGGATCTCCCCTCCATACCAGGCAACATCCTGGTAAACCTCCTCTGCACCCTCTCCAAAGCCTCCACATCCTTCCCGTAATGTGGGGACCAGAACTGCACACAGTACTCCAAGTGCGGCCGCACCAGAGTTGTGTACAGTTGCAACATGACGCTGCGACTCCTAAATTCAACCCCCCACCAATAAACGCCAAGACACCGTATGCCTTCTTAACAACCTTATCTACTTGATTCCCAACTTTCAGGGATCTATGTACACATACACCTAGATCCCTCTGTTCATCCACACTATTCAGAGTCCTCCCATTAGCCCTATACTCGACACATACACCTAGATCCCTCTGTTCATCCACACTATTCAGAGTCCTCCCATTAGCCCTATATCTGTTATTCCTGCCAAAGTGAATTACCTCACACTTCTCCGCATTAAACTCCATCCGCCACCTCTCGGCCCAGCTCTGCAACTTGTCCAAGTCTCCCTGCAAACTATGACACCCTTCCTCACTATCTACCACACCTCCGACTTTGGTGTCATCAGCAAAGTCAGAGTCTTTTTCCCAGGGTCAAAATGTCAGTTACTAGGGGACATAGGTTTAAGGTAAATGGGGGAAAGTTTAAAGGAGATGTGAGAGGCAAGTGTTTTACAGAGAGGGTGGTAAGTGCCTGGAATGCGCTGCCAGAGGAGGTGGTAGAAGCAGATACAATAGCAATGACAGATACATGAATAGGCAGGGAATAGAGGGATACGGGCCCCGTAGTGGGAAAGGTCTTTAGTTTAGAAAAGCATCATGTGTCGGTGCAGACTTGGTGGGCTGAAGGGCCTGTTCCTGTGCTGTATAGTTTTTTGTCCTTTGACAAGGTGCTGCATAAAAGGTTGGTGCATAAAGTAAAAGCCTATGGAAATGGAGGAAATGTGTTAGCATGGACTAAAACCAGAGTTGGAATAAATGGGTCATAAGAACATAAGAAATAGGAGCAGGAGTAGGCCATTTGGCCCTTCGAGCCTGCCCCGCCATTCAATAAGATCATGGCTGATCTGAAGTGGCTCAGTTCCACTTTCCCGCTTTCTCCCCATAACCCTTAATTCCCTTGTCTATCAAAAACCTATCCACCCGTGACTTAAAAATATTTAGCGAGGCAGCCTCCACCACTTCAACGGGCAGAGAATTCCAGAGATTCACCACCCTTTGAGTGAAGAAGTTCCTCCTCAACTCTGATCTAAACTGCGCCCCCCTTTATCTTGAGGCTGTGCCCTCTAGTCCTGCTATCTTTTCTAAGCGGGAAGAATCTCTCTACCTCTACCCTACCTACCCCCTTTTCAGGGTGGAAAGATGTAACTATTGGAGAACCAGAGGGATCAGTTCTTGGCCCACAATTGTTCACTATTTACATTAATGACCTGGAAGAAGGAATAGAATCTAAGGCTTCTAAATTTGCTGATGATATGAAGATAGGTGGAAGGGCAGGTTGTGATGTGGATCTTGAGATTCTGCAACGGGATAGAGATAGATTGAGCGACTGGGTGAAAACCTGACAAATAGAGTTTAATGTGAGGAAGCATGAGGTCACACACTTTGGCAGGAAGAATCAAAAGGCAAATTATTATCTGAATGGAGAGAGACTGCAGGTAAGTGAAATACAGAGGGATCTGGGTGTTCTAGTGCATGATTCACAAAAAGTTAGCAAGCTGGTCCAACAAGTAGTTGGGAAGGCAAATAGCATATTAGCCTTTATTGCAATGGGGAGGTGTAGCAGGGAATACTGAAACCCCTGATTTAAAGCAGAGCAGGTTAGTTAGGAACCATAGTATACCTTACGTACACCAAAACTATCACAATGTGCCTCCTACATATATTACACAAAGGTATTGTTTATTAACCGCTTATACAATTAGTAGTCATGGATTTTTAGCAAATATTTTAACTTTGAAATGTAGTTTTAAAGGTATTTGTGAGTTCTGATCAAAAGCAACAGTATAATGGGAAAAAATGAAACCAGGGACTGCGTTCTCTGGTAATGATAGGACACAGAATGATTAAAGTCTTCACAGTTGGAGAATTGTGAGATTATCAATGAATCAATGAGTGTTCAGGTGCTAATTGCAATGAATGGAGTACTCAGCTTTTGCCAGCCCGGAAAAGTGACTCCTTATCAATTCTCATGGTCTCACACCAGCCTGATGTATGTAAGCAGGTTGCTAAGTGATAGAGGAAGACCTTTGGGTCCAATTAACCAATGAATTCCTAATTATGCTGAGAGGTCGAATGCTACTGGCCAAGGAAAATAATGTGCATTAATGTAATTGGAGCATCCAGTCAGAATGACAGATTGGGCGGGGAATACAAACCTGAGAAAATGGTACAGTGAGACCCTGATTTTACGCACCCTGATTTAGCGCGAATTCGGACATAACGTGATGAATCATTGGACCCTTTTTTTTGCTCTTTCCAGGGAACTGAAAAGTTTTTGGTTACTGCAATCTATTTCTAATGCGAAAATAATCTGCGTCCGAAAGAAACTGTGGACAGAAAACATTTGCTTCCCTCCTTTGCCCAGTTCAGATAAAAGGGGTTCTCACTTAGAAAAAACGACACTTCGTTGTTCAAAAGAGGAAGTACTTCATAGTTAATGAACCATGAAAGTGTTTGTGTAAATAAACATCCCCATTGTCTGTTTTAAACTAGCCTGGACCTGCCAATCAAAAGGTTAGTAAAAGTTAATGAACTGTGTAGTGATTGTATAAACAGAGCTCTGATGGACACTGAGATTGCCCATAACGTAACCATAGCAACCCTGATTTAGCACAATCCCGCGTTTTTTGCAATAACATTTTATGGATCCCAACCACTGCGTTATAACGGAGCCACACTGGATATCAATTGCGCTGACGTGATGTAACTTTAGAGAGAAGTTGGAATCCTTCCTACATCTCTCTCCCAATACGTATTGGTCAAATAAAGATGCATCTTTCAATCAAGACACTGAGCTTATGAGTCAGCTTAAGTTTTAGCAATACAGCCAAAGAGATTTTGTTGCAATTGTACAGGGTATTGGTTAGGCCTCTCCTGGAACACTGTGCACAGTTTTGGTCTCCTTACCTAAAGAAGCATATAGTAACACTGGAGGCAGTCCAAAAGAGATTCACCAGGATAATTCCTGAGATGAGAGGGTTGTCTTATCCTGAGACACTAAATGCTCTGGCTCTGTATTCTGTGGAGTTTAGACAAGTGAGGGGTGACTGTATTGAAACATATAAGATTTGAGGGGGTTTGACAGGGTAGATGGTGAGATATTTTCACTAGTGGGAGAGTCTGGAATAAGGAGACACAGTGACAAGATAAAGGGTCGGTCATTTAAAACTCAGCTGTGGTGATTCTCTGAAATTCTCTGCCCCAGAGGATATTGGAGGTTGGATCATTAGAAGTGTTGAAAGTGGAGGTGGATAAATATTTGATAGATTGAGAAAGAGAGAGCGATGGGGAAATGGCACAGGAAAAGGATTGAAGCTGACACGGATCAGAAAGGGTTGTATTGAACAGCAGGGCAGGCTGGAAGGGCCTGGTGACCAACTCCTGCTCCTATTTGTGTATTCGTGTGCTCAATTTGAAAATATGAGGTTCCCCATTTAAAACTGTGATGAGGAGAATTTGCTTCTCTCAGAGCGTCATAAATATTTGGAACTCTTCCTCAGATGGGAGTGAAGGTAGGGTCATTGAATATTTTTAAGGCAGAGGTAGATGCCAGGCAGTCACATTGTACTGGGAGTAGGCGGGAATGTAGAGTTGAAGCCACAGTCAGATCTTACTGAATGGCAGAGCAGGTTTCGGGGTGAGGGTTGAGTGGCCTACTCCTGCTCCTATTTACAGAAACATAAAAACTAGAAGCAAGAGGGGACCATTCGGCCCTTCCAGCCTGTTCCGCCATTCATTTTGATCATGGTTGATCATCAAATTCAATATCCTGATCCCTCCTTCCCTCCATATCCCTTGATCCCTTTAGCCCCAAGAACTATATCTAATTTCTTCTTGAAACCTGACAACGTTTTGGCCTCAACTACTTTCTGTGGGAGTGAATTCCACACATTCACCAGAAGAAATTTCTCCTCACCTCAGTTCTGAAAGGTTTACCCCTTATCCTCAAACTATCACCCCTACTTCTGGATTCCTCCACCATTGGGAACATTCTTTCTGAATCTACCCCGTCTAATCCTGTCAGCATTTTATAAGTTTCGATAAAATCCCTCTCACTCTTCTAAAGTCTAGTGAATATAATCCTAACCAACTCAGTCTCTCCTCATGACATTTCATATGAGGAGAGACTGCTGATGAGTCCATTCCTTCACTGTCACTGGGTGAAAATCCTGGAACTCCCTCCCTAACAGTGGGTGTACCTACACCACATGGACTGCAGCAATTCAGGAAGGCAGCTCACCACCATCTTCTCGAGGGCAATTACAAATGGGCAATATATGCTGGTCTAGCCAGCGAAGCCTATGTCCTGTGAAAGAATACATATTTAGAAACTGGAATAAAACAAGGCCAGCTTGAATGGACTGCAGCCTTTACTTTTTGTGAAGTTTACCTGTGGGTCTGGAGAGAGTCCCGTTTTTTCCTTTGTTGCTTCATACGCAGTCAGGAATGCTTTAATAGAAGCATGTCTGTATCCTCCTGTCTGAACCTGGTCCTGCGTTTTTGGCTTTGACTTGACATCGTAGTCAGAGTTTGGTCCAAAAGTTTTATATAATTGTTGTCTGTACAATTGTATTTCAAACCCTGCATGAAGAGATGCCACAGTGCAACTTAATTATTCTCCAAGTTTCTCCCCGCCTTTGCGGGTTTTTTACTCCCTGGTAACACAGCCATCATTTACAGACCAACCTTCTGGAATGTTCCACTCACCTTTCCCTTCCACCAGGGCCTTGAGCAAGGCAAGAGTCTGATCCCCATAACCACTCTGAGCTCCGGTGGGCTGGCGGTAGAACGGACCTTGGCCAGGATCCACAAATTCAGGAGTGCTCTCGCGACCCTTCAGGACCTTGTCCAAACGATTCACATCATAGATCCAGTGAAGGGGCTGCCCTATGAGAAAGCGAGAGCGAGAGAGAGACAGATCTGGTGACATGAATTTTATTTTCGCTTTCTTCAGAAACCCAATCAATAAAGAAAGGGAGGGGAGGGAAGAGATATGAGGGAAGGGAGGGAGGGAAGTGAGGTGATCACAGAGTTATTATGGTGCAAAAGAAGGCCACTCAGCCCATCATGTCAGCACTGGCTCTCTGGATGAGGATTATGATTCAGTGCCATTCCCCATATCCCTGCACATTGCATTCAAAAGATTATTTGAATTGAAACATCGATTGAACCTGCCCAAACACACTTCCAGCCACGGCATCCCAGACCCCAACCACGTGTGTGAAAAAGTTTTTTCTCACATTGTATTCTTTTTCTGCAAATCACTTTAAATCTCAGCCTTTGTGTTCTTGATCCTTTTGTTACGTAATCCTAAGAATGAGGGGAGATCTCATTGAGACGTATAAGATGATGAATGGGATGGATAGGATAGAGGTGGAGAGACTCTTCCCGCTCAGAAAGGACAGTGGGACGAGGGGGCATAGCCTCAAGATAAAGGGGGGGGGGGCGTTTTAGAACGGAGTTGAGGAGGAACTTCTTCACTCAAAGGGTGGTGAATCTCTGGAATTCTCTGCCCGTTGAAGTGGTGGAGGCTGCCTCGCTAAATATTTTTAAGACGCGGGTTGATAGGTTTTTGATAAGAGAGGGGATTAAGGGTTATGGGGAGAGGACGGGAAAGTGGAATTGAGCCACGACAGATCAGCTATGATCTTATTGAATGGCGGGGCAGGCTCGAAGGGCCAGATGGCCTACTCCTGCTCCTATTTCTTATGTTCTTATGAGGGGGAACAGTTTCTCCCTGTCTACTCTGTCCAACCCCCTCGTGATTTCTATTAAATCTCCTTTTAGTCTTCTTCTCTCCAAGGAGAACAGTCCCAACCTCTCCAATCTATCCTCATAACTAGAGTTTCTCATCCCTGGAACCATTCTTGTAAACCTCTTCTGCATTCTCTCCAATGCATTCACATCTTTCCTGTGGCTCCCAGAACTGTACCCAATATTCCAGCTGAGGTCTAACTAGTGTCTGTATAAGTTCAGCATTAAAGCTTTGCTCTTGTACTCTCTGTTTCTATTCAGAAAGTCCCAGTTTTCCACTGATTAATCTGTTTTTTCACTGTCAGAAGAAGAAAGTATATAGAAAGAAGAATACTATATCTCTCCACCTATCCTGCCACCTTCAATAGTCTGTATGCATATGCACCTGGCGACCTCTGCTCCTGCACCCTTTAAGAATTTTATCCCTTATTTTCTATTGGGTGAGATTTTTCTCCCACTGTGCAGTGTTTTGTCGTGTGAAATGGTGTGGGCTCAGTGGCAGTGGAATGGTCCTGCCGTGGTCAGCAGGGTTTCCTGTTGAACGCACCCTCGCCAGCATGAATGGAAGAAGGATTTTGGTGATTGTTGCTCCATGTTCTTCTCACCAAAATCAATCACACACTTCTCTGCAATGAACTTTATATTGTGCGCAGTTCTGGTCACCTCACTATAAGAAGGAAGCATTGGAGAGAGCGCAGAGGAGATTTACCAGGATGCTGCCTGGTTTGGAGGGTAGGTCTTATGAGGAAAGGTTGAGGGAGCTGGGGCTTTTCTCTTCAGAGCAGAGGAGGATGAGAGACGACTTAATAGAGGTTTATAAGATAATGAGGGGGATAGATAGAGTGGACATTCAGAGACTATTTCCTCGGGTGGATGTAGCTGTTACTAGGGGGCATAACTATAAGGTTCATGGTGGGAGATATAGGAGGGATGTCCGAGGTAGATTTTTTACTCAGAGAGTGGTTGGGGTGTGGAATACACTGCTTGCTGTGATAGTGGAGTCGGACACTTTAGGAACTTTCAATTGTTTATTGGATAGGCACATGGAGCACACCAGAATGATAGGGAGTGGGATAGCTTGATCTTGTTTTCAGACAATGCTTGGCACAACATTGAGGGCTGAAGGGCCTGTACTGTGCTGTACTGTTCTATGTTATATGAACTTCATTGACCTCTTACCTGCCCACTCCACCAACCTATTTATGTCCTTCAGAAGTTTTGCACTGTCCTCTTCACGGTTTACAATTCTTTCAAGCTTGGTATCAATTTGCAAACTTTAAAAATCGGCCCCTGTACACCAAGATCTAGATCATTAATATATATCATGAAAAGCAAAGGTCTGAGGAACACTACTACAAACCTTCCTCCAGCCCAAAAGATCTCCATTGACCATTGCTCTCTGCTTCCTTTATT
This sequence comes from Prionace glauca, assembly GCA_037974335.1. Lineage (NCBI taxonomy): Eukaryota > Metazoa > Chordata > Chondrichthyes > Carcharhiniformes > Carcharhinidae > Prionace > Prionace glauca. The sequence goes on along the minus strand of CM075730.1, from coordinate 117,040,410 downwards.
CAGCCAATTTTGTATCCACATTGCTATTGTTCTTTTATTCCATGCGCTATAAGTTCTAACAAGTTTGTTGGCACTGTATTGAATGCCTTCTGAAAGTCTGCCTGTACTTTCTCAGGAGACTAAGGAAATTTGGCATGTCCGCTACAACTCTGCACCAACTTTTAGTTCATAGAAGTGGCAGTGTGGTGTATTTGTGTGGAGTGGAAGTGAAATACATTAACACACGGGGCCCTATTCTTTTCAGATAGAAATAACATGTACACACATTGCACCTGTTACAAACAAAATAACAAATGGGGACTTTAATCACCTCAGTATAGACTGCAAAAAGATACAGAAGTCTGAGGTCCCGTACCAACCGACTCGAGAACAGCTTCTTCCCTGCTGCAATCAGACTTTTGAATGGATCTACCTTGCATTACATTGATCTTTCTCTACACCCTAGCCATGACTGCAACATGACATTCTGCACCCTCACACTTCCTTCTCTATGAACAGTATGCTTTGTCTGTATAACGCGCAAGAAACAATATTTTTCACTATATGTTAATACATAAGAACATAAGAAATAGGAGCAGGAGTAGGCCATCTAGCCCTTCGAGCCTGCCCCGCCATTCAATAAGATCATGGCTGATCTGTCGTGGCTCAGTTCCACCTTCCCGCCCTCTCCCCATAACCCTTAATCCCCTCTCTTATTAAGAACCCATCAACCCGCTTCTTAAAAATATTTAGCGAGGCAGCCTCCACCACTTCAACGGGCAGAGAATTCCAGAGATTCACCACCCTTTGAGTGAAGAAGTTCCTCCTCAACTCCGTTCTAAACCGCCTCCCCTTTATCTTGAGGCTGTGCCCCCTAGTCCTACTGTCTTTTTTGAGCGGGAAGAGTCTCTCCACCTCTATCCTATCCATCCCATTCATCATCTTATACGTCTCAATGAGATCTCCCCTCATTCTTCTAAACTCTAACGAGTACAAGCCTAGTTTATTCAGCCTCTCCTCATAGCTCAACCCCCTCAACTCCGGTATCAGCCTAGTAAACCTCCTCTGCACTCCCTCCAGGGCCAAAATATCCTTGCGCAGGTGCGGCGCCCAAAACTGCACACAGTACTCCAGCTGCGGCCTCACCAATGCCCTATACTAAATCATAAATCAAATCATATGTATATCACATTAACAGCATTACCCTCATCAACCCTCTCTGTTATCTCCTCAAAAACTCAAGCCTCCCATCCATTAACTCTGTTTATACTTCCTGCTGCCTTGGCAAAGCTGCCGGCATAATTAAGGACCCCACGCAACCTGGATATTCTCTGCTCCACTTTCTTCCTTTGGGAAAAAAATACAAAACTCTGGTCACGCACCAACCGACTCAAGAACAGCTTCTTCCCTGCTGCTGTCAGAATTTTGGATGGACCCACCTCGCATTAAGCTGATCTTTCTACACCCTCGCTATGACTGTAATGCTATACTCTGCACTCTCTCCTTTCCTTCTCTTTGAACAGTATGCTTTCTATAGCATGCAAGAAACAATACTTTTCACAGTATGTTAATACATGTGACAATAATAAATCAAATAAAAATCAAAATCAAGTTAGTTAAACACAATTTCTCCTTTAGAAATTCATGCTAGTCCTTCTTAATCAACCCACATTTTCCAATGGTGACTGTTAATTCGATCGTGAATAACTGATTCCAGAAGCTTCCCCACTGATGTTAAACTGACTGGTTTATAATTGTTGGGCTTATTCTTTTTTGAACAAGGGTGTAACATTTGCAATTCTTAGCCTCTGGCTTCTCTCCTGAGTCGAGAGAATTCTGGAAGATCACTTCCTTCACGATCCATGAATGTACATCATCTGATTCTGGGGCCCTGTCATCTTTCAGGGGACACTTCTTCCTTATCAATTTGAACCCTTTGGGGGACAGACTTGTCTTATCTGTCACCATGTTCTGGGTAGAATCTATATCCTAGGTAAAGATGGATGCAAAGTATTTATTTAATACCTCAGTCCTCTGCGTCCATGTGCGAATACTCTTTCTGCTCTCTAATTGGCTCCACTCCTCTTTTTACCACCTTTTACTATTTATAAGTCTATACAGAACTTGAGATTCCTCTTTCTATTGGCTGCCAGTCTTTTCTCATAATCCCTCTTTGCTTCTCTAATGCACTTTTTCACCTTCCCTCTGAACCTTCTGTATTCCTCTTAGTTGTCAATGTATTTTCTACCTGACACCTTTCAGAAGCACACTTTTTCTTCCTTATCTTTTATTTTATCTCTTTTTTAATCCAGTTCTTCTCACCACTGTTTGGTTGCAGTCTAACCAGTCCAGCTCTGTTTTTGCCCCAGCTAATTATTCTTACTGTGGACTGCCCATTGTCCTTTACAATCATCACCCTAAACCTTATTATATCAATGATCACTGCCTGATCAATGTTCCCACACTGATATTTAACCTTGGCCCATCTTATTTCCAAGAAGGTGAGAGGGCATAGGACCCAGGGGGCTTTGGCCTTGTGGATCCAGAACTGGCTTGCCTGCAGAAGGCAGAGAGTGGTTGTGGATGGGTCTTTTTCTGCATGGAGGTCGGTCACCAGTGGAGTGCCCCAGGGATCTGTTCTGGGACCCTTGCTGTTGTCATTTTCATAAATGACCTGGATGAGGAAGTGGAGGGATGGGTTAGTAGGTTCGCAGACGATACGAAGGTTGGTGGTGTTGTGGATGGTCTGGAGGGATGTCAGAAGTTGCAGCGGGACATAGATAGGATGCAAGGCTGGGCAGAGAAGTGGCAGATGGACTTCAATGCAGATAAATGTGTAGTGGTCCATTTTGGCAGGACCAATGGGATGAAGGAATACAATATCAAGGGCAGGAGTCTTAGCAGTGTTGATGAGCAGAGGGATCTTGAGGTCCGGGTCCATAGGACTCTTAAATCTTCCTCGCAGGTGGAGGATGTGGTCAAGAAGGCGTAAGGTGTACTGGCCTTCATTAATCGAGGGATTGAGTTTAGGAGTCGGGAGGTAATGCTGTAACTTTATAGGACCCTTGTCAGACCCCACTTGGAGTATTGTGCACACTTCTGGTCACCTCACTATAGGAAGGACGTGGAAGCTATTGAGAGGGTGCAGAGGAGATTTACAAGGATGTTGCCTGGATTGGGAGGCATGCCTTATGAAGATAGGTTGAGGGAGCTGGGACTCTTCTCCCTGGAGAGACGAAGGTTGAGAGGCGACCTGATAGAGGTTTATAAGATGTTGAGAGGAATAGATAGGGTGGATTCTCAGAAGCTATTTCCCCGGGTTGAAATGGTCGCTACGAGAGGACACAGATTTAAGGTGCAGGGAAGCAAGTACAGAGGAGATAGAACATAGAACACTACAGCACAAACAGGCACTTCGGCCCACAAGTTGCGCCAATCACATCAATACCTGCCAATCCATAGACCTATCTATAACCCCCAATCCCATTAAATCCCATATACTCATCCAGAAGTCTTTTAAAAGACCCCAGCGAGTTCGCCTCCACCACCACTGACGGCAGCCGATTCCATTCACTCACCACCCACTGAGTGAAAAACTTACCCCTAACATCACTTCTGAACTTTCCTCCCCGCACCTTAAATCTGTGTCCTCTCGTAGCAACCATTTCAACCCGGGGAAATAGCCTCTGAGAATCCACCCTATCTATTCCTCTCAACATTTTATAAACTTCTATCAGGTCACCTCTCAACCTTTGTCTCTCCAGGGAAAAGAGTCTCAGCTCCCTCAACCTAACTTCATAAGGCATGCCTCCCAGTCCAGGCAACATCCTTGTAAATCTCCTCTGTACCCTCTCAATAGCTTCTACATCTTTCCTTCAGTGAGGCGACCAGAACTGCGCACAGTACTCCAAGTGAGGCCTGACAAGGGTCTTATAAAGTTGCAGCATTACCTCCCGACTCCTAAACTCAATCCCTCGATTTATGAAGGCCAGTACACCTTACGCCTTCTTGACCACCTCTTCCACCTGCGAGGCCGATTTAAGAGTCCTGTGGACCCGGACCCCAAGATCCTTCTGCTCTTCAACACTACTCAGACTCCTGCCCTTGATAGTGTACTCGTTCATCCCATTGGTCCTGCCAAAATGGATGACTACACATTTATCCGCGTTGAAGTCCATCTGCCACTTCTCCGCCCAGTCCTGCATCCTATTTATGTCCTGCTGCAACTTAAGTAAGAACATAAGAAATAGGAGCAGAAGTAGACCAACTAGCCCTTCGAGCCTGCCCCGCCATTCAATAAGATCATGGCTGATCTGTCGTGGCTCAGTTCCATATTCCCGCCCTCTCCCCATAACCCTTAATCCCCTCTCTTATCAAAACCCATCAACCCGCATCTTAAAAATATTTAGCGAGGCAGCCTCCACCACTTCAACGGGTAGAGAATTCCAGAGATTCACCACCCTTTGAGTGAAGAAGTTCCTCCTCAACTCCGTTCTAAACCGCCCCCCCTTTATCTTGAGGCTGTGCTCCCTAGTCCTACTATCATTTCTGAGTGGTAAGAGTCTCTCCATCTCTATCCTATCCATCCCATTCATCATCTTATACGTCTCAATGAGATCTCCCCTCATTCTTCTAAACTCTAACGAGTACAAGCCTAATTTATTCAGCCTCTCCTCATAGCTCAACTCCAGCATCAGCCTAGTAAACCTCCTCTGCACTCCCTCCAAGGCCAAAATATCCTTGCGTAAGTACGGCACCCAAAACTGCACACAGTACTCCAGCTGCGGCCTCACCAATGCCCTATACAGCCGCAGCAAGACCTCCCTACTTTTATATTCAATCCCCCTCACGATGAAGATCCCTCCAGACATCCTTCCAGACCATCCACAACACCACCGACCTTCGTGTCATCGACGAACTTACTTACCCATCCCTCCACTTCCTCATCCAGGTCATTTATGAAAATGACAAACAGCAAGGGTCCCAGAACAGATCCCTGGGGCACTCCACTGGTGATTGACCTCCATGCAGAAAAAGACCCATCCACAACCACTCTCTGCCTTCTGCAGGCAAGCCAGTTCTGGATCCACAAGGCCAAAGCCCCTTGGATCCCATGCCCTCTCACCTTCTCAAGAAGTCTTGCATGGGGGACCTTATCAAACGCCTTGCTGAAGTCCGTGTACACTACGTCCATGGCACTTCCTTCGTCAATGTGTTCAGTGACATTATCGAAGAACTCAACTAGGCTCGTAAGGCACGACCTGCCCTTGACAAAACCATGCTATTTCTGATCATGTCAAACCTTTCCAAATGCTCATAAATCTTTTCCCTCAGAACCTCTCCATCAGCTTACCAACCACTGAGGTCAGACTCACCGGTCGGTAATTTCCCGGGCTATCTCTGTTCCCTTTCTTGAAAATAGGAACCACATCCGCAATCCTCCAATCCTCCAGAACCTCTCCCGTCTCCATTGATGACGCAAAGATCATCACCAGGGGCTCTGCAATCACCCCCCTCACCTCCCACAGTATCCTGGGGTACATCCCATCTGGTCCCGGCGACTTATCTATTTTGATAGAATTCAAAAGTTCTAACACATCCTCCACCTTAATATCCACATACTCAATCTTTTCCATCTGCTGCAAATCTGTAGCAAAATCTCCCAGATCAGTTTCCACTGTGAATACTGAGGCAAAGTACTCATTGAGCACCTCCGCCATTTCTTCTGGTTCCACACAGACCTTTCCCCTTTCACCTTTTATAGGTCCTATCACTTCTCTTCTCATCCTTTTACTCTTCACATGTTAGAGGTAAGATTTTCACTCAGAGGGTGGTGAGTGAATGGAATCGGCTGCCGTCAGTGGTGGTGGAGGCGAACTCGCTGGGGTCTTTTAAAAGACTTCTGGATGAGTATATGGGATCTAATGGGATTGGAGGTTATAGATAGTCTATGGCTTAGTAGGTATAGAAGTGATTGGCGCAACTAGTGGGCCGAAGGGCCTGTTTGTGCTTTAGTGTTCTGTGTTCTATGTACAGCAGTGCTCCTTCCCTGTTGGACAAGTCACAAACTGCCACCAGACCTGGAGTTCTGGGTGTGTGGGAACAGTCAGTTGAGGTAGGGAAATGAAGGCCTAAAGGGTACTGTCCTCATTGGATCCATCTCAGGATGTTGTCTGGCAGGGTCTTTACAGGACTCTGAGTTCACCAACAAAATTGTGATTACCCAGGCTGAAGAATCTCAGACACTGTCCTTCACTACACATAAAGGCCAGCTGAGTGTGCAAGTTCGGCCATGTCCCACAGGGTGGGGAAATATAGCACTGGACACCAACGTGAATAAAGAATCATAAAATCCCTACCATACAGAAGATGCTATTCAGCCCATCAAACCTCCACTATCGCCAATCCCCCCACTGGGCCTTATCCCCGTAACTCAATGTATTTACCCTGCTAGTCCCTGACACTGAGGGAGAATTTAGCATGGCCAATCAATCTAACCTGCACATCTTTGGACTGTGGGAGGAAACCAGAGCACCCGGAGGGAACCCATGCAGACACGGAGAGAACATGCAGACTGCGCACAGACCACTTGAGGCCAGAATTGAACCTGGGTCCCTGGCACTGTGAGGCAGCAGTGCCAATGACTGTGTCACCCTCGAATGAACTCAAAAACAAAACATTTTTACTCCAACAATGAAGGAAATCTCCCTAATACCCCAACCATCATAAATGATTGCTAAAAATGAGGTGTACCAGTACATTTAGCTCTCTGACTAAGCTTTACAGAGATGATGACATGTTGGGTGGCACAGTAGCACAGTGGTTAGCTATGCTGCTTCACAGCTCCAGGTCCCTGGCCTGTCAAAAATCTATGGAACTTGGCAATTCAATGAAGCATCCTCCAAAACTCTGTGGGGAAGAGAATTCCACTGAGTAATAATTCCCTCATAGAAAACACTCCTCCTCATCTCTTATTCTCAAACATTGGGCATGATTCTCCGGCCTTCCAGCCGCTGTTTCCTGCTGGTGGGAGGTGGTATGTTGTTTGCCAACAGCGGGATTCTCTGTTTTCACCACTGTCGATGGGAATTCCCATTGGCATGGCAACGAGAAACCCACGGGAGGGTGTGCGCTTCTGGTGGGACCAGAGAATTGCACCGGCGTGAAAGGTTGAAGAATCTGGCCTAAGTCCCCTAGTTCTAGTCTCGCCCACAAGATAAAATATCTGCCTGGTATCCACCCTATCAAGTCCCTTCAGGATCTTCTATGTACCTTCTTTATCCTTAGTGGTACCATTAACACCCACTTTGTCTGACATCTTATGCCAGTCTCCCTGTTGTTCCTACCTATCCCTGACTCTCCATTCTGCTCCATCACCTCCCTCCAACCATAAAATCCATCCCATCTCTACTTCTGTTCAGCTCTGAAGAATCATGCAAATGTGAAAGGTTAATTCTGTTTCTCTCTCCACACACTGACTGCCTGTGTGGAGTTTGCGCATTCTCCCTGTGTCTGTGTGGGGACAGAGTAAGGTGAAAAGTTAAAAAGCTTAAACCAGGATTAATCTGCGTGTACGTGAATGCACAGAGTGTGGTTCAAAAGATTGGTGAGCTCCAGACCAGATTGCTCTGGGGTGGGGCACTTTAGAATGGAGTTGAGGAGGAACTTCTTCACTCAAAGGGTGGTGAATCTCTGGAATTCTCTGCCTGTTGAAGAGGCTACCTCATTGAATATATTTAAGTCACGGGTAGATAGATTTCTGATAGACAAGGGAATTAAGGGTTATGGGGAGAAAGCGGGAAAGTGGAACTGATCCACTTCAGATCAGCCATGATCTTATTGAATGGTGGGGCAGGCTCGAAGGGCTAGATGGCCTACTCCTGCTCCTATTTCTTATGTTCTTAAGGTCTTCTATGATGAGGGAAATAAGAGTGGTAAAGGAATGAGTATATAAAAGAGGACCTGTGTGTGGAGGGAGGAGAAATAGCGAAGGTATTAAACGAGTACTTTGCACAAGAATCCTACCCAGGAAAAGATGAGAGAGGACATAAATGATACACTTAGAAATTTATGATTGAGAGGGAGAATATGTTATATCTGTTCTTAAAATTTATAAGGTACCAGGATGAGATGAATCTAAGAAAACAGAAGAAAGAGAGAGTGGGAATATCAGAAGCACTGGTGATAATCTTCCAGTCTTCCTAAGACACAGGGGTGCTACTGGAGAATTGTGGATATTACACTCTTGTTCAAGATGTGATGCAAGGATAATGCTGGTAATTAAATACCAGTCAGTTTGACTTCAGCGGTAGGGAAACATCTGGGAACCATGGGCGGGATTTTATGGCCTCGCCCAGGTGATTCCGGAAATTCCCGCCTGATGTCAATGGAGATTTCCATGTCGGATCCTCACCCATGCCGATTCCATAGTGGGCGAGATGGTAGAGTTCGGCCTATATTTGGGAATTTATGGCCTTGCTCAACCCAAGACCGGAAAATCCAGCCCGAGGTCAATGGACATTTCCACTGTCCACCCCTCGCTCGCTCTGATTCTGTGGTGGACGGGGCAGTAGAATTCTGGCACCTTTGGAATAAAATCAACAGTCAATTAGGATAACCAAGGAACACCGGCATGGGTTAATTAAGGGAAAATCATATTTAACTTACTTGCTGGAGCTTTTAGATGAGGCTTTCAATACAAAGCCGTACAAAGTCTTGTGAGCAAGTCTGGGAGGTATGGATAGGGTGAATAGTGAGAAACTATTCCCTCAAGAGAGTATCAAAAACCAGAGGCAGAGATTCAGAACAATAGGCAAAGGGAGTAGGAGTTATGTGATGAAAAATATTTTCACCCAGAGTGTGGAATCTGGAACGATCCAGGTATGCAAAAGGGAATTGGATTGTTATCTGAAAAGAGAGAATGTGCAGGGTAACAGGAATAAGGCAGGGGAGTGGGATTGGATAGAATCTCCTTCAGAGAGTCTCTGCAGACTTGATGGCCTCTTTCTGTATTGTAAAGACTCTGTGCAATATTTACAGTGAATTTAATTTAGAAAAACACCCTTGCCACCTTTGCATTTTCAAGTTTTATGTTAATGTTGTGCAGGAAAGTTTTGGTCATGGTGCAGAGGCTCCTTGTTTGTTCCGGAGCCTGATATATACCGTGCTGGTACGTACTGCATTGCTAGCTGATACTGCTTTCACCATTGAAAATCTTCCCCTGCAGTGTAATCTTGTGTGTCCTGTACACATTGCCAGCATGGAATTTTAACTGGAATCTGGTGAGAATCAGCAAAAAGCAAAGGAACGAACATTTCCCCCACTTTGTGTTCCACTCTGGGGGATAACTGATCATGGTTAAAATGCAGTCCAGATACACAGGGGTGGCAGGGGGACAGGAGGGGTGGAATGAGAGAGCCTGTGGTCAGGGGCTCTATTGTCTTCCTCTCACCTGCAGCATCAGCCACGAGGGATCCAATGACTGCACCCATTGCTCGTTCCTCCACTGTTACCTCTGCCATCTTTACAAACAGACCCTGCAGACAGAAAGGGGAACACTTAATGAAAAATCGTCTAGCTGTAACTCAGTGATCTTCCTCTCTCTCTTTCTAACTTCCTGCTTTTCCCCTCCCACCCCCAATGCTTACACCCTCCCATGGTTCTTCCCTTCTTCCTGCAATTCCACCCACCCCATCCTGTTGGCCAGAATTCCTCGCCCTGCCCGCCCCCTCAGTCATGAGCTAGTTTGCAGTCTGGTGTCACACTGCCATCGACTGGCTGCTTTCATCAGCACAGGCAGGAATCACAATGAAACACAGACTGCTCTGCTTGTTCCTCCCCCATCCCAAACGGACATCCCCACTCTGCAGATTCAGAGGCAGGCGATATGGTGGCACAGTGATCTGGGTTCAATTCTGGCCTTGGGTTACTGTCTGTGTGAAGTTTGCACATTCTCCCCATGTCTGCGTGGGTTTCCCCCATGTGCTCCAGTTTCCTCCTACGGTCCAAAGGTGTGTAGGTTAGGTGGATTGGCCATGCTAAATTGCCCCTTGGTGTCAGGTGGATTAGCAGAGTAAACCTATGGGATTACAGGGATAGGGCCTGGGTGGGATTGTTGTTGGTCCAGACTCAATAGGTCAAATGGCCCCCCCATGCACTGATTCTATGACATTTCTTCTCACAGACACATTTTCTCCTCGCACTCAATTTCCTTGCTCACCATCCATTCCTGGACTCATCATCATATTCCAGACATCTCTGACTATAGGGCTTAGGTCACTGCTACACAAATATCAAACATGCCTACCACTCTATCACCTGCCCACACTTCAGCAAATCAGGGCTGTGCTCCTAATCCCGGTTTTTGCTTGCAAATAAAAACTGAAGCGGGAGAATCCATCAAAGAGAGTTGTGCAATGTTGGTCTGAGGAATCAGATGATCTCCTATGGGGCTGCTTGGATTCAGTGGACTGGTCAGTGATTAAAAACCAGCCAGAACGAGTACACCACTACAGTAGCTGACCTCATCAGTAAGTGTGCAGAAGACTGTGTGCTAAAGAAGCAAATCCGTGTGTTCCCCAACCAGAAACCATGGATGAACAGAGATATCCACTGCTTGCTGAAGTCCAGGTCTGAGACGTTCAAGTCAGACGACCCTGACCTACCCACGAAAGCCAGATACGATTCAAGGAGATCCATCAAAGATGCCAAATAACAGTACTGGACCAAGCTAGAGTCCCAGGCTAGCCACACTGACCGACTATGGCAAGTTCTGCAAGATGTAACAAGTTACAGGATGAAGGCATGTAAAATTGCCAGCTCCAACGCACCCCTCCCTGATGAGCTCAATGCATTCTACACCTGTTTTGAGCGAGAGAACAGTCAGAGCATGTCCGCCACTCTGAAACCCTGGCTGAACCTGTATCTGAGGTCTCCATTGCAGATGTCAGAGCAGCTTTCTCGAAAGTCAACCCACGGAAATCGACTGGCCTGGCTGAGGTCATGATGCGGAGATGCTGGCATTGGACTGGGGTAAACACAGTAAGAAGTCTGACAACACCAGGTTTAAGTCCAAAGGACATTAGGGAACCAGATGGGTTTTTCTGACAATCGGTGACAGTAATCAATCCAAAAAGACATTCTGTCTACCGGACAATGAGCAATGTTGTGTATGAATTTCAATGCTTGTGTGATAGAACACAGAATGTTACAGTGCAGTGCAGGCCCTTTGGGCCTCGATGTAGCGCCAACCTTTGTAAACCAATCTAAAGCCCATCTAACCTACACTATTCCAATATCATTCATATGTTTATCCAATGACCATTTAAATGCCCTTAATGGACATTGGTTTGAGTTCTGCATAAGCTTAAATCACATTATTGGAATGATGTGATTGTACTTGGTAGGCTACAGAAGACATTTATGAGGATGCTGCCTGTATTCGAGAATTTTAATTATGAGGAAAGGTTGTTTTCTTTGGGACAAGGATGAGGGGAGATTTAATTTGAGGTGTGAAGAATTTGTGGGGTTGAGAGAGAGTAGATTGAATGGAGCTAACCCCTTCGGTTGAGGGGTTTGATTTGATTTTTGTCACATAGAACATAGAACATTACAGCGCAGAACAGGCCCTTCGGCCCACGATGTTGCGCCGACCAGTTACAAAACAATGACCCACTAATTGACACTATTTCTTCCCTGAATCTGATTGAGTAGGGTTCCATTCATAGATATGCAGGGTAGAATAGGTGTAGGGTGATGTGGCGGCGCGGGCTCGTTGGGCCGAAGGGCCTGTTTCCCGTGCTGGATTGTTCTTTGTTCTTTGTAACCTAAACCAATCCCTTTTCATCCATAAACCTATCCACAGATCTCTTAAACGCCCCCAAACTAGGAGCATTTACAACTGCAGCTGGCAGGGCATTCCAGTCCCTCACCACCCTCTGGGTAAAGAACCTACCCCTGACATCAGTCCTATAACTACCCCCCCTTAATTTAAAGCCATGCCCCCTCGTGCTAGATTTCTCCATCCTAGGAAAAAGGCTATCACTATCTACCCTGTCTAAACCTCTAATCATCTTATATGTTTCAATAAGATCCCCTCTTAGCCGCCTTCTTTCCAGCAAAAACAACCCCAAATCTCTCAGTCTCCTTGGTTTGTCCGGATACCACCTCCCCGGGGCAGGGCTTTCCCTCACTGTCCCTGTGGTAGTTTGATGAGCAGACTCTGCTGTCTGACCCCCCCCGGACTCACCCCCCCCCCCGGACTCACACCCCCCGGACTCGCCCCCCCAGGCTCACCCCCCCCCTCCCCTCCCCCCCCCCCCCGGCTCACCCCTCCCCCCCCCCCCCGGCTCACCCCTCCCCCCCCCCGGCTCACCCCTCCCCCCCCCCCCGGCTCACCCCTCCCCCCCCCCCCGGCTCACCCCTCCCCCCCCCCCCGGCTCACCCCTCCCCCCCCCCCCCGGCTCACCCCCCCCCCCCCCCGGCTCACCCCCCCCTCCCCCCCCCCCCCGGCTCCCCCCCCCCCCCCCCCCCGCTCCCCCCGCTCCCCCCCCCCCCCCCCCGGCTCCCCCCCCCCCCGGCTCACCCCCCCCCCTCCCCCCCCCCCGGCTCACCCCCCCCCCCCCGGCTCACCCCCCCCCCCCCGGCTCACCCCCCCCCCGGCTCCCCCCCCCCCCCCCGGCTCACCCCCCCCCCCCCCCGGCTCCCCCCCCCCCGGCTCACCCCCACCCCCCCCCGGGCTCACCCCCACCCCCCCCGGGCTCACCCCCACACCCCCCCCGGGCTCACCCCCACCCCCCCCCCCGGCTCACCCCCCCCCCCCCCGGCTCACCCCCACCCCCCCCCCCCCCCCCGGCTCACCCCCACCCCCACCCCCCCCCCCCCCCCCCGGCTCACCCCCACCCCCCCCCCCCCCCCCGGCTCACCCCCACACCCCCCCCCCCCCGGCTCACCCCCACCCCCCCCCCCCCCCCCGGCTCACCCCCACCCCCCCCCCCCCCCCCGGCTCACCCCCCCCGGCTCACCCCCCCCCCCCCCCCCCCCCCGGCTCACCCCCACACCCCCCCCCCCGGCTCACCCCCCCCCCGGCTCACCCCCACCCCCCCCCCCCCCCGGCTCACCCCCACACCCCCCCCGGGCTCACCCCCACACCCCCCCCGGCTCACCCCCCCCCCCCCCGGCTCACCCCCCCCCCCCCCGGCTCACCCCCACCCCCCCCCCCCCCGGCTCACCCCCACCCCCCCCCCCCCGGCTCACCCCCACCCCCCCCCGGCCTCACCCCCACCCCCCCCCCCCCCCGGCTCACCCCCACCCCCCCCCCCCCCCGGCTCACCCCCCCCCCCCCCCCGGCTCACCCCCACCCCCCCCCCCCCCGGCTCACCCCCACCCCCCCCCCCCCCCGGCTCACCCCCACCCCAGGTCCTCGGCCCCGGGCCTTGGCTTTGGGCCCACCCGCCGCCCCGCCTCCTGGGGCGGCTCCGCCCCGGGCCCGGCCCCCTCCCGCCCCCCCCGCTTCCTGCGCCGCGGAGCGAGTGTCGCCTCCCCGATCACCGGGACTCGGCCCGGACTCCCCAGCGGCCCCGGACTGCGGCCTGGTGCAGGCCCGAGCCTCGGCCTCTCCGAGCACAGCTGCCCGGTCCGGGAGAGGTGGCGGCGGCGGCGGCGGAGGAGGTAAGTGAGCGGAGCCGGGGGTGGGGGGGGAGAGGCGGACCCAGCCCAGCCCAGGTCAGGTACATTGTTGTAGCGCCGGCATCATCCCTCCCCTCCGCTCCCTGCAACCCAGAAACACAGCAAGATCTCTCAGAGTGTTGCAATTGGCCCCCAATGAGCACCATCCTCCCAGGAACTGAGTCAAATACCCGGGTTCACCTCGGCACTGACCCTGTGACAGTGCGGCGCTCCCTCGGCACTGACCCTCTGACAGTGCGGCGCTCCCTCGGCACTGACCCTCTGACAGTGCGGCGCTCCCTCGGCACTGACCCTGTGACAGTGCGGCACTCCCTCGGCACTGACCCTCTGACAGTGCGGCGCTCCCTCGGCACTGACCCTCTGACAGTGCGGCGCTCCCTCGGCACTGACCCTCTGACAGTGCGGCGCTCCCTCGGCACTGACCCTGTGACAGTGCGGCGCTCCCTCGGCACTGACCCTCTGACAGTGCGGCGCTCCCTCGGCACTGACCCTCTGACAGTGCGGCGCTCCCTCGGCACTGACCCTGTGACAGTGCGGCACTCCCTCGGCACTGACCCTGCGACGGCGCGGCACTCCCTCGGCACTGACCCTGCGACGGCGCGGTGCTCCCTCGGCACTGACCCTGCGACGGCGCGGTGCTCCCTCGGCACTGACCCTGCGACGGCGCGGTGCTCCCTCGGCACTGACCCTGCGACGGCGCGGCGCTCCCTCGGCACTGACCCTGCGACGGCGCTGTGCTCCCTCGGCACTGACCCTGCGACGGCGCGGTGCTCCCTCGGCACTGACCCTGCGACGGCGCGGCACTCCCTCGGCACTGACCCTGCGACGGCGCGGTGCTCCCTCGGCACTGACCCTGCGACGGCGCGGTGCTCCCTCGACACTGACCCTGCGACGGCGCGGTGCTCCCTCGGCACTGACCCTGCGACGGCGCGGTGCTCCCTCGGCACTGACCCTACGACGGCGCGGCGCTCCCTCGGCACTGACCCTGCGACGGCGCGGCGCTCCCTCGGCACTGACCCTACGACGGCGCGGCGCTCCCTCGGCACTGACCCTGCGACGGCGCGGCGCTCCCTCGGCACTGACCCTGTGATGGCGCGGCGCTCCCTCGGCACTGACCCTGCGATGGCGCGGCGCTCCCTCGGCACTGACCCTGCGATGGCGCGGCGCTCCCTCGGCACTGACCCTACGACGGCGCGGCGCTCCCTCGGCACTGACCCTGCGACGGCGCGGCGCTCCCTCGGCACTGACCCTACGACGGCGCGGCGCTCCCTCGGCACTGACCCTGCGACGGCGCGGCGCTCCCTCGGCACTGACCCTGCGACGGCGCGGCGCTCCCTCGGCACTGACCCTGCGATGGCGCGGCGCTCCCTCGGCACTGACCCTGCGACGGCGCGGCGCTCCCTCGGCACTGACCCTACGACGGCGCGGCGCTCCCTCGGCACTGACCCTGCGACGGCGCGGCGCTCCCTCGGCACTGACCCTGCGACGGCGCGGCGCTCCCTCGGCACTGACCCTGCGACGGCGCGGCGCTCCCTCGGCACTGACCCTCTCAATTTTCATCCGTTCAAATAATAATCTGCCTTCCCATTATTGCTACCAAAGTGGATAATCTCCCATTCATCCGCATTATACTGCACCTGCCATGCGGATGCCCACACACTTGGCCTGTCCGAGCATCTCTGCATCCTCCTCACAGCTCACCCTCCCAGCCAGCTTTGTACCATCTGCAAATTTAGAGATAATACATTCAGTTCCCTCATCGAAATCATGAACATATAATGTGAACAGTTGGGACCTCACACAGATCCCTGCAGAACCCCACTCATTACTGACTGCCAATCAGAAAAAGACTCATTTATTTCAATTCTTTGCTTCCTATCTGCTAACCAGCTTTCTGTCCATCTCAAGATATTGTCTGCAATCCCAGGTGCTTTAATTTGACAATGTGAGACCTTGTCGAAAGCCTTCTAAAAGTCTAAATAAACCATATCCACTGGTTCTCCTCAATCGACCACTGGATACATCCTTAAAAAATTCCAATAGATTTATCAAGCATGATTCCCTTGATGTAAATCCATGCTGACTTTGTCTGATTATACCACTGTCTTCCAAATGCTAAGTTATGAAATCCTTGATAATGGACTCCAGCAACTGCCCCAGTACCGACATTCCCTGTTTTCAGTCTACCTCCCATTTTGAATAACAGGCTTACGTTAGCTGCCCTCCAATCTGTAGAAACTATTCCAGAGACCAGTGTGTTTTGGAAAATGACCACCAATTGGTCTATTACTTCTAGGCTCACTTCCTTAAGTACGTAAATTCTTAAGATATTAACAGGTAAAGACAAAGATAAGGATAAACCATTTCCACTGGTTGGAGATTCTAGAGGTAGGGAACAGAGTGTAGCTGTAAAAGTCAGACCATTTGGGAAAGATGTTAGGAAGCATTTCTATATACAGAAGATAGTAGAGATAACTCTTCTACAAGTTGATGCTGGATCAGTTGCTAATTTTTAATCTAATTTCAAATGTTAAGGCAAGATATGAAGGGATATGGGCCAAAGGCAGGCATATGGAGTTTGGCCACAGATCAGCCATGATGTAATTGAATGATGGAACAGACTTGAGGGGCTGAATGGCCTACTCCTGTTCTTCTGTTCCAATGCTGCCATCAAGCTAAAAAGCATTCTGCCTGTCACAGAAATGAGTAATATGGTAAATGAATTTCAGTGTCACTATAATGCTAAGTGTACATTCTGAAGATTAGTCAATCACATTAAACACCATATCCCTTTGGCTGTTCACAAGCGGCAAAACATGCACAACTTCCCCATACTGGAAGCTCCATATATTCACACACAGGCCCCTATCCTATGCACACAAAGGGAACACGTCCATACAATGTACCTTTATCAATTGAACAAAAGTGTGGAGGTCAGCGATTCCCAGGTTCATTCCTCTTGGCAGTCCTATGAGCAATCAGTTCATCTGTCCAGTTTGAATTGAACCAAAAGTTTGCAGTTATGGTAGAGGCAGCATCTCTACCAATCAGAGTCCACTTGCTAACCAATCAGCACTCTCTTCTCATGTAGTATAAATTGGTATCTCCTTTACAATTGGTACTCTTGTGCATCTGTCCTGATGAGTGCAAGATGAGAAGCTTTGACAGTATGTCTTTTTTCTCAGCAATGTGGTTATTATATTTTTAATGAGTCTCAGGATTTGACCATTCCTGGCTGCCCCTATTTGTTCCTGGTACTTGGTAAGGTTTCTCTCCATTGTTTCCCAAACTTTCGCAGGAGAAGCAGCTTGGGTACCGTTAGAACATAGAACATTACAGCACAAACAGGCCCTTCGGCCCTCGAGTTGCGCCGATCACATCAACCCCACCAATCTATAGACCTATCTATAACCCCCAATCCCATTAAACCCCATATACTCATCCAGAAGTCTTTTAAAAGACCCCAGCGAGTTCGCCTCCACCACCGATGACCGTTGATAGTTATATGAATTTTAAAAAGTTCAGCAGGTTTTCCTTAAATTAAGGAGGTATGGAGATTAAAGTTTGTGGAAGTTTGCTCCAGTCCTTAAGTGTTCTTGGAAAAATAGAGTCAGCAACGGAAGGGGATGAGAGTTTGGTGCTTCCAGTACCACCCATACCGTCACTTCCTGCAGCCTCATCAAACCCATCAGCACCAGAGGAATTGTGAAAAGGAAAATGGATTTAGTTGGGGGTGAGTTAGCGGGTGTTAACATTAACAGTGATTACTGGAAACTGCTCTATTAGGTACCACTGTTTTTGAGGATGTAGTTTCTCCCAAGGAGGGTACATGGATTAATACAGGGTGAGGTGCTGTTTGATGTGAACTGTTGTCTTTATTAGTCAGTCAGGACTCTCAAACAGCTTTACCTGTGTAGGCAGATCAGGCAGACATTGGACATGCCCGAGAAGTTTGATATGATTCATTCTTTTACCTTCTGGGGTCAGATTTTTTAGTCCAATTGGAAATTAAAACAGGTCCCAGTACAAAGCCAGTCACTAATCAGTTAGAGTTAGTCATTTCTCGTTCTGCTGCGTGCTGTTTGATGCACCCAGCCCTGGGTGGGTACGCAGTGGCTGCTGTACAGGGGAGTGTAGGATGCGGGGGGTTGGCTACATTGAGCAGTTCCTCCACCGAGGTGGGGTTTATAAGTCAGGCTGTAACTTTGTGGTTCCCCAGCAAAGGATTTGGTGGTACCCCAGTGAAGAGTTGAGGAATTCTTCCAGAAGGTTCTGAGTAAGGGTTCACCGGCAATTATCCAGAAGCGTGAACTTTGTCTGGACAATTGTGCAGGGCTGGTAACCATCCAACAAAGCAATTTAAATCACTGAGTTTGCATGGTTCTACCAGTTTAACTCTGATAACAATTCTGAAAGAGTTAGAATGATAAAAGATCCCTTCAACTGCAGATTAACTATACAGACACCCAGATCCAGCTTCACATGGGACACCCCACACCCACACCACTCCCCCAGGAGACTGACCACAGCGTCTTCACCCCCAGCCCAACCTGACTCTGTATCCACCTTCAACTCTCCAATTCCCCCCACTTCCATTCCCCCTACCTCCCTCTACACTGTCCCCAGCAAACACTCCCAGGACAGGGACAGTCCAGGGTTAGATACAGAGTAAAGCTCCCTCTACACTGTTCCCCCCATCAAACACTCCCAGGTCAGGGACAGCACAGAGTTAGATACAGAGTAAAGCTCCCTCTACACTGTCCCCCCATCAAACACTCCCAGGACAGGTACAGCACGGGGTTAGATACAGAGTAAAGCTCCCTCTACACTGTCCCCCCATCAAACACTCCCAGGACAGGTACAGCACGGGGTTAGATACAGAGTAAAGCTCCCTCTACACTGTCCCCCATCAAACACTCCCAGGACAGGTACAGCACGGGGTTAGATACAGAGTAAAGCTCCCTCTACACTGTCCCCCCATCAAACACTCCCAGGACAGGTACAGCACGGGGTTAGATACAGAGTAAAGCTCCCTCTACACTGTCCCCCATCAAACATTCCCAGGACAGGGACAGCACGGGGTTAGATACAGAGTAAAGCTTCCTCTACACTGTCCCCATCAAACACTCCCAGGACAGGGACAGCATGGGGTTAGATACAGAGTAAGAACATAAGAACATAAGAACATAAGAAATAGGAGCAGGAGTAGGCCATCTGGCCCTTTGAGCCTGCCCCGCCATTGAATAAGATCATGGCTGATCTGTCGTGACTCAGCTCCACCTTCCTGCCCTCTCCCCATAACCCTTAATCCCTTCTCTTATCAAAAACCCATCAACCCGTTTCTTAAAAATATTTAGCGAGGCAGCCTCCACCACTTCAACGGGCAGAGAATTCCAGAGATTCACCACCCTTTGAGTGAAGAAGTTCCTCCTCAACTCTGTTCTAAACTGCCCCCCCTTTATCTTGAGGCTGTGCCCCCTAGTCCTACTGTCTTTTTTGAGCGGGAAGAGTCTCTCCACCTCTATCCTATCCATCCCATTCATCATCTTATACGTCTCAATGAGATCTCCCCTCATTCTTCTAAACTCTAACGAGTACAAGCCTAGTTTATTCAGCCTCTCCTCATAGCTCAATCCCCTCAACTCCGGTATCAGCCGAGTAAACCTCCTCTGCACTCCCTCCAGGGCCAAAATATCCTTGCGCAGGTGCGGCGCCCAAAACTGCACACAGTACTCCAGCTGCGGCCTCACCTCAGTAAAGCTCCCTCTACACTGTCCCCCCATCAAACACTCCCAGGACAGGTACAGCACGGGGTTAGATACAGAGTAAAGCTCCCTCTACACTGTCCCCCCCATCAAATACTCCCAGGACAGATACAGCACGGGGTTAGATACAGAGTAAAGCTCCCTCTACACTGTCCCCATCAAACACTCCCAGGACAGGTACAGCACAGGGTTAGATACAGATTAAAGCTCCCTCTACACTGTCCCCCCATCAAACACTCCCAGGACAGGTACAGCATGGGGTTAGAAACAGAATGAAATTCCTTCAGCAAGTGTTCTAATACTGACCCTTGGGGAAGACCACGACAAACCTTCCTCCAGTTTGAGAAATATCCATTAACTGTAACTCCCCAAATCCTATTATTCAGCCAATTTTGTACCCTCTTTGCTACTGTCCCGTTTATTCCCTGAGCTGTAACTTTTCTCACAAGTTTCTTGTGTGGCACTGTATTGAATGCCTTATAAAGTTCCGGTATACCACATCAACAGCATTACCCTAATTGACTGTCTCTGTTACCTCCTCAAAAATCTTTCAAGATAGTTAAACTCAATATTCCCTTTGGAGATCCTTGCTGGCTCTTTCTAATGAACCTGAATTTTATTATATGACTTTAATTCAGTTCTGAATCATTGTTTGTGAAGATGTTAAATTGATATTAAACTGACTGGTTTTTGAATACAGTAAAAAGTCTGACAACACCAGGTTTTAGTCCAACCGATTTATTTGATAATATTATTTTGATAATAATAATATTATCAAATAAATCGGTTGGACTAAAACCTGGTGTTGTCAGACTTTTTACTGTGTTTACGCCAGTCCAACGCCGGCATACCCACATCATGGTTTTTGAATTACAGGGCTTATTCTTTTTTGAACAAGGGTGTAACATTTGCAATTCTCAGCCTCTGGCATTTCTCCTGAGTCGAGAGAATTCTGGAAGATTATGGCTAACATCCTGGCAATTCCATTCTCATTTGCTTCAATATCAGAAATTTGTTGAGTGTATTCAGGAGGAATTTCTCATTCAGGATGTGGATGGCCCGACTAGACAGGGGGCAAAACTTGACCTCCTCTTGGGAAATAAGAAAGGGCAGGTGACAGAAGTGTGAGTGAGGGATCACTTTGGGACCAGTGACTGTAATTCCATTAGTTTTAAGATAGCTATGGAGAATGATAGGTCTGGCCCAAAAGTTAAAATTCTAATTCGGCCAAGGCCAATTTTGATGGTATCAGGCAGGAACTTTCAAAAGTTGATTGGGAGAGTCTGTGGAAGGCAAAGGGACATCTGGTAAGTTGGAGGCTTTCAAAAGTGTGTTAACTAGGGTTCAGGGTAAGCTCATTGCTCTTAGAGTGAAGGGCAAGGCTGGTAGAAGTAGAAAACCCTAGATGACTTGGATATTGAGGCCTTGGCCGTGAAAAAGAAGAAGGCACGTGACATAAGAACATAAGAAATAGGAGCAGGAGTAGGCCATCTGGCCCTTCGAGCCTGTCCCGCCATTCAATAAGATCATGGCTGATCTGTCGTGGCTCAGTTCCACTTTCCCGCCCTCTCCCCATAACCCTTAATCCCCTCTCTTATCAAAAACCCATCAACTCGCTTCTTGAAAATATTTAGCGAGGCAGCCTCCACCACTTCAACGGGTAGAGAATTCCAGAAATTCACCACCCTTTGAGTGAAGAAGTTCCTCCTCAACTCCGTTCTAAAACGCCCCCCCTTTATCTTGAGGCTGTGCCCCCTAGTCCTACTGTCTTTTTTGAGCGGGAAGAGTCTCTCCACCTCTATTCTATCCATCCCATTCATTATCTTATACGTCTCAATGAGATCTCCCCTCATTCTTCTAAACTCCAACGAGTACAAGCCTAGTTCATTCAGCCTCTCCTCATAGCTCAACCCCCTCAACTCCGGTATCAGCCTAGTAAACCTCCTCCAAGGCCAAAGTATCTTTGCGCAGGTGCGGCGCCCAAAACTGCACACAGTACTCCAGCTGCGGCCTCACCAGTGCCCTATACAGCCGCAGCAAGACCTCCCTACTTTTATATTCAATCCCCTTCGCTATGAAGGCCAGCATCCCATTCGCCTTCCTGACCACCTGCTGCACCTGCAAGCTGGGTTTTTGCGACTCATGCAGAGGCAGCTGGGATCAAGTGGATCTCTTGAAGATTATATAAGGTGTTGCAGTAGAGTTAAGAGAGAAATCAGTGCAAAAAGGGACACAAGATTGTTTTGACAGATAAGGTGAAGAGGAATCCAAAGAGCTTCTATAAATACGTAAAAGGCAAAAGAGTAACTAGGGAGAGACAAGGATTCACAAGGACTCGGTGCGATCCTAAATGAATATTTCTCATCAGTATTTACTGTCGAGAAAAGGATGGATCTTTGGGAACTTGAGGAAATAAATAGTGATGTCTTGAGGACTGTAGATATTACAGAGAAGAAGGTGCTGGAAGTCTTAAAGTTCATCAAATCCCTAGGACCTGATAAATTGTATCCCAGAACGCTGTGGGAGGTTGGGGAGGAAATTGCGGGCCCCCTAGCTGAGATATTTGAATCATCGATAGTCATGGCGAGGTGCCTGAAGATTGGAGGGTGGCAAATAGAACATAGAACATTACAGCGCAGAACAGGCCCTTCGGCCCACGATGTTGCGCCAACCAGTTACAAAACAATGACCCACTAACCTAAACCAATCCCTTTTCGTCCATAAACCTATCCATGGATCTCTTAAACGCCCCCAAACTAGGCACATTTACAACTGCAGCAAGCGGGGCATTCCAATCCCTCACCACCTGCTGGGTAAAGAACCTACCCCTGACATCTGTCCTATAACTACCACCCCTTAATTTAAAGCCATGCCCCCTCGTGCTAGATTTCTCCATCAGAGGAAAAAGGCTATTACTATCCACCCTATCTAAACCTCTAATCATCTTATATGTTTCAATAAGATCCCCTCTTGGCCGCCTTCTTTCCAGTGAAAACAACCCCAAATCTCTCAGTCTCTCCTCATAGGACCTCCCCTCCATACCAGGCAACATCCTGCTATCCTTTCGAAGTGGGAAGAATCTCTCTACCTCAACCTTATCCGTCCCTTTCTTTATCTTATATGTCTCTATAAGATCCCCCTCATCCTTCTAAACTCCAGCGAGTACAGACTCAGTCTATTTAGTCTCTCTTCATGGTCCAACCCCCTCATCTCGACAGACTGGAGGGGCTGATTGTGGACAAGTCCCCAGGACCGGATGGAATGCATCCGAGGGCTCCGAAAGAAACGGCGGAGGCGACAGCGGATGCCCCGGTGGTTAATTTCCAGACGTCGCTGGATTCCGGGCAAGCGTCAGAAGACTGGAAAGCGTCCAATGCCACGCCGCCGTTCAAGAAGGGTGGCAGGCAAAAGGCGGGGAACCACAGGCCGGTCAGTCCAACATCTATTGTAGGTAAAATGCTAGAATTCGTCATCAAGGAGGAAACAGCGAGGCATCCCGAGGGGAACTGCTCGATAGAGCAGACGCAGCACGGCTTCGCCAAGGGGAAGTCGGGTCCGACAAACCCATTGGAGTTCTATGAGGATGTGTCCAGGGCGGCGGACAGAGGAGAGCCAGTGGACGTGGTCCCTCTCGACCCCCAGAAGGCGTTTGACAACGCACCTCACAAGAGGCTACCGCAGAAGGCAAGGGGGCACGGAACCGGGGGCAGGATGTCAGCGCGGATAGAGGACTGGCCATCAAATAGAAGGCAGAGAGTGGGGGGTCAATGGGTGCTATTCAGACCGGCGGCCGGTGACCAGTGGAGTGCCCCAGGGGTCGGCGCCGGGGTCCCAGCCGTTGTGCCTTTGTTTAAAAAGGGCTGCAGGGAAAAGTCTGGGAACTACAGGCTCGTGAGATTCACATCTGTGGTGGGTAAATTGTTGGAAGGTAATCAGCATGGCTTTGTGAGTGGAAAATCAGGTCTCACGAATTTGATTGAGTTTTTTGAAGGGGTAACCAAGAAGGTAGATGAGGGCAGTGCAGTTGATGTTATCTGCATGAGCTTTAGCAAGGCCTTTGACAAGGTACCACATGATGGATTGTTGCATAAGGTTAAATCTCACGAGATCCAGGGTGAGATAGTTAAATGGATACAAAATTGGTTTGATTGCAGAAGATGGTTGTTGAGGATTGTCTTTCAAAGTGGAGGCCTGTGACCAGTGGTGTGCCTCAGGGATCAGTGCTGGGCCCACTGTTATTTGTCATTTATATTAATAATTTGAATGAGAATATAGGGGGCATAGTTAGTAAGTTTGCAGATGACACCATGATTGGTGGCACAGTGGACAGTGAAAAAGGTTATGTCAGATTGCAATGGGATCTTGATCAATTGAGCCAGTGGGCTGATGAATGGCAAATGAGTTTAATTTAGATAAATATGAGGTAATACATTTTGGTAGCTCAAACCAGGACAGAACTTACTGAGTTACTGGTAGGGTGTTGGGGAGAGTTATAGAACAAAGACATCTCGGGGTGCAGGTTCATAGCTCCTTGAAAGGAGGCACAGGTGGTCAGAATGGTGAAGAAGGCATTTGGCATGCTTGGTTTCATTGGTCAGAACATTGAATGCAGGAGGTGAGATGTCTTGTTGAAGTACAAGACATTGGTAAGGTCACACTTGGAATATTGTACAGTTCTGGTTTTCCTATTATAGAAAGGATATTATTAAACCAGAAGGAATGCAGAAAAGATTGACTAGGATACTACTGGAACTTGATGGTTTGTGTTGTAAGGAGAGGCTGGATAGACTGAGACTTTTTTCCCTAGAGTGTAGGAGGCTTAGGAGAGATCTTATTAAGGTCTCTTATATAGACCTCGATAAAATAGGGGCATAGGTAAGGTAGATAGTCAACATCTTTTCCCGAAGGTAGGGGCACAATGGTTAGCATTGTTGTGTGATAGTTCCAGTGACCCATGTTCGATTCCCGGCTCGGGTCACTGTACAGAATCTCCATATTCTCCCCATGCCTGTGTGGGTTTCCTCCAGGTGCTCTGGTTTCCTCTCACAGTCCAAATACGTGCAGGTTAGGTGAGTTGGCCAGGCTAAATTCTCCCTCAGTGTACCTGACCAGGCTCCAGAGTGTGGTTACTCGGGGATTTTCACAGTAACTTCATTACAGTGTGAATGTAAGCCTACTTGTGACGAATAAATAAACTTTAGGGGAGTCTAAAATTAGAAGGCATAGGTTTAAGGTAAAAGCAGAGAGGTACAAAAGCATCCAGAGGAGCAATTATTTCACACAAGGTGATGAGTGCCTGGAACAAGCTGCCAGAGGTAGTAGTATAGGCAGGTACAATTTTGTCTTTTAAAAAGCATTTAGATAGTTACATGGTTACAATGGGTATAGAGGGATATGGGTCAAATACGGGCAATTGGGACTAGCTTAGTGGTAAAACTGGGCCAGCTGGACAAGTTGGGCCGAAGGGCCTGTTTCCACGCTGTAAACTTTGATCATTCTAATTGCTTTATCAAAATCCCTGATGATTCTGAACGCTTTGATTATAATTTCTCCTTTTCTATTCTAAGGAGAACAATCTCAGCTTCTCCAGTCTCTCCACATTGATTTAGGTTGAGGTGGTGGTATAGTGCTATTGTCACTGGACCAGTAATACAGAGAGCCAGGGTAATGGTTGTGGGAACCTGGGTTTGACTCCCACCACAACAGATAAAATCTGGAAATAAACACCTAATGATGGCCATGAAACCATCGTGAAATCCCCATCTGGTTCACCAATGTCCTTTAGGGAAGAAAATCTGCCGTCCTTACTTGGTCTGGTCTACATGTGACTGCAGAGCCACAGAATGTGGTTGATTCTGAAATGGGATGGACTATAAATGCTGGCCCAACCAGCGAACAAATCAAGTCTTTTCTCATAACCTCTCTTTGTTTCTCAAATGTACTTTTTCACCTCTCCTCTGAATCTTCTGTATTCCTCTTTGTTCTGAACTGTGTTTTCCACCTGACGCCTGTCAGAAACACAGTTTTTCTTCCTTAATTTCTATCTCTGTTTTCATCCAGGGAGCTCAGGTTTTGTACAAAGTTGCCAATAAGGCCAATCTTCTTTGTAAACAGGAAGAAAATGTACACATAGTTAAACAAAATAAGTGATAGCCATTTGCTTTTTCACTCCACAGGGCAATGCCCTGACCAGTCAGAATTAAGCTGCTTGGTTAACTCAAACGGTGTTGGGCAGTTAACTGTCAGTCGCTGTCAACTAATGCATTCACCATGTCAAGACGTCTCCCAATCAGAATCCATCCATACAGTGTAGAAGGATGCCAGTCAGCCCACTGAGTCTGAATCAATCCTTTAACAGAGCATCCTACCCAGGCTCTATCACCATAATCCCACATATTTTTCCCTCTAATCCCTTAACCCACACATGCAGGGACACTAAGGGACAATTTAACATGGCAAACCACCTAACCTGCATACCTTTGGACTGTTACTGGAAACCTGAGGAAACCTGCACATTTTGTTGAAGTTTTTTGTTGAGTTTATGACTCCAACCAGTGAAGGGTTGAAAAAGGCTCACCTGGACTTGAAACGTCAGCTCTCTTCTCTCCTCACTGAAGCTGCCAAACCTGCTGAGATTTTCCAGCATTTTCTGTTTTGGTTACAGATTCTAGCATCTGCAGTAATTTGCTTTTATGAAGGACTTTCCCCGTTTCCCATGGACTCCAGCTTTGCTGGTGCTCTTTGATGCCACACTCGGTCAAATGTTGCCTTAATAACACATGCAGTCACTCTCGCTCACCTCTGGAATTCAGTTCTTTTGTCCATGTTTGGACCAAGCCTTCATATTGGAATGTCAGTGAAAGGCAATTTGAGAAATTGTCTGTCGTCAATTCATTGAGCGACAACTCCTGCATCAGTTTAATTTCCTTTAAATCTATCCACCAATGCAGTGACTGAGTCTGAGTAATCTGGGCAGGTCAACGATAAACATTTGGGCTGGAGCATTTTCATCCTCTTACATCAGAGTCCCAGAACAAACAAGATTCTGATCTCATTTCCACTCTTTCCCCATTCCCTCTGCAACACTGTCAGTGGGTCAGTGCTGAGGGAGTGCCGCACTGTCAGAGGGTCAGTGCTGAGGGAGTGCCGCACTGTCAGAGGGTCAGTGCTGAGGGAGTGCCGCACTGTCAGAGGGTCAGTGCTGAGGGAGTGCCGCACTGTCAGAGGGTCAGTGCTGAGGGAGTGCCGCACTGTCAGAGGGTCAGTGCTGAGGGAGTGCCGCACTGTCAGAGGGTCAGTACTGAGGGAGTGCCGCACTGTCAGAGGGTCAGTGCTGAGGGAGTGCCACACTGTCAGAGGGTCAGTGCTGAGGGAGTGCTGCACTGTCAGAGGGTGAGTGCTGAGGGAGTGCCGCACTGTCAGAGGGTCAGTGCTGAAGGAGTGCCGCACTGTCAGAAGGTCAGTACTGAGGGAGTGCCGCACTGTCAGAGAGTCAGTGCTGAGGGAGTGCCACACTGTCAGAGGGTCAGTGCTGAGGGAGTGCTGCACTGTCAGAGGGTCAGTGCTGAGGGAGTGCCGCACTGTCAGAGGGTCAGTGCTGAGGGAGTGCCGCACTGTCAGAGGGTCAGTGCTGAGGGAGTGCCGCACTGTCAGAGGGTCAGTGCTGAGGGAGTGCCGCACTGTCAGAGGGTCAGTGCTGAGGGAGTGCCGCACTGTCAGAGGGTCAGTGCTGAGGGAGTGCCGCACTGTCAGAGGGTCAGTGCTGAGGGAGTGCCGCACTGTCAGAGGGTCAGTGCTGAAGGAGCGCCGCACTGTCAGAGGGTCAGTGCTGAGAGAGTGCCGCACTGTCAGAGGGTCAGTGCTGAAGGAGTGCCGCACTGTCAGAGGGTCAGTGCTGAGGGAGTGCTGCACTGTCAGAGGGTCAGTGCTGAGGGAGTGCCGCACTGTCAGAGGGTCAGTGCTGAGGGAGTGCCGCACTGTCAGGGGGTCAGTGCTGAAGGAGCGCCACCCTATCAGGGTTTGTTGTTTGTTGTTAGGATGTTAATGTGAGATGGTGCTTCCATGCTCTGCTGCGTGTTAAGCATCCCATGACTGTATTGCAAGCACAGGAGTGGTCCTTCCCTCAGCCTCCTGGCAAGTATTTATCCCTTATATTTAGGAAGCTGATTATCTTGTTGTTTTTTTTTGTGGGAACTTGCTGTGCACAAAGTGGATTCTGCATTTCCTACATTCCAACAGTGCTGACACTACAAAAATACCTGATTGGCTGTGAAGCATTTTGGCAATTCCTCAGGATGTGAAGGTGCTATAGAAATGTAAGTTCTTTCTCCATGTGACTCGTGTCCTGCCTCTCTGTCTCTGCAGGTTCTCACATGTTGTGACATGTTTGTGCTGCAGTTGCAAAGCAGCCGAGCTCCGGGAATTCCAGCTCTGATCACTCGGCACCGGCACAGCCCCACCTGTTCCGCAGTCCAGCATGAATGAACTGCAGCACTGGGAGTGTGGAAAGGATTAAGAAATGACTCAGAGCTTGCTCCAGGGGAAGAGATTCTACTGTCGGGAATGGGCATTGCGCAAGTTACAGCATTGCCTGGACTGCTGTCCGAGCGGCCGGAGCAATGGCATCCTGATCACTGGGGGTCCCGGCAGCGGCAAGACAGCCCTGTGCAGTGAGGTGCTGTGGCCAGTGTCCGAGCATGGCCAGAGATTTGACCTGTCCATCCGGATTATGGGACACCACTTCTGTCAGGCACAGGATGTGCGGACACTTTCGGTCAGTGCCTTTGTCCTGAGTCTAGTGGGACAGATTCGAAGGTGCCTGTTGGTACATGGATACAATGAGAAACTACAGGAGGTGTCACTGCAAACATTACTGGAACCCAGCGAGTGTGAGAAAAACCCAGATGAAACTTTCAAAAGGTAACGCAGATAAAAACCCCAGTTAACATTTTGCAGTTTTGTCAGAATTTCCTTTACAAAGTTGCTAAGATTCAGAATAAAAGAACAATCGCAGCAGAGCCAGGCCCTTTGGGTGGGATGTCAGGAAGCACTTCCTCACACATAGGGAAGGAAATGTGGAATTCTCCCCACTGGTCCTGGTGCCCCCCACCACCGCCCCCCACCACCACCCCCCCCCCCCCCCCCCCAAAACACCAGCCCCGAATACTCCCCCCCATCCCCCAGTAAAATGGCGAAGGGTCAGTTGGCAATTTCAGAATTTTTTTGTTAGCTAACCTCATTAAGGATTGTGGAACAAAGGTAGAGGGGATTAGAGGTTAGCCAGGACCTGAATCAATGACTGTGCAGACTGGAGGTTCAGGATAGTCTCTGTGTTCCACTGTAAAGCTGCTCTGTCTTCTCTGGTCAGCTCTTTGTCCACATTAACTCTGTGTCAGACTGTAGTTGAACTGCCAGCCAGCTGCTTGGAGCATCAAATTAGAAAGAGATATCAAACACCACCTGGTACAGCAGGCTTGGCCTTTCACAATGTTTGAAATATTTTGGCTTCTGTCTAATGCTGAACCTTTCAGTCATATTCGACCCCCAGATGAGATTTGGGGTGGAATTTTCTCAAGGAAACTGAGTTTCACAACAGTGAGAGTACCGGAGTGATCCATGCCAGTCTGTCAGGAGTGCTCTGCACTACAGACATCCCACATTCACTCATTTTTTGGGAATTTTTTTAATTCATTCATGGGACATGGGTGTTGCTGACTGGCCAGCATTTACTACCCATCCCTAGTTGCTCTTGAGAAGGTGGTGAGCTTGCTTCCTGTGAGTGGTAAATTCCGTGCTAGAACAGGGCTGTCCAAGATACGTTGTGACCCCAGCTGCAGAGTGCTCAGGCACTGTTTCACAAGGGTGTCCCCTTGCACAGTGCCCTCCTCCCTCCCCCCCCACAGAAAACGTGACCCCCATCAGCAGCATGTTTCCCCACTCCCTTCCCAACACGGGCACCAACAGTGGGGCCATCCCAGTGAGTCTCCTTGCGTGACCCCAACATGTTGCCCTTATCGTGACCCCAACATTACGACCCCCAATATGCTCTTCCATCATGACCCCTTCATGCTCCATCTCTGTACCGTCCCCCCTGCATAGTCTTCCCCGTCATAGTCCCTACTCAGGCCTCAATCCCTTTACGCTGTTCCTGGCATATCAGCAGTGCCCACCTGGCATTGCCAGGGTGTCTGGTGGGCATTGCCCAATGGCCATCCCTGATCATCTGGGGGGATTTAATGGCCTCTGAGACTTTCGACCCGGTCGTCGTGCCTGATTTTTGCCTGTGTAACTTCTTGCTGGAGGAGTGGGAACATTCTGCAGTTGGGATGAGGGGGGGGGAATTGATCACGCGCCAAACTGAAATTGAGTCAATCTCGTGCTAATCAGCCTCGGTGCGATCTGGCCTGCGCCAGTAGAATGGGACTGGGACTGCTGCCATTTTTAGGCCTGTGCACTATTTCTTGGGACTGGAATATCGTCCTATCACATATCTGAGCCATCATTCGGTGCTGGGGCCTCAGCTATTTACCATTTATATAGATGATCTGGAGGAGGGAACTGAGTGCAGGGTGTCGAAATTTGCTGATGACACCAAGATTGGGGGAAAGGCAAATTGTGCGGAGGGTGTGGAGAGTCTGCAGAAGGATCTAGATAGGCTGGGCGAATGGGCCAGGAAATGGCAAATGGAATTTAATGTTGGCAAGTGTGAGGTGGTCCACTTTGGTAGGAGAAATGGTAGGAAGGACTATTACTTACGGGGCGAAAAACTGCAGCAGGCGACGGTGCAGAGGGACCTCGGGGTCCTTGTGCATGAGTCGCAAAAACCCAGCCTGCAGGTGCAGCAGGTGGTCAGGAAGGCGAATGGGATGCTGGCCTTCATAGCGAAGGGGATTGAATATAAAAGTAGGGAGGTCTTGCTGCAGCTGTATAGGGCATTGGTGAGGCCGCAGCTGGAGTACTGTGTGCAGTTTTGGGCGCCGCACTTGCGCAAGGATGTTTTGGCCCTGGAGGGAGTGCAGAGGAGGTTTACTCGGCTGATACCGGAGTTGAGGGGATTGAGCTATGAGGAGAGGCTGAATAAACTAGGCTTGTACTCGTTAGAGTTTAGAAGAATGAGGGGAGATCTCATTGAGACGTATAAGATGATGAATGGGATGGATAGGATAGAGGTGGAGAGACTGTTCCCGCTCAAAAAAGACAGTAGGACTAGGGGGCACAGCCTCAAGATAAAGGGGGGGCGGTTTAGAACAGAGTTGAGGAGGAACTTCTTCACTCAAAGGGTGGTGAATCTCTGGAATTCTCTGCCCGTTGAAGTGGTGGAGGCTGCCTCGCTAAATATTTTTAAGAAACGGGTTGATGGGTTTTTGATAAGAGAAGGGATTAAGGGTTATGGGGAGAGGGCGGGAGGGTGGAGCTGAGTCACGACAGATCAGCCATGATCTTATTGAATGGCGGGGCAGGCTCGAAGGGCCAGATGGCCTACTCCTGCTCCTATTTCTTATGTTCTTATGTTCTTATTAATACCACCTATTTCCAACACTGTAACACTACCCCCCCGCCCAGACTTCACCCACCTTGTCTTTATTCACACCCTTGTAACCTCCAGAATTCAGTGCCCTCATGGCTGGACACTGACCTCACACCTTCAGAATTTCCAATTCATCCAGAACTCTGCTGCCTGTGTACTAACTCACGCCAACTCCCAATCCCCTACCACCTTCTTGCGCTCGCTGACTCACACTGGCACCCTGTGAAACACCTTGTTTTTAAACCCTTCCACAGCCTCCACCCATCAGGAAGGGTGGGCTCCACATGGAAGGGAGTGGGGGTCTTCATTGGTCTGGGGAAGGGGATGGGGCCCTCACGCGGTATGGGGGTGGGGGTGGGGCCCTCAAGCAGCCTGGGGGTGGGAATGAGGCCCCCAATCAGTCTGGGGGAGTGGGGGTGGGTCCCTCACTCAGTATGGGAGTGGGGGGGAATCCCCTCTCACTGGAGAGGGGATTGTCTTTGCTCATTTTGAGATTTACTCTTGCTTTGTTTGGTTTTATCTTTCCTGTTCAGTTTTTGGAAGATTGTTACTGAGTTGGGGGAAGGTGAGGCTTAATCAAACTTCAAGCTATTGCACACTGATCAGTTCAAGGGATGATGTGGGTATGCCGGCGTTGGACTGGTGTAAACACAGTAAAAAGTCTGACAACATCAGGTTTTATTTGATAATAAATCGGTTGGACTAAAACCTGGTGTTGTCAGACTTTTTACCCAGTTCAAGGGAAGCAGAGTTTGCACAGTGGAATGTGCGAGGATGCATGGATTTCCACTTAGTCTGTGAGTTGGGATGTGTTCAGACTCAGTGCTGAGTCACAGTTTCTCAGGGTGTGTCGATCTGACTGGAAAAACCAGTCTCTGTCTTAGAAAAGGTGTGTGTAGTGAGTGTGCGAGATTGTTACACACTCAGTGATGTGAGTCCCAGAAGCACCACTGCCACACGGATTACACACTGTCTTCTTACACACTCCAGTTCCAGCCCCTCCTGTTAACCTCCAGCTCCTGTATCAAGAGGCAGAATTTCACCTTACATCCCTGATTTCACCTGGCAACTCTGAAAGGGTGAAGCATTTAGTTGAAAGTGCCCTCACAGCCATTATGTAGACAGGCAACCTGAGCACAGAAAACACCCTGGAGAGACGAAGGTTGAGAGGCGACCTGATAGAAGTTTACAAAATGTTGAGAGGAATAGATAGGGTGGACTCTCAGAGGCTATTTCCCCGGGTTGAAATGGTTGCTACGAGAGGACACAGATTTAAGGTACAGGGAGGAAAGTACAGAAGTGATGTTAGGGGTAAGTTTTTCACTCAGAGGGTGGTGAGTGAATGGAATCGGCTGCCGTCAGTGGTGGTGGAGGCGAACTCGCTGGGGTCTTTTAAAAGACTTCTGGATGAGTATATGGGGTTTAATGAGATTGAGGGTTATAGATAGGTCTGTAGGTTGGTAGGTGTTGATGTGATCGGTGCAACTCGTGGACCGAAGGGCCTGTTTGTGCTGTAGTGTTCTATGTTCTATGTAAACAACAATACAATCTATTTCCAGAGTACGGAGTGTTTGATGGGGGGACAGTGTAGAGGGAGCTTTACTCTGTATCTAACCCCGTGCTGTACCTGTCCTGGGAGTGTTTGATGGGGACAGTGTAGAGGGAGCTTTACTCTGTATCTAACCCCGTGCTGTACCTGTACTGGGATTGTTTGATGGGGACAGTGTAGAGGGAGCTTTACCTTGTATCTAACCCTGTGCTGTCCCTGTCCTGGGAGTGTTGGAGTGGTGCCTGCAGTGTTTGACCCTGTATAAACTGAATACAAAGGGTAGGAATGTGAGCAATGTAGAATCTGTCTGTTGGGCACGTAATGTGGAGATGCCAGCGTTGGACTGGGGTAAGCACAATAAAAGTCTCACAGTACCAAGTTAAAGTCCAACAGGTTTATTTGGTAGTGTTTGCTACCAAATAAACCTGTTGAACTTTAACCTGGTATTGTGAGACTTGTTACTGTATTGGGTGCAGTCTAGTGTTGGATCAATCTGATTCTTGCTGTCAGCTTACCTGATTCTTAGTGTCAGTGTTTTGCAGCATGAAAGTGGCCGTTCAGCCCATTATCTCTGCACCAGCCATGAAGCACCTAGCTACCCTAATCCTAATTTCCAGCCCTGGTCTGTATTCCTGTGTGCTGTGATGTTCCAAGAGGGATTGTGCTTCTTTCACCCTTTCAGGCAGTGAGTTCCAGAATCTCACCACAATCTGGGTGGAAAAGGTTTTCCTCAAAGCCTCTCCAAATCTCCTGCTCCTGACCTTAAATCTCTGCCCCTTGGTTATTGGGGAAAAGTTTCTTGCTAACAGTCCTATGCCCATCATAATATTTTACTCGAACATGTCCCCCCTCAGCCTTCTCTGTTCTAAATAAAACAATCCCAGACTATTCAGCCTCTTCATAACTGAACCGCTCCATCCCAGGCAACATCCTGGTGAATCTCCTCTGCACCCTCTCTAGTGCAATCACATCCTTCCAATATCCTTCCTTACTGTGTGCTTGGAATATTTTCCTGTGTTTAACTTGGGATATTTTCCTGCATTTAGTTTGGGATATTTTCCTTGTTTAATTCAGGATATTTAGTTATTCTAACAAGTCCAGACAGACACTTGCTCCTTTGCTAAGACCCTATTTACCTCGTGTTGGCCAGATGCACATAAATCCTCACAGGAACATAGGAATTAGAAGCAGAAGTTGGCAAATTCAGTTCTTTGAGCCTGCACCGCCATTCAATCTGATCATGCTGATCTCTCCCTGGTCTCAGATTCACCTCCCACCTGTTCCCGATATCCTTTTTTATTAGAAATATATTTATCTACTTCTTGAAACCATTCAATGATTCAGTCTCCACGGCACTATGGGGCAGCAAGTTCCACAAATTCACCAGCCTCTGCGAGAAGTAACATAGAAACGTAGCAGATAGGAGCAGGAGGAGGCCATTCAGCCCTTCGAGCCTGCTCCGCCATTCATTACGCTTATGGCTAATCATCCAACTCAATAGCCTAATCCTGCTTTCTCCCCATAACTTTCAATCCTGTTAGTTCCAAGTGCTATATCCAGCTGCCTCTTGAATACATTTAATGTTTTGGCGTCAACTACTTCCTATGGTAATGAATTCCACAGGCTCACCGGGTGAAGAAATGTCTCCTCACCTCCGTCCTAAATGGTCTACCCTGAATCCTCAGACTGTGACCTCTGGTTCTAGACGCCCCCCACCATCGGGAACATCCTCCCTGCATCTATCCTGTCTAGACCTATTAGAATTTTATAAGTCTCCATGAGGTCTTCCCTCATTCATCTGAACTCCAGCGAAAACAATTCTAACCTACTCAATCTCTCCTCATACATCAGTCCCACCACCCCCAGAATCAGCCTGGTAAACCTTCGCTGCTCTCCCTCGAGAGCAAGAACATCCTTCCTCAGAAAAGGAGACCAAAACTGCACACAATACTCTTGGTGTGGCCTCAACAACAGTAAGAAGTCTCACAACACCAGGTTAAAGTCCAATAGGCTTATTTGGTAGCAAAAGCCACTAGCTTTCGGAGTGCTGCTCCTTTGTCAGGTAATTGGGAGTCCCTTATGAAGGAGCAGTGCTCTGAAAGCTAGTGGCTTTTGCTACCAAATAAACCTGTTGGATTTTAACCTGGTGTTATGAGATTTCTTGCTGTGTTTATTCCAGTCCAATGCTGGCATCTCCACATCATAATTGCAACAACACATTCCTTGCTCCTGTCCTCAAAACCTCTCGCACTGAAGGCCAACGTGCCATTTGTCTTCTTTACCGCCTGCTGTACCTGCATGCTTACCTTCGGTGACTGGTGCACAAGGACACCCAGGACCCGCTGCACACTCCCCTCTCCCAATTTACAGCCATTCAGGTAGTAATCTGCCTTCTTGTTTTTGCTTCCAAAGTGAATAACCTCACACTTATCCAAATTATACTGCATCTGCCATTGATTTGCTCACTCACCCAACCTGTCCAGATCATTCTGAAGGATTTCTGCATCCTCGTCACAGTTCACCCTCCCACCCAACTTGGTATCATTGGCAAACTTTGAGATGTTACATTTTGTTCCCTCATCCAAATCATTAATATATATTGTGAATAGCTGGGGTCCCAGCACCGATCCCTGTGGGACCCGACTAGTTACTGCCTGCCAATTTGAAAAACACCCATTAATTCGTATTCTTTGTTTCCTCTATGCTAACCAGTTTTCTATCCATCTCAATACACTTTCCCCAATCCCAGGCGCTTTAATCTTGCACAATAATCTTTTCTGAGGGATTTTGTCAAAAGCTTTCTGAAAGTCCAAATATACCACATCCCCCTTGTCAACTGTACTAGTTATATCTTCAAAGAATTCCAACAGATTTGTCAAGCATGGTTTCCCTTCATAAATCCATGCTGAGTCTGTCTGATCCTGTCACTGTTTTCTAAATGCTCTGCTATACCGTCCTTAATAATGGATTCGAGAATTTTTATCGACATTATCGACATTAAGCTTACTGGTTTATAATTCCCTGTTTTCTCTCTACTTCCCTTTTTGAATATTGGAGTGAGATTCACTACCCTCCAATCTGCAGGGACTGTTCCAGAGTCTGGAGGATCCTGGGAGATAACCACCAATGCATCCACTATTTCTAGAATCATAGAACCCTACAGCGCAGAACGAGGCCCTTTGGCCCATCGAGTCTGCATCGAACACAATCCCACTCAGGCCCTACCCCCATATCCCCACATATTATCCCCACTAATCCCTCTAACCTACGTATCCCTGGACGCTAAGGGGCAATTTCTTAGCATGGCCAATCAACTTAACCTGCACATCTTTCGATTGTGGGAGGAAACTGGAACACCCGGAGGAATCCCTGCAGACATGAGGAGAATGTGCAAACTCCACACAGACAGTGACCCAAGCCGGGAATCAAACCCAGGACCCTGGAGCTGTGAAGCAGCAATGCTAACCACTGTGCTACCGTACAGCCACTTCCTTCAGTACTCTGGGATGGAGGTTATCAGGCCTTGGGGATTTATCCACCTTAATCCCAACAATTTGCCCAACACCATTTCTTTACTGATATTGATCTCCATCAATTCTTCCCTCTCACTAAACCTTGCATTCTTGAATATTTCTGGCATCTGATTTACTTCCTCTTTTGTGAAGTAGTTCCTTCTCGTCTCAGTTTTAAATCTACCGCCTCTCAACCTATACCTGTAACTTCTTATTCTAGGTTGCCCCATAAGAGGAAACATTAGGAACAAGAACAAAGAATAGTGCAGCACAGGAACAGACCCTTCGGCCCTCCAAACCTGATCACATTGTCCTATCTAGACTAATCACCTATATCTCTCTATTCCCTGCCCATTCCTGTGTCTATCTTGATAAGTCTTAAATGTCTAACGTATCTGCCTCAACCACCTCACTTGGCAGTGCATTCCAGGCCTCCACCACCCTCTGAGTAAAAAATCTCCCCTGCACATCTCTACTGAACCTTCCTCTCCCCCCTATCTTGAACTTGTGCCCCCTTATAATTGTCATTTCTGCCCCTGGGAAAATTTTTCCAACTGTTTACCCTATCTATACTCCTCATAATTTTATTAATCTCTATCAAGTCGCCCCTCAGCCTCCATCTTTCCAGGAGTTTACCCAAAGTCTCCTTACAGTTAATATCCTTCGTACCAGGCAACATCCAGGGAAACCTTTTCTGTACTCTCTCCAAAGCCTCCACGTCCTTCTGCTAGTGTGGCGATCAGAATTGGATACAGAATTCCAAATGTGGCCTAACTAATGTTTCATACAACCCTAACATAATTTGCCAACTTTTATACTCGATGCCCCAACCAATGAAGGCAAGCAAGGTAAATGGTAGGACACTGAAGAGTGCAGTAGAAGAGGGATCTGGGAATACAGTTACCTAATTCCCTAAAAGTGGTGTCACAGGTAGATAGGGTCATAACGAGTGCTTTTGGAACATTGGCCTTTATAAATCAAAGTGTTGAGTATAAGAGTTGGAATGTTATGGTGAGGTTGTATAACGGTAAAAAGTCTGACAACACCAGGTTTTAGTCCAACCGATTTATTTGATAATATTCTCACAAGCTTTCGAGGGGGCAGCCTCTTCGTCAGGTGAATGGAGAGTTCTGGCCTCAGACAGACATAAGACATTGGTGAGGCCGAATTTAGAGTATTGTGTACAGTTTTGGTCACCTAATTACAGGAAGGATATTAGTAAGGTTGAAAGAGTATAGAGAAGATTTACAAGGATGTTGCCGGGACTTGAGAAACTGAGTTACAAAGAAAGGTTGAATAGGTTAGGACTTTATTCCCTGGAGTGTAGAAGAATGAGGGGAGATTTGATAGAGGTGTATAAAATTATGATGGGTATAGATAGAGTGAATGCAAGCAGGCTTTCTCCACTGAGGCTAGGGGAGGAAAAAAACAAGAGAGGGAATATTAGTGGGGGGGGGACTTCTTCACACTGAGAGCGGTGGGAGTGTGGAATGAGCTGCCAGATAAAGTGGTGAATGCGGGCTCACTTTTAACATTTAATAAAAGCTTGGACAGGTACATGGATGAGGAGGGTGTGGAGGGATATAGTTCAAGTGCACGTCAGTGGGACTAGGCAGAAAAATGGTTTGGCACAGACAAGAAGGGCCAAAAGGCCTGTTTCTGTGCTGTAATATTCTATGGTTCTATGTTTCTATGTCATATGCTTTCTTCACCACCTTTTCTACCTGTGCTGCCATTTTTAAGGATCTGTGGACCTGTGCTCCCAGATGTCTCTCTGTGTCTATGCTCCTGATGTTTCTGCCACTTATTTTATAGCTACCACCTGAATTGGATCGACCAAAATGTATCATCTTGCATTTGTCCAGATTAAATTCCATCTGTCATTTCTCCGCCCAATTTTCCAGCCTATCTATATCCTTCTGTATTCTCTAACAATCTTCGTCGCTATCTCCAACTCAAGCGTTCTTAGTATCATCCACAAACTTGTTAATCAGACCAGCTACATTTTCTTCCTAGTCATTTATATATGTTACAAACTGCAGATGTCCCAGCACTGATCCCTGTGGAACACCACTAGTCACAGACCTCCATCCAGTAAACTATCCTTCCACCTCTACCCTCTGTCTTCTATGGCCAAGCCAGTTCTGAATCAACCTAGCTAGTTCACCCTTGATCCTGTGTGATTTAACCTTTTGCATATGCCTGTCATGAAGGACTTTGTCAAATGCTTTACTAGAGTCCATGTGACAACAGCCCTTCCCTTGTCAATCATTTTTGTCACCTCCTCAGAAAATCAATTAAATTAGTGAGACCTGACCTCCCTCACACAAAACCATTCTGTCTGTCGCTAATAAGACCATTCAGTTCCAAATGTGTATAGATACTATCCCTAAGAATCTTCTCCAACAATTTCACTATCACTGACATCAAGCTCACTGGCCAATGATTACCCAGGTTATCCATGCTACTCTTCTTAAATAACGGGACAACACTGGCTATCCTCCAATCTTCTGGTACGTCACCCGTGACCAATAAAGATTTCTGTTCGAGGCCCAGCAGTTTCCTCTCTTGTCTTTCTCAGTTATCTGGGACAGATGCCATCTGGCCCTGGGGATTTGTTTACCTTAATGCTTTTTAATTCACATATTACTTCCTCCCTCATAATGATGACTTGCTCTGGAGGGTTTACATATCCTTCTGAGACACCACCTTTCAACATGTCCCTCTGCTTTGTGAATATGATGCAAAGTATTCATTAAGGATCTCACCCATTTCCTTTGGTTCTACACATAATTTCCCTCCTTTGTCCTTAAGTGGACAATTCTTTCTATAGTTACCCTCTTGTTCTTAATTTATGTATAAAATGCCTAGGGATCCTCCTTAATCCTGCTTGCCAAGGACATTTCGTGACCCCCTTCTTTCCCTCCTAACTCCCAGTTTGAGCTCTTTTCTACTTTCCCTGCATTCTTCTAATGCTTCATCTGTTTTTAGTTGCCCAGACCTCATGTTTGCATCCTTCTTCTTTTCGACTAGACTCACAATTTTCCCGGTCATCCATGGTTCCTGAATCCTGCCTTGCCTGTCCTTCCTTTTCATAGGCACATAGAATCAGAGAGGTTTACAGCATGGAAACAGGCCCTTCGGTCCAACTTGTCCATGCCACCCTTTTTTAAATCCTGTAAGATAATCCTAATTACCCATGTTTGGTCCATATCCCTCTATACCCATTGTACCCATGTAACTATCTCAATGCTTTTTAAAAGACAAAATTGTACCCGCCTCTACTACTACCTCTGGCAGCTTGTTCCAGACACTTGCCACCTTCTGTGTGAAAAAATTGCCCCTCTGGACACTTTTGGGTCTCTCCCCTCTCCCCTTAAACCTATGCCTTCTAGTTTTAGTCTCCCCTACCTTTGGGAAAAGATATTGACAATCTACCTTGTCTATGCCCCTCGTTATCCTACCCCAGTGCTAGATGGGCCGAAAGGCCTCCTTTTGCACTGCTGGGATTATATAGTTCTATCTCTATAATTCTGTTAAGAACAGAAGGTTGGTTAGGGCAAGATTGGGGCCAGTTAGAGACAGCAGTGGGAAGTTATGTGTGGAACTGGAAGAGATTGGAGAGGCATTGAACCAATATTTCTCTTCGGTATTCACGCAGGGGGACATAAATGTAGCTGTGGAGAACACTGGGTTACAGGGTTGTAAACTGGACAGTATTGCAGTTGATAAGGAGGATGTGCTAGATATTCTTGAGGGTTTGAAAATTGATAATTCCCCTGGGCCGGACGGGATTTACCCTAGGATTCTCTGGAAGGCAAGAGAGGCGATTGCAGAGCCTTTGGTTCTGATCTTCAGGTCGTCGTTTGTCTCTGGTATAGTGCCGGAGGATTGGAGGATGGCAAATGTTGTCCCATTGTTTAAGAAGGGGAACAGAGACTTCCCCGGGAATTATAGACCGGTGAGTCTTACTTCTGTTGTGGGCAAGGTTTTAGAAAAAATTATTAGGGATAGGATTTATAGTTATTTGGAGGGCAATGAATTGATTGGAGATAGTCAGCATGGTTTTGTAGCGGGTAGGTCGTGCCTTACTAACCTTATTGAGTTTTTTGAGAAAGTGACCAAAGAGGTGGATGGGGGTAAGGCAGTTGACGTGGTATATATGGACTTTAGTAAGGC
This sequence comes from Prionace glauca, assembly GCA_037974335.1. Classification (NCBI taxonomy): domain Eukaryota; kingdom Metazoa; phylum Chordata; class Chondrichthyes; order Carcharhiniformes; family Carcharhinidae; genus Prionace; species Prionace glauca. The sequence goes on along the minus strand of CM075730.1, from coordinate 117,000,213 downwards.
GTTTGATAAGGTTCATCATGGAAGGCTTCTGCGGAAATTGCTGATAAGAACATAAGAACATAAGATGTATGGGATTGAGGGTGATTTAGGTAATTGGATCAGGAATTCGCTGGCGGATAGGAGACAGGGTGGTGGTTGATGGTAAGTATTCGTCATGGAGTTCGGTTACAAGTGGTGTGCCTCAGGGATCTGTTTTGGGGCCACTGCTGTTTGTAATTTTTATTAATGATCTGGATGAGGGTATAGTTGGGTGGATTAGTAAATTTGCTGATGACACCAAAGTCGGAGGTGTGGTAGATAGTGAGGAACGGTGTCTTAGTTTACAAGGGGGACTTGGACAAATTGCAAACCTGGGCCGAGAGGTGGCAGATGGCATTTAATGTGGAAAAGTGTGAGCTAATTCACTTTGGTAGGAATAACAGATGTGTAGAGTATAGGGCTAACGGTAGGACTCTGAATAGTGTGGATGAACAGAGGGATCTAGGTATATGTGTACATAGATCCCTGAAAGTTGGGAATCAAGTAGATAAGGTTGTTAGGAAGGCATACGGTGTCTTGGCGTTTATTGGTAGGGGGATTGAATTTAGGAGCCGCAGCGTCATGTTGCAACTGTACAAGACTCTGGTGTGGCCACAGTTGGAGTACTGTGTGCAGTTCTGGTCCCCACATTACAGGAAGGATGTGGAGGCTTTGGAGAGGGTGCAGAGGAGGTTTACCAGGATGTTGCCTGGTATGGAGGGGAGGCCCTATGAGGAGAGACTGAGAGATTTGAGGTTGTTTTCGTTAGAAAGAAGGCGGCTAAGAGGGGACCTTATTGAAACATATAAGATGATTAGAGGTTTAGATAGGGTGGATAGTGATAGCCTTTTTCCTTGGATGGAGACAGCTAGCACGAGGGGGCATAGCTTTAAATTAAGGGGGGGTAGTTATAGAACAGATGTCAGAGGTAGGTTCTTTACCCAGAGGGTGCTGAGGGATTGGAATGCCCTGCCTGCTGCAGTTGTAAATGCGCCTAGTTTGGGGGCGTTTAAGAGATCCGTGGAGAGGTTTATGGATGGAAAGGGTTTGGTTTAGGTTAGAGGGTCATTGTTTTTTAACTGGTCGGCGCAACATCGTGGGCCGAAGGGCCTGTTCTGCGCTGTAATGTTCTATGTTCTATGTTGAAAGTGACCAAAGAGGTGGATAGGGGTAAGGCAGTTGACATGGTATATATGGATTTTAGTAAGACGTTTGATAAGGTTCACCATGGTAGGCTTCTGCAGAAAATGCAGATGTATGGGATTGGGGGTCATCTAGGAAATTGGATCAGGAATTGGCTAGCAGATAGGAGACAGAGGGTGGTGGTTGATGGTAAACATTCATCATGGAGTTCGGTTACGAGTGGTGTGCCTCAGGGATCTGTTTTGGGGCCACTGCTGTTTGTAATTTTTATTAATGATCTGGATGAGGGTATAGTTGGATGGATTAGTAAATTTGCTGATGACACCAAAGTCGGAGGTGTGGTAGATAGTGAGGAAGGGTGTCATAGTTTGCAAGAAGACTTAGACAGGTTGCAGAGCTGGGCCGAGAGGTGACGGATGGAGTTTAATGCGGAGAAGTGTGAGGTAATTCACTTTGGTAGGAATAACAGATGTGTCGAGTATAGGGCTAACGGGAGGACTTTGAATAGTGTGGATGAGCAGAGGGATCTAGGTGTATGTGTACATAGATCCCTGAAAGTTGGGAGTCAGGTAGATAAGGTTGTTAAGAAGGCATACGGTGTCTTGGCATTTATTGGTAGGGGGATTGAATTTAGGAGTCGCAGCGTCATGTTGCAACTGTACACAACTCTGGTGTGGTCGCACTTGGAGTACTGTGTGCAGTTCTGGTCCCCACATTACAGGAAGGATGTGGAGACTTTGGAGAGGGTGCAGAGGAGGTTTACCAGGATGTTGCCTGGTATGGAGGAGAGTTCCTATGAAGAGAGGCTGAGGGATTTGGGGTTGTTTTCGTTAGAAAGAAGGCGGCTAAGAGGGGACCTTATTGAAACATATAAGATGATTAGAGGTTTAGATAGGGTGGATAGTGATAGCCTTTTTCCTCGGATGGAGAAAGCTAGCACGAGGGGACATAGCTTTAAATTAAGGGGGGGTAGTTATAGAATAGATGTCAGAGGTAGGTTCTTTACCCAGAGGGTGGTGAGGGATTGGAATGCCCTGCCTGCTGCAGTTGTAAATGCGCCTAGTTTGGGGGCGTTTAAGAGATCCGTGGAGAGGTTTATGGATGGAAAGGGTTTGGTTTAGGTTAGAGGGTCATTGTTTTTTAACTGGTCGGCGCAACATCGTGGGCCGAAGGGCCTGTTCTGCGCTGTAATGTTCTATGTTCTATGTTGAAAGTGACCAAAGAAGTGGATGGGGATAAGGCAGTTGACGTGGTATATATGGATTTTAGTAAGGCGTTTGATAAGGTTCACCATGGTAGGCTTCTGCAGAAAATGCAGATGTATGGGATTGGGGGTCATCTAGGAAATTGGATCAGGAATTGGCTAGCAGATAGGAGACAGAGGGTGGTGGTTGATGGTAAACATTCATCATGGAGTTCGGTTACGAGTGGTGTGCCTCAGGGATCTGTTTTGGGGCCACTGCTGTTTGTAATTTTTATTAATGATCTGGATGAGGGTATAGTTGGGTGGATTAGTAAATTTGCTGATGACACCAAAGTCGGAGGTGTGGTAGATAGTGAGGAAGGGTGTCATAGTTTGCAAGAAGACTTAGACAGGTTGCAGAGCTGGGCCGAGAGGTGACGGATGGAGTTTAATGCGGAGAAGTGTGAGGTAATTCACTTTGGTAGGAATAACAGATGTGTCGAGTACAGGGCTAACAGGAGGACTTTGAATAGTGTGGATGAGCAGAGGGATCTAGGTGTATGTGTACATAGATCCCTGAAAGTTGGGAGTCAGGTCGATAAGGTTGTTAAGAAGGCATACGGTGTCTTGGCATTTATTGGTAGGGGGATTGAATTTAGGAGTCACAGCATCATGTTGCAACTGTACACAACTCTGGTGCGGTCGCACTTGGAGTACTGTGTGCAGTTCTGGTCCCCACATCACAGGAAGGATGTGGAGACTTTGGAGAGGGTGCAGAGGAGGTTTACCAGGATGTTGCCTGGTATGGAGGAGAGTTCCTATGAAGAGAGGCTGAGGGATTTGGGGTTCTTTTCGCTGGAAAGAAGGCGGCTAAGAGGGGATCTTATTGAAACATATAAGATGATTAGAGGTTTAGATAGGGTGGATAGTAATAGCCTTTTTCCTCTGATGGAGAAATCTAGCACGAGGGGGCATGGATTTAAATTAAGGGGTGGTAGTTATAGGACGGATATCAGGGGTAGGTTCTTTACCCAGAGGGTGGTGAGGGATTGGAATGCCCTGCCTGCTGCAGTTGTAAATGCGCCTAGTTTGGGGGCGTTTAAGAGATCCGTGGATAGGTTTATGGACAAAAAGGGATTGGTTTAGGTTAGTGGGTCATTGTTTTGTAACTGGTCGGCGCAACATCGTGAGCCGAAGGGCCTGTTCTGCGCTGTTATGTTCTATGTCCTTATTACCCTCCACATGATGTCTATGCTTTCCATTTCTCTCAATCTGTTCTGTCATGTATCTCCACCACTAGCTTCCTCCCACCCACCAGAGGTCCCTGTCCAAAACCCATTACATAAGAACATAAGAAATAGGAGCAGGAGTAGGCCATCTGGCCCTTCAAGCCTGCCCCGCTATTCAATAAGATCATGGCTGATCTGTCGTGGCTCAGTTCCATTTTCCGGCCCACTCCCCATAACCCTTAATCCCCTCTCTTATCAAAAACCCATCAACCCACTTCTTGAAAATATTTAGCGAGGCAGCCTCCACCACTTCAACGGGCAGAGAATTCCAGAGATTCACCACCCTTTGAGTGAAGAAGTTCCTCCTCAACTCCGTTCTAAAACGCCCCCCCTTTATCTTGAGGCTGTGCCCCCTAGTCCTACTGTCTTTTTTGAGCGGGAAGAGTCTCTCCACCTCTATCCTAGCCATCCCATTCATCATCTTATACGTCTCAATGAGATCTCCCCTCATTCTTCTAAACTCCAACGAGTACAAGCCTAGTTCATTCAGCCTCTCCTCATAGCTCAACCCCCTCAACTCAGCAGTATCAGCCTAGTAAACCTCCTCTGCACTCCCTCCAAGGCCAAAATATCTTTGCGCAGGTGCGGCGCCCAAAACTTCACACAGTACTCCAGCTCCGGCCTCACCAATGCCCTATACAGCTGCAGCAAGACCTCCCTACTTTTATATTCAATCCCCTTCGCTATGAAGGCCAGCATCCCATTCGCCTTCCTGACCACCTGCTGCACCTGCAAGCTGGGTTTTTGCGACTCATGCACAAGGACCCCGAGGTCCCTCTGCACCGTCGCCTGCTGCAGTTTTTCGCCCCGTAAGTAATAGTCCTTCCTATCATTCTTCCTTCCAAAGTGGACCACCTCACACTTGCCAACATTAAATTCCATTTGCCATTTCTGGCCCATTCGCACAGCCTATCTAGATCCTTCTGCAGACTCTCCACACCCTCCACACAATTTGCCGTTCCCCCAATCTTGGTGTCATCCGCAAATTTCGACACCGTACACTCTGTTCCCTCCTCCAGATCATCTATATAAATGGTAAAAAGCTGTTTAGTCTTCAGTCACGCTTTTGATTTCTATCTCCATGCATGTTTTTCTTGTCTCTGCATCAAATGCTTTGGGCGGTGATTGTATATTGTGGGGTGCAGTACAAGTGGGGGAGGAAATATTATGGAAGTCCGTTGCTGACAGGGTAATGAGGAGAAGCTATTAACATAGAACGTAGAACACTACAGCACAAACAGGCCCTTTGGCCCACAAGTTGCGCCAATCATATCCATACCTACTGAGCCATAGAACTATCTGTAACTCCCAATCCCATTAGATCCCATATACTCATCCAGAAGTCTTTTAAAAGATGCCAGCAAGTTCACGTCTACCACCACTGATGGCAGCCGATTCCGTTCACTCACCACCCTCTGAGTGAAAAACTTACCCCTAACATCTCCTCTGTACTTGCTTCCCAGCACCTTAAATCTGTGTCCTCTCGTAGCGACCATTTCAGCCCTGGGAAATAGCCTCCGAGAATCCACGCTATCTATTCCTCTCAACATTTTATAAACCTCTATCAGGTTGCCTCTCAATCTTCGTCTCTCCAAGGAGGAGACCTAGCTCCCTCAACCTATCATCATAAGGCATGCCTCCCAATCCAGGCAACATCCTTGTAAATCTCCTCTGCACCCTCTCAATAGCTTCCACATCCTTCCTGTAGTGAGGCGACCAGAACTGCGCACAGTACTCCAAGTGGGGTCTGACAAGGGTCTTATAAAGTTGCAGCATTACCTCCCGACTCCTAAACTCAATCCCTCGATTAATGAAGGCCAGTACACCATACGCCTTCTTGACCACCTCCTCCACCTGCGAGGCTGATTTAAGAGTCCTGTGAACCCGGACCCCAAGATCCTTCTGCCCTTCAACCCAGCTAAGACTCCTACCTTTGATATTGTACTCTTGCATCTCGTTGGTCCTGCCAAAATGGACCATTACACATTTATCCGTGTTAGTTAGACTATTGAGTTAGACTGACCTACATTTCACTTTGCTTAATGAAGGGCTGTCCTCCTGCCTCTACTGGATATTCCGCCACCATCACAGAACCTTCTGCTGCTCGTGGACTCCATCGATGAAGGTGAAATCTTTAAAGATGCAGACTGGAAACCTTCTGCCAAGAGTACGACTATTGCAGAACTTCTGTCCAATCACCAAGAGCTCTTCCCATCCTGGTTACTCTTCGTGTGTTCAGCTCGAAAACAAAACAAAATGGTCAGCAGAATGTTTACAGGTGAGATTTCACCGTGGTGTTCAAAATGACAAAGGGTTTTAATCAACTAAATGAAGAGAAAATATTTCCGGTGGTAGAAGGGCGGGTAACTAGAGGGACACAGATTGGAGAGAATTGGGAAAAGAACCAGAGGGGGAGATGAGGAGAATGTTTTTTTTTACACAGTGAGTTGTTGTGATCTGGAGGGCGCTGCCAGAGAGGCCGGGAGAAGCAGATTCAATAATAACACCCAAAATGAACTGGATAAATATACAAAAGGATGATATTTGCAGGGCTTTGGGAGAATGACTCTAATTGCACTATTGTTTCAAAGAGCCAGTATAGGCACAATGGATCAAATGGCCTCTTTTGCTATAGGATATTTGGGAGGCAGTTTAAACGAGTTCGGCATGGGAATGGGAACTGGAGGGTAAATTCAGAGCAGGGAAAAATAGAGCGTGTGGGAGCAGCTGTTCCCCTTAGTTAAAGGGTCGGGTAAGAGGGGACACAGGTTTAAGATGAGGGGCAGAAGGTTTAGGGAAAAGCCTTTTTACTCAGAGGGTGGTGAGGGTCTAGAATGCACTACCTGGGAGGGTGGTAGAGGTGGGATGTCCCACATCCATTAAAAAGTATCTGGATGAGCACGTGGCACGTCATAACATTCAGGGCTATGGGTCAAGTGCTGGCAGATGGCATTAAGTAAGTAGGTCAGGTCTTTCTCACATGGGCCAAAGGGCTTCTTCTGCACTGTATGATTCTATGACTCTGAAAGACAGGAGCAGCACAGGTTCCAAAGTGCAAGCACAGGAATTTAGCAGTGTAACAGGTATATAGAACATCGAACATTACAGCACAAACCGGCCCTTGTATATAAATACAAGGAGCAGAGTAAATAAAACTGATGGGCTGAGGCACAGAGAGACACATGGCAGCATGTGTCAGTGTGGACAGTGAGGAAGGTTATCTCCAATTGCAATGGGACCTTGGTCAGTTGGGCCAGTGGGTTGACGAATGGCAGGTGGAGTTTAATTTAGATAAATGCAAGTGATGCATTTCGGTAGATTGAACCAGGGTGACATGGACAAGTTGGGCCGAAGTGCCTGTTTTCATGCTGTAAACCTCTCTGACTCATGATATCACCATTCTGAACAGAAAGCTGGCTTCAGAAGGGGTAAAAATAGCAGCTGAGTATCCCTGGATATGGAGTTCAATATCCCTGGATACATAGAACATAGAACATTACAGCGCAGAACAGGCCCTTCGGCCCATGATGTTGCGCCGACCAGTTAAAAAGCAATGACCCTCTAACCTAAACCAAACCCTTTCCATCCATAAACCTATCCACAGATCTCTTAAACGCCCCCAAACTAGGCGCATTTACAACTGCAGCTGGCAGGGCATTCCAGTCCCTCACCACCCTCTGGGTAAAGAACCTACCCCTGACATCCGTCCTATAACTACCACCCCTTAATTTAAAGCCATGCCCCCTCGTGCTAGCTTTCTCCATCCGAGGAAAAAGGCTATCACAGTCCACCCTGTCTAAACCTCTAATCATCTTATATGTGTGTTCAATACGGAGTTCAATATCCCTGGATACAGAGTTTTTTGGCAGGATAGGGAGGGGGATACAAAAGGCGGGTTTATTGGTAAAAAAACAATTACTGTTGTGAGGAGGGATGATACAGACTGAATGAAGCATCAATTGAGACCGTATGGGATGAGGTCAGAAATAGAAAGGGGAAGTGAGACTGCTGGGAATGTAGGTGAAGTCTAAACCTGATTGATTGAAGCTGAATTTCCCAAACTTTTCCAGCCTTTTGGCCTCCCAAGAGTACTGCTGGAATCCCTGAAAAACATTCTCATTGTGTTGACAGAGTTAAACTACAAAAAAGGATTGTTTTGTGCAATAGGTACAAACATACGAAAACAAGTGAATTAAAGTATTTTCTATGTTTTATGAGGGCACATTTATTTTAATTTAAAAGTTCACATATTCAGCAAAGTACTTAAATTTCACCATTTTGTTATTTTTAATGGAAGGAATAATACTGCTTCTGCTCAAATTCACTTAATGTAGGGTGACCTGCTGGATTCTCATATTAGATACACGTATGCTCGCTCACACACACTCTCCACTCTAATTCCCAATCTCCCTCTCTTGCTCCCTCTCACAACTCCCAATCTGTCTCTCACACACAGTGACATTCCTAATCTCTTTCGCTCTCACTCTCTCTCCCTGTCTCTCTCTCTCTCTCTCTCTCATACACACACACACACCACCTAATTTCTGTCTCTCACTCTTGTTCTCACACACATCCATTCTCTTTCTCACACACACACATACTCCCAATCTCTCCCTCTCTCACACACATACATAAGAACATAAGAAATAGGAGCAGGAGTCGGC